>VWPU01016773.1:0-95608 GCA_013398955.1 Callaeas wilsoni
CCGTGCGGGCGGCCGGGGCGTTGCCGCCCGCCTCGCGCGCTGCCCGCGCCGCCGCCGCCCCCGTTCCGTTCCCGCAGCGGGATCGGCGGGAGCCGCCTCCAGCCCCCGCCCAGACCCCGGGATCCGCGGCTGCTCCGCGGGGCTCAGGCCTCAGCTAACGGGGCGTGTTGCTGGGGCTTCACCCTGTCGCCCGCCGGGCCGGACCCCAGGTGACCGCACCCCTGAGGTCCCCGGGGTTTATGGGGGGCTCCTGTCACAGCAGTTACTGCCGGCTTTAAGGACAGACGCTTGCTTCCCTGGCTGGACCTCCCACCACCGACCTTTCCTCTGTCCAAGAAGAAACCAAGCCACAAAGCCTTTTGCCACCTAAATCCCCTGATTTGTGTAGGATGCTGGTACCTAAATACATGTATAGACAACGTGGAATTTCCCATTGGGCTAATGGAGAAGCTCCCCCAGAAACTCCCTACAAACTCTCTTTTATTGACATGAAAATAAAGTAAAGCAAAACCCCCGACCATGTAGATGTGGAGCACCTGTGTTCCTTAGAGGTGGTGGTTGTGTTTCTTCACCAGAAATTATGTTGCACCCATGACACAAAGGGGAAAACATCTAAGGGGAAAACCATTCCCACCCAAAGACTGTGCTCTAGTGAGGCTGGGTGGTTTGGCTGGCTTAAATAAGGTGGATGCAATTTGCAAAGTGCTGGTGGGGCTAATGCAGTCTGCCAAGTCTTGGCCAGGTTAGATGCTGAGCAGGGTGACTGCTGAGCCCTCCTGACACCTCCAGTGGGGACAGCACAGTGGGGCGCTGGCTCAAATCAAATTATCCCGAGGCTGTCTCTTACTGCCATGAGAGCAGCCTACCTGTATGTGGCCTGGAAGAAATGCTCCTGAGGGAAAAGCATCCTCCTCCTTATTTAAAGGTTCCCGAATATGGCATATTGCCTGCAAAAGAAGCCCTTACTGCAGCTTTTACTTGAACCAAATTAATTACACCAGAAAATGCCTGGACTTTGATCCTCCTCCACTTGACATATGTCCATCGTCTCCCCCACAAAAATTGCACACCCTCTAGGAATATCCTTTTGGTCTCCCCATTGCTCCATGAAGAGTGGGGTCATTGCCCTCCACAGCTCCTGTTCTTGCTGAAACATAAGGGTCCTGTTTCCATCCAGGACACAGTTCATTTTTGCAGTAGCCATGAGGAAGGGAAGCCCAGAGCCGTGTGGGCATGGCTAGGAAATTATTCTATACCACCTCACGTCAGTTGCTGGGGCCATGGGTAAGGGACTCTCTGGCATCCATGGAGAAGGGCATTCTTTTCCAGTCAGGAGGAAGTGTGGTGTGGTGAGGAAGAGCCAGTCAGTATTTGTCAGGGCTTTCTATGTAATTAGTTTCTTTGTCTTATAATTTTTATTATTAATATTGTTGCTGTTACTGTTTGTTTTCTTATCTCATTGCTCTTTCCATAAATTTTTCCTATCTCAACCCATGTTCTTTGCTTTTGTGCTTCCAACTGAAGAGGGAGGGATGGCACATTATTTTTTTTTTAGTGGGACTACTAAATTGAAGAATACCATTCCTAAACCACAACAAACCTTATGTTACTTGGGTTTACCAATTTGCCGTCTACTCTTTACTCCCAAATCTTTGTTCCTCTGAGCTAATGGCTTTTCTTTTTTTTTCCTTTTGCCATCATTCCCCTATCTAGACTCTGCTGTCCATCAGAAAACTCTTTCAATTTCCTGAAAAAGTAGATTCTTCCAGGTCCATGATCTAGCCTAGCTCTCACAAAAAACTTCAGATCAGATCCTCTCCTTCAGGTGGCTTGTTTAGCCTTTTCCATCCCTTCAAATCTAGCATTTCTTCTTCTGTATTCAATAACCCTGCCACAATGAGACGGTTCAGGTCTGTATCTTCTCTGTTTTAGAGTCTCACAGCCCCTCTGGTGCAGGGTAAACTGGTGTAGTCTGGGTGCAGCCTGAAACCAGCATCTCCCAAGCTAGCATCTTTGAGATTGCTTCCTTCTGTTGTACTCCTTCCCTCAAGCTGCACCATACCAAGGCAGTGAGAACCAGATGTGGACATCTTTCCCAGACAGGAATGTGTTTCCAGTATCTCTCCTCACTAACCTTCCAGCAAAATCTGTCCCTTGTGCTTGCTCATGGATTTTCCCTAGCCCCTGTCCTTTGTCTCCCGCTCTTGCTCCGAGATGGTTGCCTACAACCAGGAATTCATGAAGGAACATTTTATGCAGTCTTCAAGGAGAAAGGGCTACCCTTGCAGGAAACACGAAGATGACAATGAAAATGCAGCATGGAATTATGTGCATGTGGTGATTCCTGTTTAAGCTTGCCTAATGTGGCCCATTCCTCTTTGGGCATTCTTAGTCGTTTACTACCCTTTCCGAGGTTTGTAATATGGCTTTATTTTAATGCACATATCTTGCGTGCAATTCTCTAAGACCTCATGGGTTTTGGCTGCTGTTTATGCTTTTTTTTCCAGAGGAGTAATTATGTTCCACCCCAGCTGTGGTACCATCTAGAAATTCCCCAGCCTTTCCCTCGCGCTGGTAGCCTTTAATACTTTTCTCCAGAGCAACATATCATCCTTCAGTCTCTCAATAAAAAAACATGTGTTTGAGGCAAAACATCTGAGTAGCAAAACCAGAGGCATCTCTGATCTTTGCCCTGTCCTCTCAGACCCTTGCTGTCTCTGAAATGTAGCATCTTGGTGTTCGCTGTCTCCAACGTCCCCCGCTGTGTTTCGTTTCTCAGGTTCTGGCAGAGTTAAATTCAGACAGAAAATACCTAATCACCGTATGCAATGTTTTCACCCCAAACAAACCTGGTTCTCCTGGTATTTGAAAGCCAGAGAAGTGTTATGTGAAAACTTGTCTCCATCACGGGAAAACCCAGGCCCACCACTTGGCCCAGGGCCTTGACCTTGAGCAGGGTTCACTGAGCCTGACAAGACCATTACTGTCTCTCTCGGCAAGTGCTGGCCCTGCGGCACTCCCTCACCGTGGAGCCACTGCACTCCTGCCCAGTGACACAATGGCTGCGGGTGTCCTGGGACTGCTGAAGCTCATGGCAGAGTTCAGATCACTGCCCATCAGGGACCATGCGTGGCACAGACCGGAGGAGCGCCAGGCGCCCACCCTTCCCAGTCGCTCGGTGAGGGGTGGCCGAGAACTGCTCGTAGAAATCAAGAGCGAGTCCCACTGCCTAGGGAGGAGATGGGTGTTCACTGTGACACCCTTTCCTCAGAGGTAATGAATTGATTCCTGGTAAGTTTTAATTTCTCAGAAATGGTAGCAGTTTTCTTTGAAAACAAAAGGAAGAGTTTAACTCTTTGTCCCTGAGGAATGAGACATGCTGCCCTGGAAGAGGGAGCACAGCGGGAAAGCAAGTCTGTGAGAGCCAGCTGAGAGTGCTCTGGGTCTGGAGTGCCACATCATGACAATCATAACAAGTCTGCAGCATTATAGGAGCATTTATAGTTGCAGAGATCTGTCTTTTGCCCTTCAAGGGAGAGAGCCAGGCCAGGAGCACTGGAGCTATTAATTGAGTCACAGAACAGTCATTTGTACATTTAAATGGTAAAAAGCTAAATATGTTCTGCAATCAGTCCTAGCAAAGGACACTGACTGGGACAGACTCCTTTCAAAGCCTGACATCCAGCCACTCTGGGCTGCCTGACACAGCTCTGCAAGCACAGCTCTTTCTGCCTGGCTCTTACCAGGCTCCCTTAATGAGGGCAGTTCCTCACATCCTTTTCTTCTTCAAGCCAAAGGTAATAGCAAGTAAGAATTGAGATGGTTATAACACATAGCTTCCAGCATAAATAAACAACCTCACTGATTTAAAATGTCCTATTGATTTTCAAGGTGTATGTGTTGGCACTTGTGCTGAAATATTTGCACCCTGGACAAATCTATCCTCTGGCTCTGCCCAGAGCTACCTCAGCCAACCAAGTGTTGCCCTTACAGCAAGACTTCAAGCTTTCCTTCAGTTTTTCCCCCGAATGAGATTCGCTTCCCATTTTTTCAGTTTCTGCATTGTGCAGCTTCCAGGTGTTGCTTGAGGAAGATGAGACAGATGTTTTTCTGTAAACCTTCCTCTCTGGCAGAACAAGCATATTGCAGCTGTCTTCCACTATTGTCACTTTAGCCCAAGTGCTCCAGCTGGTGTCAGACCAGCTTGGTGTGGTGTGCTGGCACAATCTCTGCTACTGTGTTTTCCCAGGTCTCAGTATACAAAATGCAGAATTAAGGGGCCTTGTCTGCAGTTCTTAGCCCAAATGCAGCATCATCCTTACCAGCACTATGCCAGATAGCTGTTTGCTTGTGATGCTCTTTGAAAGACCTGTGAGGGCAGTCTCCATCCCTCCCCACAGTAAGAAATGATGGGTGGTTGGCCTGTTGAAACATCTGAGCTGCTGAATGCAAGTTAAGCAGTGGTTGGAGATGAGAATATCTCTCAATCAGAATGAAAAAAAAAAGTGCTGTCTTTTTACAGCCTGACCAGAGACCTGCTGATGATGAAGTGTAGAAAAATATCTGGCATCAAGTATACCCCAAAGAAAATATTCCCTTTTCATGTAGTGAAATCACTCCCTTTTAACACATTTACAGGAATCCTTTAAAATCTCTCCATCAGAGTTCTGACCTCTCCCTTCTTTCAGTCTCCTCTTTCTTTGGTGCCCATCTCTTCTGTTGAAATTCAGCACGTAGGATTTCCCAAATAACAAAGAGACTGTTTCCTGCACATGCATATTCCTGAATGTAACAGATTTACACTAACTTTGGTACTCCTCTGAGCTTGCATTTCACACCCTTCCTTTTAAAGATCAGTTTGTGTAGTCTCTAGGGTTTACTGCATATCTTGTCTTATCTATGGTGTTGCTTCCAGTGTTAATAAAACTGTTTTTAGCACCACACCAGTTGGGGCATCTGTATCCAATTTTAAATAAACAAATATCCAATTTGGTTTGGGGCTGATCACCCATGTGTGCTCTGGACCTACTGGCAACCTCTGTCAATGCTGCAAAATGTTGGAGCCGCTGCAGGTTTTGCATCTCCTTCCCAATGACAAACATCATCTCTGTTTGTGGTGTCTGCCACAGAGCCTGCAGGTCCTTGTGTTGTGTCTTTTTCCTGAATGGCTTCCCTTTTCCACTGTGGGTATTTTCCATTTAATTTCACATGTGGTGCCATGTACTGTGCCGTACCCACTCAGCACTAAGGCAGCTGACAGAGGCTGCTCCCTTCAGCATCACTGGCTTTTGAGCACTGTGTAGCAGGAACCTCACTACAGCTCCACAGCACGTCCTAAGTAGCTCTGGCAAAAGCCTCAAACACTGTTATTGCTGAGGAATGCCCAATCACGAGTCTTCTCTTGTTATTATTGTCTTTGTGTTCCTGGGATTCCTTCCCCCTTTGCTGTAATACCATCTTTGCTTCCTCCTGCCAGAGGGTGCTGGACTGTGGGCTTTGATTTATTGGCTAGTGGAGAAGGGAGTTTGCTGGGATTTTTCCCAGAAAGCACAGCACTTCCTCAGGCTAGTTTGCTAAAAGCTGAGAAGAAGCACGCTGTGGAGACCAGAGCAGATGGGCAGCTTTTATTTAAACGAGAAAATGCTCTATGGTGACAGGGTGGGGGAAAATTTGGGAAGAGACTGAGAGAATTCTGTGAATGTTCTCTGCAGGAATCCAGCTCTAACAATGGCCCTGAGGTCTGAGTCCTCCCACTGCCAGATACTGGCTCCAGAACAATTTATTTCAAGGCTGGGGATGATTAGACCAAATGGAAAATAAGATTCAAGCAGTCTAGCCGAGGATCAGGCTGACAAATTCTGAGAACAGCTCTGCTCTCTATTTGGTCGGCCAAGAGCTGAAAATATGTTTTCCTTCAAGCTGGTGACTTTGAAAATGCAAAAGCCTAGAATGCCGAAGCTGGCAACTTGAATTAATATTTCATAAGAGACAGGAATTTTTTTTTTTCTCAGTACAAGATTGATTCTATTGGCAAAGCTTTCACAGCCCTGCACATCCCAGTACAGCACAGAGAATTCACCAGCATGTTTCATGATTAAATGTTACAGGAATTATTTTTATTTTTTGTGGGAGAGATCACTGGGTGTCAGAGAAGCTGTAGCTTGACACTGATTTGATGCCAGGGAAAGCAATTACAGCAGATACACAAACCAAGAACTCCAAGAAGCAGCAGGCGACATTGCAGGGTCCAGTAGTCCCCTAGGAAACATCAACCATGTTATTGCTTGATGCCAACAGTTAAAGAAATATCAGCAATAACCTGCACTGCAGCAACTTTCCCAAGCAGGCAGTCTGTACTAAGGCAAAACCAAACAGCTTTTGTATGCATCTGGTGCAGCAGTAACTGCTTATTCCAATGGCTGAGGTAATAAAGGACACAAGGGCCATTAGACACACATCTGACTCTTGGGAGAGGAGGGAGTAAGTCACTGGAATAGAGAAATTTCACACTGAGAGAGTACAGTCTGTTCCAGGACTGTGATAGGAACAGATACTCCCCAGAAGATGTACAAATCTCTTCTGGCTCAGCACACGCCCTGCCCTGTTGGCAGGCAATTATATGTACCAAAGAGGACCACGCAGCCAGAATCAATATCTAGGACACCAGCATGGTTTGAGATGGTGTCCACACAGGAAGACATCTGTTGAGTTAAAACCTTTTAAATAGTGCTGCTGAGCTGTAATTTAAGTGAAGAACTAGCCATGACAGAGGCTTAATGAGAATCCCCACTCAAGCTGAGAAGCTAAAGGGAAACCATGGCTGGCCAGCAGGCCTCATACAGCTCCAGTTCCTGCAGAACAGCTGCCTTACAGCACACAGCCCCATTTAGAGCTGCAATGTGATGTTTTGTTGTCACAAGACTTAAATCACTGGCACCAATGCAAATAGACATGCCCAGCAGTTTCAGTGGCACTCAGATTCTCCTCTCTGCTCCTGCCCCCACTTCTCACACAGAGGACTCGGTAAAAATTAGGAGAACTACCCTTTCTTTGTAGGTTATTTCCTATGGAAGCCTATCTGATATTCCTCGAAATTAACTCTGCAAAATAAAGCTCAGGAAATGTGAAGGGCCATGGCATGGTCCCAGCTGGTGAATTGGTTGTGTGCCTCCTGGCTAGTGGGTGCATTCATGCTGCTGGCAGAGTCCTCTGGGTCCGTCTGACAACTTAGGGATTAGGAAAAGCTGGAACACAACTTTTAGCCAGGCTAGCAGCCGGGCATGCATTTGGCCAGGTAAACTTGGTGCCAAGAACATACTAAAATGAATGGTATTTTGTGGGTATCACTCCCACATGTCTGAGCTGCTCTCTAAACACCCACTAGCTGCATTTGAAGGTGCAAGCTCAGATATTTATTCTTTGAAATTTCTTTTGCATCTAAGACGTTTGGAAAGACAATTAACCACCCACTGTAATATTCATAAGCATGACCTTCACCACATTGTAGTGCATGGTTTTATTTTCTGGATGCTTTGTGATCATCTGACCAAAATGCCGTGACTGTTTCAAAAAGCCAGACTCATCTGAATGCAAGCAGATGTGGATTCACAAGAGAAAGCATTCACTCCCATATCCAGTACTCCGCTGGCAAGAGCCAGCTGAGGACATCTACAGAGCATCACCATGCAGTTGAACTCTTATCTGGGTGTGACCAACTTATTGGAAAAAAAAAGGTATCGCAAAGTGCTTGGCACCTGGCAATCTTTGAACTGTGGTACGTTGACTGAAGTGTAGAAAAGGAGGTGAGGGTGGGGACAGGGGGAATTATGTTACAGGACAATCATTAGCTCTATTTAGAGCTCACCTCTTTTCTGCCAGAAAAATGTGCCAATGCCATGACATTGAAAGAGGAGATCATCTACTGAGAAAGAGGGCTATGGTGAGACTGGGCTGATGGGATATGCCTCAGGAATGCTGTCCCACGGAGAGAAAAAACATCACCACAGGCTTGTGTGTAGCTCTCACAGCTGACCACAAGCAGTTCTTCCTGTCAGGTTGTCCCAACTTGCTCGCTCAGGGAGTGCAGTGAATCCAGAGGTGAGTGACGAGGCAATTAGCTTGTGGTCCTGGAAGCCCAGGGGAAGACTCTTGCCACAGCAGGTGCCCTCTCGAGAAGCCCATTGCCTGAAGCCAGAGGCTGACTGATTGCAGAACTGACTGCTGACTAATTAGGAGTGTGTTACCAGCCACAGATCAAAAGCTGGCTGAAACCTGCTCAGCAAAGCAGGCTGATGAAACACGATCAAAGGAGTTCTGCTCTTCAGGACACTGAATGAGGCTCAGCTAGGAATGCAGACAAAAGCTCACCCATCCTCCTGGAGAGCTGACAAAGACATACTTTCTGCACATCCAAGAACCGTGCAGGCTGAAACACTCCCATGTCCTTGTCAAAGAAGAGGAGCTGATTTTTTCACCTGACCAGTGGATAATATTTTGTGTCTGAGTAGTATCACACAGTTCTGGGCCAGCCACATGTGGTGGGGTATATTCAAATACTGGTTTTAAACCCTTAAAGTCCATCTTTGGACTGCCAGAAGAGTCTGACTTTTCACAAAGGCTTTGGCCACTTCACTTGGAGACCTCCCAGTCCACAGAGCGCATTGAAACAGGGATGAAGACTGTGAAGTCTAGCAGGAGCTGGTAGCACATACAAGGTATTATTGACTTACTGTGTCCTACTGTGACTGTGTCTTTTCTTACCAGCACATTTATTCCAGTTTATCACAAATTTGTGCTATATAGATATATGTTCATCAGGAATATGAGAGTAGACACAATAGGAAAAAATTATCAATATTTTTGACACCACAGGCCTTCTGAATACCAAATGGGAGAGTTTATTCTTTGGTGGTGGTATGTGCATTCATGCACGAGTCAAAGAAAATGTCAAGATTCCATATGTTTTATTTTCTAGCTGAAAACTATATACTTTTCTCCTTATCACAACTTGCCTTGCCTTGCCTTGCCTTGCCTTGCCTTGCCTCGCCTCCTTCCAGCCACCTTCTTGGAGTCATAAGAAACAGGACCGGACCAGATCCTGACCTATCTGCTCTCCTACCCCATGACCATAAGGAGGAAACACAGTGTTTTGCAGCAGCTCCCCTTTCCCAATGTGTTCATCCCAGACTGGCACATCTGCCTTTGTCACCATTCAGAACAGGGAAAATCCTTGGGTAATCCCCTCTTCATAATTGCGGTAAGTGGGAAAACATCCAACACAGATGTATCCACCCCCACACCAGTATTCACGTGAGAAGCAGATGCACCAGTAACCCCAGAGCCTTCCCTTGCAATGGTGTTCCTTGAAAAGCAGATATTGTCCTTCCTTGAATATCCACTTGCTGCAGTTTGCTTGGCAGGGACAGTACCATATCCTGCATCTCTCTCCTGACAGACTTGGTGTGAACAGCTTTCATGGCTATGCCTTTCTTTGTCATTCACTGACCACCAAATTAGGAGCTCAGGTGCCCAGACAGTAGCTTTCTATGGTTCCCTGAAAAATGAAGGAAGTTTAGAACTCTTATTTTTGTCCTGCATGCAGAAAAGGGCTAGGGCAAGGCTGACAAACAAAAAGGAAAACTGGAGTCTGTTGTATTTTTTCTTCATCTGGCCAGTGACTCATTTGGCACTGCTGTCTCAGCTCAAAATTAAAACTTAGATATGATCCAATTTGCAACCCATAGAAGGTGGCATTTTCCTCTCTCTGTTCCAGGACTCTCCCAGTAGGCCACAAAGGGTTCAACAGATAGAATGTTTTCTGTGCTGTGTATAATGAAATTATGTTCACCACAGTTTCTACTGGGAGTTTTTGAACTCCAGGTTTATTTCTTAAACAGCCACCGAAGATTTTATTGCCAGAACAAATAATTAAAGAGAGAATGGAGAACCTTGTCTAATGGATATAAGTATCTCAAAGGAGATAAAATGATAGGTTTTAGTCAGATCATTTTCTAGGGATTGTATCACAGAGATGATATGATCAATTATAGGGCAAATTTATATGAAGCAAAGGTTTTTAAATGTCACGCCTGCTTACCCATATCAGAAATTCCTTAAACTGCTCAAAAATAGAATAATCACCCATTAAAATAATTATAACTTGGAAATGAAGCATTAAAGAAAGGTAATAGAATGTGAGCTGTCAGCTTGTGTGATATATGTGTGACTGAACTCTCTGGATGGATCCATTTTCCAGTTACAATGAAGCCTGTGCTAGGAGCTACCATTCTTAGACAGCCACTGATTTTAAAAGGACATCCAAATATAGCTCTATTATTCCATATCTTTTTCTAAAAAAAATTCTCCCTTAATTCACTAGTCTCCAGGGCGGCGATTCTACACAGGCTTCAGACTACTTGTGCTTCGGAGAGTCCTGCCTGGTATTTTTGGTACATCAAAGCTTGAATTCTAAATTTGAGAGCAACTTGACAACATTAGGAAAGTAAATTAAGCACATTGAGATGGGGAGTGGCTTTGTAGCAAGAACAAATATAACTGCAGTAAGGAAGTCTTTCCCCTTAAGGAATTACATTCATAACCAGAACGCAAAATAAATCAGCTCGTGCAAAAGTAGAGCAATCAGCTCATTCCCCAGCATACAGATAAATCCAGTCCCATGAACTATAGCTATTCACCCAGCTACATTCTCCCTGTTTTAAGCACCTCTGCGTGAGGATGGACAACCACTCACAAGAGCCAAGTACTGTCCTGAACCTCTCACAAGGGACCACTGACTTCAGGAGGCAGTAAACTCTGGATGGTGCTAATCGCACTGATAAAGCCATTACTTTCAGGGAACATTTTTCCATAGTAAAAAGCCCAAAGTCCCATTCTAGGGACTGATATATTAAATAAGGTTCATGTCTTCGCTTCGTCAATGATTCATGTAAGGAGGCTTTTTAGGGCTCAGAACCAATCGTTTAGCCTCTGTTTAATATTTTAAACCCAGAGAAGAGCTCACTTTTCTCTTCAACTTTTTTTTCTCCTCAATACTTAGGTAAACATAATACATAGCAATATTCATGTACCAAAACCAGCTTGGCTTATTTGCTCTCCTCAAAGCATGTGTCTGTCAGAGGACCCTGTGTTCAATTACAGCTTCTGCCTTTCAGTTGTATTAATCAAGACATGACAGAGATAAGTGGCTCAATGCATCTTCCCATCCTTTACTTCCTTTCTCATCAGCCGCTCTCACCGCAGGAATAGCTGCAAAATTGGTCAGGGTTGTCAAGTTATTCTCCTTCCTCTAAGTTTACTGGAAAATACTTGTTGATTTGGGCAGTTTCACATAGGTCATTTAATGCATTTCATCTGCAGCAGTGCCAAGGATCTGTTTGTACAAAGCCTTTTGTGTGTGGAGCTGCCATTGAAACTGGTCAGCTGCAGAAAATTTAAATACTCAGAACTTCATGAACTCCATACAGAAATAGAAGTAAATCTCCAAGAAAAGAAGAAAAAGCTCATTTCGGACAATTCCAAAAGAAACATTCCAGTATCTTGACTCAGTTGGAAAGTAATTAAGATAATCTGGAAATCAGATGCAAAATCTAGCTGGAAAGAAAGGCTCCCACTGCTAAGAGAAACAGCCTTGCAGGAGATGCTGATATATAACACATATTCTGGTGTAACAGAGAACAGCTAGATTGTTACTGTGATACTACATTCTGTTTTAATAAATAAAGCCTATCTTTTCACTCATTTACAGCTCTGCCTGCTTTCTTTTCTTCTTTCCTTGCTTGTCATTGTCCCCTCATATGCATTCCAGGCAGGTCTGCTGTAAATCCTTTTCATCACACTGTCACACTTTCTGACATTTCAAGGACATTTCATTTGAAATGTTAAGAAAAACAGCACTTTGCAGCCTTCCAGGAAGAAGCATCAGTGACTGTCAGCATTTGAACTAATGTTGTCCCATCTCCAGCAGGACCCAAATCCTGAGAAGCAACATCTGGGAAAAGGAATATCAGAAAACCTCCTAAAGGCCCACACACAGTTTGGGTTCGCCTGTGACACCACTTCATGGCAACAATTCACTCACAGCTTGGTGCTGTAATTTAGCACAAGCTACCTCATCATTTTTTGCCTAGTTCATCTGTAGTTTTACCCTTCCACCTGCAATTTTGCTCATTCTTGGCATCCCTTTTTGCTTCCTCAGCGTGCAGCTCTCCCCAGTTCCTCTTCTTCCATTGTTGCTCACATCACAAGCTCACTTAGAAGATTGCATTCAAAAATTATTGATTTTGTAAATTATCAGCACCAGATCCTCCCCTGATGTCATTCATAGTAGTCCTCGACAATTAACAGCTCAAGGCCATTGAAGGTGCTGGAGGATATGGATTGCTGTTGTCAGGCCCACAGTGTATGTACTTTGAGATAGGGACTACACTGCCAATAGGTAAAAATATGTATCAATAGATAAAAAGATGCTGATAGCATCAATATGGAGTCTAAACAGCAAGGAGGAAAAGAGAGCTGGCCCTTGAACCATGAGACATATGGCAAAGAGAATAATCAAAGGTGACCCCTGGTAATGGAGCGTGATGTGGGACTTTAAAAGGTTTGGAGAAGATGGTAGAAACCAGACGGTAGAGCAGGCCCTAAATCCTCGTGGTCACGTGGATGGAGGAGGCTGGTGCAGCTGTGCACGAATGGAGACCCGTGGGGACAGCTGTGCTCCTCTGCACCTGCTCAGCGCCGGGGCTTTGCTGCTGAACCCCGGCTGTGGCAGCGGGTGGTCCTACGTGAACGGATGGCTTGATCATACACTGTGTTCTCTACTCCAGGCATACCATTTGCAAAACAGAAACATGATGTGGCACAGAGTAAAAGCCCTTATTCAGCTTTGATCTGCTGGAACAGCAGTATTTGGCAACTGCAAAGAAGAAAAGGAAAAAAAAATGCCACTGTAGACTAACTAGATACCTGTGTCTCTAGTTATTATTTCTCTGCTTAAAAAAATCCCAAAACCAACCCAACTATAGGATCCAGATTTTCTTGATCTGCTCAAAAGTCATTTCCTTGATGATGGATTTTGCTTTCCCATCATATCCTCTTCTATGTTAATCCTGTCCTTGTAACAGTCCAGCACCAGCTGTCATGGATATCAGAAAGGAGTGAACCAAGGACCATCATTGTTTCCTTGCTCTCCATCACTCTTCCCGCAATTGCTTTGTTTCTTTTTTTGGTTTGAAAAGGAAAAAACACACAACTGATGATATGCGAATGTGAGATTCACTTTACTGCCCACCCTCTGAATTGCAATGAAATTATGAAATCAGTCTTCAACAATATGTCATTGATGGCCTTTGAAAGTGGGACAAAATAGTCAATAAAGTCTCATTTCTTCAGAATAACTTCTCTGTTGTTTTTTCATATTTGCCCTGTGGGATGTTTGGCAATTTATCAGACAAGCACACATAACCAAGTTGACTTATCACACACAGTTCTTTAAAATAACACTGGAGGAATTCAAGGATTTTACTTAACACAATATTGTGAAGAAACACATCAGGGTTCTGTTTGCATTAGCTATAATTCCCTAATGTCCCAGTGGGTCTGTTCAGCTGGAGCTTGCAATTAAGCTAAAGTTGTTTATGCAATAATGAAGTTTTTAATCATGGATATTTTTTAGAGCTCTATTTGGGGAAAACCATTATTTAAGAATGAACATATGTCTGGATCAATGATTGTCTTGGGTTAGACAAATGCCTCAAAAAGTGACTAAGATGATACTGAGGTAATTTTCTATGATACCAGCAATTGTCACTGGTGCCTCCTATGGAGTCTACGTTTGAGAGAGTAATGAGCAATTCAAAGCCCAATTTTCCAGCATGCCCAGACCCTGCCTGCTGACGTGGTCAATAAAGAGAAGCCATCAAAACACTCGAGGCAGGTGCCAGTAGACTATGGTTTGAACACAGGCCCTGCTCCTCACAGTCTATACAGAGCCAACACTGGGAAGTCAGAGGTCTAAACCACTTTTTTGAGTATCAATGTCACAGAAGCATCTGAGCAGGATGCTTAAGGGCTCAACCACCTGTTATGTTAATGCTTAGCCCTTAGCGCTGTTCGCTGGACAAGTTTGTTCATAAATAACTGTCCAGGTTGGTTTTATTGCAGATTGTTTCATCTTTACTGCCTGTGTAGAGCAGGATTCCAGCACCACAAACCTCTGCTGGCCTCCAAAGTAGCTCTGCATCGGCATGAGGTTGCGAGTCCTCAGCATCCTACACCTGGTGCAGCTCAGTCCACATGATTTGCACTTCTTACTGCAGTGGTGCTGGACACAGTATTTCCACAGCCAGCAAAGCAATGATTCGTGTGCCACAGCAATCTCTGAGCCCAAAAGCATCCCCCAGGCTTTTCATTTGCGAGGGAACTGTGTTCCTGGGGACAACTGTCCACGGCATTTAACTGTGCAGCAACATCACTGGGCCAAATCCTCAGCTTTTGCTCAGTCTCCCTTCTGGGCTTGTTTACCTTTACAAATAATGAGCAAGAGAGACACAACAAGGTAGACCAAAAGCAGTCTCTGCCCTATCTTTGAACAATGCATGAAATCATAGCGACCTCACCCTCACTGAAGGCTTTCTGGTGTTACCTTAATAAAAATAATTATCCTAATTGCTCACTTTAAGTATTCCAGGTTGACAATAGTTGTGTCTTATAAATGAAAATATGAGATGAAAAAATAGATGAAGCAACTAGCCTTATAAAGAAAATCTTAATCTAAACATTAAATCCACATCACAGAAGTAAGACAATATGAAGAGTGTGGCTGTAGCATCAACATCAAACACCACAAGTTAGAAGTATTTCTTTAGTACTAAACATTTCATCGGTTTCAAAAGCCTTTTGGCCCTTTTTGGGCCTGATCTCCGCTGAGAAAGCCCATGTCTCAAAATGAGGGTTTTCAGGGTCCATGTGCCACCTTCATAGCACCTGAAGCTGGTTATAGTACCAGGAGCTATCCACATCCAGTGGAGAATATCCATTCCTGTGAGTGAGACACTAAAAACATGCAAAATTTGATGATATAGCTCTTTCAAATGGTTATTTTCTGCCAAAATCCTGATCATGACCTGGGATTGTTCAGCCTAGAGAAACTGAGGCTCAGGGGGGACCTTATTGCTCTCTACAGCTACCTGAAAGGAGGTTGGAGACAGGTGGGGTCTCTTTTCCCAGATAACAAGTAACAGGACAAGAGGAAATGGCCTCAAGTTGTTGCAGGGGAGATTTAGGTGGGATATTAGAAAAATTTCTTTGTGGAAAGGATTGTCAAGCACTGGAATAGACTGCTCAGGGAAGTGGTAGAGTCACCATCCCTGGAAGTATTTAGAAGATGTGTAGATGTGGCACTGAGGGACACGGTTTAGTGCTGGACGTGGCAGTGCTGGGTTAATGGCTGGACCTGACGATGTTAAAGGTCTTTTCCAACCTAAATAATTCTGTGATTCTATTTCATCTTGAGGAACACAGCAGAAGAAACAGATTGCACTGCAGGGGGGTGTGCCCTGGCAGGGCAGTAACGATGTCTGCAGCAGCCTGTGGTGACTGGCGGCACACTCTGCCACAGGTCCATATGCCAGTGCATTCCCATCATCACCGGACTCATGGGTGCATGTGGGACCAGTGGGAATGCTCTCAAAGGCTGGCATACTCTTGGTTCTCATGAATGCTGCAGCAATGCCCAGAAATGTTTGCCAGGACTATGTAAAAATTGCATGCATGATACAAGTATGCTTTTAAGAACTGCACTGTGGAATCCCAGCTGGGGCTCTGGTGCAACCTCTTTCTCATCCTAAAGGGAAGCTTCATGCTGGAATATTTTGCTGCAAAGGGCCTAAAGCTTGCCAAGGAGTAAAGTATGAGTGCACCATCACACTGAGGTGCACGAGGACTGCCTGTGCTGGGGATCTGTGGGCCATGAAGGACATGTCTCCTTGTGGCTGCATGCCTGGGTCCAGATGGGGTGAGCCCATGCAAATGCATGCCTGGGACAGCAAACTCCTGGCCAGGTAAAGCAGCTCTATTGCTTATGAGAGCAGAAAGTTGATTCTCCTGGTGGTGTGTAGTTTTTCCATGGAAAGCAATTCTCCATGTGACGCTGAAGTGTGGAAACCGGATAGAGAAAAAAACCACTAGGGATGGGAAAGACTTACTCATTATTTTTTTATCCAGTGCTAAATCAATTTACGTTCAGCCCTCTTCTGGCCAAGTTTTCAAGATGAACTGGCACAATCACACTGGGGAGGGAGAAAAACAGTTTTCTCGCAAGTGCTTCAGCATCCATCTTTCCATCCGTCAGCAATTAACCTAACTGCAGAGTGGAGATCAGCTGCAGGAGGAGATATCCTATTCATTTGGTAGATACAGGTCTCCAGGTAGCGAAGAAGAGTTCACTCCTGCCCAGGCAGAGGAGCTACCTGGGCACACTCCTGCCAGGGACAAGCCCGGATGGGACCAGGGTTATCTCATGCTGCAGCTCCAGCAGGACATTGCTTTTCCATTTTTGCAAACAATTTGCCCAAACCTGAGTTCGTTTTTGCCTGCAAGTTTGGAGGAGGGTTGCTTTCCCCCCTCAGCAAGGTGTCCCCTCCAGTGGCACAAGCACACTCCCATCCTTCATGACCGCATTCAACCAAGCTGCCAGCCCCGTTCTCCTTTCTTCTTGGACTGCTTTTGTGGGCAAAACACAAAGAAACAGGGGTACCTCTTCCCACGCTGGATGAGCTCCCTGTCCCCCCTCACTGTGCTGAGCTGGTGCTTTTCCTGGGCTGTGGCTGCAGAGGGCAGGGGAGGGACCAGACATGGGTGGGCAGCACTTGCTGTCTCGTGTTTGCATCCCGGTGTCCCAGGTCGCAGAGGGAAAACAGGGAGTGTTCAAGCCAGAAACTAAAGCGGGTGAGAGTAATTAGCACTCTGCAGGAGCTGGAATTTCCATTTTTGTGGGGAATTCCCCAGTTTTTCAATGGGCTATTATTATTTGCTGGATCAAAACCAGAAATTTTGGAATTTCCTGTAAAACTAAATTTGGGAAAGACAAGTAGATTCTTTGAAACCTATCAAAGTGTTTGTTGTCATTTCAGCAACTGACAGGGCTTCTTTTGTATTAAATGAATTTCAGAATGTGTTGCCTCACAGAAGAATAAGCCAAGTATTTCACCATGCAAGGGTTGAAGCAAAGTAATTTTATTACTTTAGTTCAATGCTTCCTCCCTTGCTTCCAGGATTTTATTCAGTCTTTTTCTCTAGAAGTTCCCTTAAAAATTTCCCTTAAAATGATATTTTCTCCTGGAAGAAGGAATGATACTTTCTTCTGTTTTACTACTGCTAAGAAGGCTAAGCAACAGCAGTCATAAGTGTGTCTCTGGCACTTCCTGAATCTTGAAAAACAGCCTTATGGAAGTAAAACAGATGCTTTTTCCTTTCTCCTAGGTTTTCTTGAGTGCCACCTGTTCTGGGAGGGGCTGGAAATATGCTCTGGTGGCACCTCGGAAGGGCACCAGCACCTGCCCGAACTTCCCTTCCATCCCAGGGTCCTCAACAAAGAGAAAGAGGGATGCACAGACAATCTGTTGAAGGACTACAACAACTATTCAAGCTGGGGCTGACTTAAAATTTGATGACTGTGGGAGCAGAAACAAAATTCAGGCTCTGAGCAGCTGCCTTTGACAGGCTGACAACTTAATCTTGGAGAAAAGCGAGTCCTGATGGATCTATCAGCCAGGCCAGCTCTGCATATGTATTTAGGCTACATATTTTCAGTAAGAAATAAATACAAACACCTTATCCATATCCTTGGTTTTCCATAAATCATGATCCTCCTGCAGTGAGGAGGTCCTGCAAACCCAGGTGCTCCCACCACGGAGTGCACCTCACTAGTGGTGGGAAGGAAGGAGGTTCGTGGGTTTGGCGTGTCTCCCCCAAGGCAATTGGTAGAATGAGATGCACAGCCTGCATCAGCTTGTGAGGTGCTGCTTTCATTTAATGAATTTTAAATAACCACCTTCTCACTTGATGCACTGCTTCCCATCCCAGTTTTCCCTGATAGCTATGCCAAAAGGCATGGTCCCCCTCTGGTTTTGGTGGGCACGAGAACCACTGCAATGTGAGCCATCCTGTTGGAGGAGGAGCACTCCTTTAACAATGTAAATGAAAGTTCTTGCTTTCTTTCTTTCTTGGCTATATTTATTACTTCAACTAAGTCATTCCCATCTGAATTCCTGAAAGCCAAATATCCTGACCTACATAAGGCACTTTTTTAATCTTTATGAGAAAAGCGATGGGATCGTTTCTTTGTATAGGTGCCTTTGTGTTTGTACTAACTGCTTTTCTTCATTTTAAGTATTCTTTTAATATCCACTGCCCATTTGCTGCTACCTAAAGTACACTTCAAAGGTCCAAAACATGAGCTAGGTGCATATAAATTTCAACATAAATCAAAGCAAAGATGAATCTCACAAAGGCATAAAAGAGCTGCATGGAGAATCTTCCTTAACTATCCCTACTCACAGCAGGCAGCTGTCATGCCCCATGGTTCCTCCCTGGAAGAAAAACCGCTTTGGAAGAATGATGTTCTTCCCATACGAGCCCCTAGCCCAAGGATTACAGTGGGATGTAAGTACCTAGACAGTCTGAAGACTGTTATTTCACAGGTTTCAATAAAATATTCAAGCGTGTCCAGGAACAGTGTCCACCAAACACACAAGGGACCATGAGTGCACTCCGGTGTCTTGGCTGTGAGTAAAGCTGGAAGAGAGTGTTGGATCCTAATCCTCTCAGCAGAATGTGACAGCTCCTTCCAGTTCCCTACCAGCCCTCCCAGGGACCAGCAGCACCTCCAACACCTGGGGGAGAGGTGCTCTTTGGATGGGTCAAGTTGAGTTTTAAACCCTTCTACAAATTAGTTGAACCAAGAAAATGACGATGGCTTTCTATTTTGTTTTCCTAGTCCATCGGCTCAGTAGAGGTTTCTTTCTACCCTGTTGGTCTTGGAGAAGCCTCCCTTGCCTTCAAACCATTCAGCTCAGTTTTGCTCTTCACTGCTTGCCCTGTGCTCAGCATTCTCCTGTTCCTAGCACTCCCATGTGCATTGCCATGTAAGGTATCCTTTAGATGACATTCCTGACATGCATCCAAGTCATCTCAGCTGTCTTTTCCAACACTTCAGTAACAGGGCAGCTTCTCCTATTAGCTGTTTCCCTCATCACATCATCTTTTATTTTCTGCAGCTCTAGCCCAGCTGGCTTCTCTCCGTGGTCCGCATCCCTGAGCTGCTGCCCTTCTCGTGCTTGGCATACTGACCCATTCAGCAAAGCCATCTTAAACGCACTCACTTCTGACTTGGGCAAAATGTTGAGAGTGCACTCCAGTCCCTGCAGTCTCTAGAACTGTTCCTCTCCTGGTGCCAGTTTCACAGCTCTAATCACCTGCAGTACTTCTCCACCAGGTTTTTCAGCTTGTCCTCCCTTACCACCCCCAATTCAATCTTTGCCTCTTCCTGTTGTTTTCCATTTGACATGATTTTCACCTGCATGCTGAGCCTCTGTCCAAGCTTTCTGATCTTTTGGTCCCACCTTGTCCGTTATTCCCTGCAGACCTTTTTTCATCAGTCCTACCAGCTCGTCAAGACAGCTGAGCTGGGAAAGTGGCAATGGATAATTTATCTGATGGGTGTAGCTCGCTTGTGTGCCATGGCACAGCCATGAGTGGCTTGTGTTTCCCTGGACTGCTTCCAAGTCCTAGTCCCATTGAAAAAGTCTGTTAATCACCAACAGTTTTATTACTCTCTCACAGGCTAATCAGCCTGGGGAAAGACAAGCCCTGGCTCTCACCAAGTCCCACCAGCACCTGGGTCTTGCACCCCGGTCCAGCATTGGTGGCTGAGCAATTTTCCCTCTATATGCACTTCACTGCTGATGCCTTCCACTGGAAGAGGCAGTTGAGAGATTCCCCTAGGGGTGGACAATCTGGTTCCCACACACTTGCAGAGGCAGCGTGGCCATTCTCATCACTGAACATGAGGAGCAGCATGGCTGATCTGGGCAAGCATGTGCGGCAGCTGGCTCCCAGAGGAATTTTGAGGGAACATGGAGCCGAGGGACTGTTCGTGGCACACAGCTGGGAGTCTCACCCAGCTCCCATCATGGGACAAACTCCTGATAGAGACTTCTCCATAAGGACTTGCATGGGCTACCAGGTAATTTTAAAATCTAATTTCATCACCAGTTGAGTCAGAAGAAAAGGTTGTCAGGAAGCTGAATAGCACGAGGAAATGTCTGACTCTCAGAAATGTCAAGGATTATTCAGGGAAACCTGTGTGCTGGCCACTTCTTTTTGAGTAATCCTTGCAATGAAAAATGGATATATAAACTGAGCCCAGCCCTTTCTCCCCTAGTGACCCCGGTCACAACATACTTGCAGACAGACAGACAGACAGAACTTATGCAAGTGAGAGAGCATTCCATGCGTAGCTAATGGGTTGTCTTCATTCCCTGCAGGGATGGGATTTTATTCCTATTTAGCTTCAAGTGCTGCCTTTGCACAGTGGACTGCAGTGGTGATTAATAGGAGGAAGAAGCCCATTGACCCAAATAAAAGCCCATTACAGTAAATGGATGCTGCCCATTGATTTTTCTGCATCCTTCCTCCTGTGGTCCAGTGAGAGAGGACGTCCCTAGAGCTGGTCTGCAACACTGCTGCCACTTGGAAACTACTTGGGTTGGGAAGGTGGGAAGTGGAGGATGGTTCAAATCCCCTCACCTTTGCATCCCCACTGCCCCATGCTTTGGCCTCGGTGTATCATGGCATTGTGTCCTCTGAAACTATGGGTACATACAGTCACTCCACATTACCAAAACTGTCATAGGGATGAATGCCCATGGAAGAGGCTGTGCAAGCCCTGGGAGGAGCGTATACCTGGGGATATAAACCCCCTGGATGTGGTAGAGTTTACCCCAGAGGTCTACTTCACAGCTCACTGATTTGGAAAGGCTCAGGAAGGGAAAAAGGCTCCTGAAAGAGCAAGTTCTGGCAAAGGAAGGCTGCTCCTCTGAAGGGTCTGAAGGAAGCACAGTCACATCACGCAAACAGATGTATGCACAGTTGACTCCATCAGCTGGGGTCAAAAGGACTTTCAGGGTTTCAAACCTGTGTTTTCTGGCATACCCTCATCTGGTTCACAGGATGTCACCAGTCAAAACCTGGTCATCTTTTTGCCCTTGAAAAGCTTCATTGTCACGTGGGAGCCTGGAGTTCCCATCAGTGTCAGCTGGCGCAAAAGCTGCCACTCCAGACAAATGTAAGATTTATGCAGCGTCTTCATCATTGCAGACAACAAACTGCTTGCCTGGATATTCACAAATTGGAACAGGCATAACTCTAAAAAGGGAAGTAAAAAGACCAATGGGAACAAACACAAATGCTAAGCAACAGCAGAAAAAATACTTGAAATACGCTGAATACCATCCTGGGGCTGTTTCCAGATGAAAATAGCTTTCAAGTCTCTAAATATTGGCTAGATGTTGGGATACAGCGAAATGGCATCTATAAGTCAGAGTAGGTTACTTTTCACCTGGGATCTGTTTAAAATGTTATTATAACAGTCTAGAGAAAGTTAGGGTTATTAAGCCACTGGCTCTTGGATCTCAGTCTGCAACACAGCTTTATTGCCATAAAACCAGTGATGTGGCAAAGCAAGCCTTGGTAATATCTAAATGTGGTTCCCCCTGCAGTCTCACCGTGAGGCTTATGATGCTTGGCAGCTGAATACATAGTGTGTTTGAATTTATGAGAGTTGGAGTTATTTCAGGGTAAAATCTCGCAAAGATTTTTTTTTTAAAAGAAGCCTACATATTTAAAAGGTCAAAAAAAATCAGAAAAGAGGATGAATGAGGCAGGAGTTATTCTTAGTTATTCAAAATATTGAATTCAAAATGGAAAAATCCTTCCTGCTGCACTCCATCCTCCTGCAGCATGGAGTCGATGAACCCAGGGTGCCCTGAATTCAGAGAGCACATCCAGACGAGAAAAACGGAGCATTTGTCTCCTTGTTCTCTGCCAAGTGGTGCCCTGGCCTCTGTCTGCCACGCTTTGCATTCACTGGCAATATAAATCAGGATTTCCCAAGCTGTGGTCGCAGCCTACGCAATAGGAGTTGAAATACTGAGCATGTGGCTGCCTAAAGGCAGGCAGAGCCCCGAGGCAGGGGCAGGCAGGGAGAGAGGTGAAGGGCCTGGCTCCTCTGACCTCACACAAAATGCAAATACATTGCCCTGATTTGACCACATGGAAATAGGGGGAAAGAATTGTGCCCCCCAGGCCAGCCTCAGGCAGCTTCTCCCCCACCTCTGCCTTTCCCAGGTGTCCAGCTCAAGCTCCACTTTGCAGGCAATGGTTTTCCTGGGGATGCCAGAGGAAGAAAAGACAGATTTCCTCGAGAACTGAGTCCAAAATCTTACCACAGCAGAACTCATGTCCTATTTCCCACCTCTGTCTCCAGCTGGCATCCATCTACCCAACAACTCCAGTGGGAGGCAGACCATCTCCACATGCTGGTGTCATGCCCCCAGCTCCTTGTGTGGCAATCAGTGGATCACACTAGCAATGATTAACTCAGTTCACACTCTTGCCTTCCCCTTCTGGGTCTCCAGACCTCTCACCCATGCAGCCATCCATCACTCCTCACATCACCTGTATGATCTTCTTACTGCTGGGACCAACACCTGCCTGCCAGATTGAGATAGAGTTGATCAATGGCGTCAGAAGCTGCTGAGAGCAAGCAGACCCAGCTTGGGTGCCTGGCTGGTGAGACAGATGCCTTGTGTGAGTTTATGGACCTCATTTCCTCAGAAATCTAAGCTAAAATTAAGTGTTTGTGTCACGACAGCAGTGGTTTCTATGATGATGTGAAAAGGTTGCTCTGGGCTCACTGCATGCTCTGGACAACTGAGAGCAAAAGGTCAAATAATACCTGTATCCGGCAATAAAGATCTCCTGTTAACACAGACTGTCTTATTTCTATGGCTGACAAAGAAATCCATCCCCAAGCACAGATGCAGAATCACAGAAAATAAGGATGGAAAACCCTTTAAATACTAATTCATCCTCGTGCTCCTCAGCTGGCACCCACTGCCCCCAATCCAGCCTCAAAGTGGGGGTGTCTGACTGCTGCCCACTGACTCTGCATCCACCCTCCCTCCACGCTTCTGGTGGCTTGGGGAGTCTTCCAGAGACATCCTCATGGCCAGCAGGCCCTTCACTCACGCAGCACTGGGTCTCAGCTCACCTACTGCTCATGCTTGCTCAGCTTCTTTGAAAAGAGTCAGTTAAGCCTTATTTAGCTGGTCCTCCCTTGCAGAAAAAGCTGTGCACCGTCTGAGTCCAGGACAAAGCCTGTTCTGGCGTTTTTATCCATCTTATTTGTGAGAGGAGGGCACAAGTGGCCTGGAGCAGTAAGGTTGAGGTGCAAGACTCATCCATCCCTTTCTAAGGGACAGCACTGCTGTCTGCCAGGCTCATGCCAGGCGTTACCTGTGGGATGTTTCTGACTTCAGGAGAAGAGCAGAGTGATCATTCTCTTGCTGTATTTCCTTCTGCTCCATCTGGCAGTGGCCACAGCAAAACAACACAAACAACGTGCAGGTGGTCCTCAGCCCAGAGCCCCCCTGAGCTGTCTGCAGCTGTAGCTTTCTGCTTTCTTCCTCTCACTGCCCTTGCCAGAACAGAGAAGGACACCCAAGGTGCTTCCCAAAGAGCACACCTACAGCACCACACAGCAAAGATGAGCAGGGGCCCAGGGGAAACAGCCCATCCCCTCTACCCTGAGCATAACATGCCAACCCTCCCTTTTCTCCTTGGAGGAAGGCACAGGAGGCTCTGCCGTACAAGGTGATGACAGCCTTTTAGATCTATGGCACTAAAAGAGATTGAAAAGCACATTAGAATGTACCATCAAGAGACATGAACAAGACCAGCATCTCCTGTGTCCAGCCACAGGGTCAATAGGTCAGTGTAGGAAGAGGGATGGTGAGGCCATGCCAGCAGCAGCAGGCAGGGAAGGGGCCAGGAGCCCCTCTGAAACTTTCTTCGGGCGGCTTCACTTCAGTGAAGCCTGTTCAGGAGCCCAAATGCCTTCTTTTCTTCAGAGCTCAGCTGTGGCTCTGCGCCACTGCACAGAGATCAGTCTCAACAAAACGTACTTTAAAAATAGATGGGCAAACCCCAGGGGCGGTTCCTCAGGCAGGGAAGGGGCCACTGTTCATCCCTCCTGGGCTTTACTCAGCGCTGCCAGGGATGTGTGCAGCCACCCCTTTTTGTCTCACTGCAGTCTGCCGGTGCTGAGGAGACAGCCACACTGCGCAGAGAAACAGGGAACAATTGCCTGCACCACCACAGCCAGCCATGCCCTGCTCTGCAGGCAGAGCGTCAGCAGCCGAGCTGCCCTTCTCATCTGGAGCCGTCTCTGCCATCGTGAAATAGCCAATAAAATAAGGTTTTGCATGTAAGCAAAATACACCCCAGGATGAAGTTTCTCCCATTTTCTCCCTCTTCTTCATGGTTTATAGAAGGTGAAGCACATGCTGTACCCTGACACTCATGTGCTGCCCTCAGGATGCTCTCCCATGGCAGGAATATGCCCATCTATCAGGGCCAGACAAGGACACACAGGCTTTCTGTGTTCCCGAAATCACAAAAGAACACATACCCTCTGCCAGGAGTCCCGGATGGCTCCTCTTGAAAACCAGGGACAGCAGAAAATGGAAATGGCTCTGTTAAATGACAGGGACAAGGGGAAATTTCCTGGTGTTCAAGCACAAGCCTCAGCTGAGGGATTTTGCTTTTCAGCCAGAATTTCACCTGACTGCAGCCATCCTCCTGGCTCCGCCTTTGACAAGAATCTTGGTCAACATCTCACTCCTGTAATTGGATAATTATGTCAATTATGAAGGTGAAGGAAAATTTTTAAGCTTGTAGGTGCCAGTACGGCCTCCTGGAGCCAACCTCTCACCACACAGCCAATGCCTGTGGCTTGGGAAGCTTTCTGCGTCAAGGATGAAATTCACCCCAGGAGAGACATGCCAGAACAAACCCATGTGTGCACACATGGTCCGTGGCTGGGGAAGAGCCAGGGCTGAGCTATCATCCACTCATTCCCTGCTGCCTGGTTTGGAGGTGCCTCTGGGTCTGTCTGAGCCCACTGAGGCTCAAGGCTGCAGCGGTGGGAAGCTTCTGTCTCTGTCCCTGAAACTCCACCACGTGTGGCTCTGCGGCGTGAACTGCTGTGAAATAGATGCATTTCTTTTTTGCCCTTTCCTTACAAGCAGCCAAGCAAACCATTTGACCCTGTGAAAGCTGTGGTGTGTGGCACATGCCCCAGTCCGTGTCCCTGCTGTGGAGCCTGGGGACAGCACTGCAGGGACTGGCAAGGGCAGAGAGCTGAGGGGCAGGCAGCAGCCCCTGGCATGGGGCGCACGCCCAGGGGCAATTGAGTGGAGCTCAGAAGGGTTTTCCCCAGGCATTCCAGGAACATTATATCAAGGAATAATCTAAAGTCATCTGACTCCAAAATCCAAAACCTCAAAATTCAGCTAAGCAGTAGCCAAAACACGTTAAGGGGAGTAAAAGTGTCTTCAGTCACCTCTGCTGCCTGCTGCAGGATGGTGCAGGAGTCACTGGGAGTACAGCACAGCCGGGGACAGGAGGGGGATCCAGCACTGCCCCCGCCTGTACCTTCCACAATAAACACTGGATTTCCACTGCATGGGCTTGTCATGAAGGCTAGGAGCACTTTCGGGCAATTGTAAAGAAGGTTTTTTTCATTCATCAGGAATTGCATTCTTGTTATGCCACCAATGGCAAATGGTGGTGTGGCAGGGGCTGGAGTGGCAGAATGAATTGCAGCTTCCAGGGACTGGGCTTTGCTGTGACAAAGGAGGAAAATTCCTTTGAACCAGCAAACTGAGCTGGAGCATGGGAATTCGGTTTCTTTCAGTGCACCCAGCTCAACTAGCAAAGCAATGAGCTCAGCAGTCTGCAGCAAGAGCAGTGAAGTCACAGCAGACAAGTGATCTCAGAAGGACAGGAAAGAATGTATTGATTTAGGGGCTTGGAGACCACTTTCATGCAGAGGATGCACAGGAAAGCCAGGGCTGTTTAGCAGAAGCGGTACAATTTTTTTTTTTTGAAGCTGTGAGATATCTGCCAGAGGAAAAAATGGCCCAGACAGGAAACTAACTGCCTCCTACTTCTGTCTCATTACCCATGTATTTTTTTGGCAGAATCACCTGAATTGGAGACACCGTTAAATGTAAGAGAGAAAATAAATTACCCTTTTCAGACTGACCTTTCTTACATTTACCTTAATGTGGATTGCCTGCCTCACTCCAATCTAGAAGGCAAAAGCTTTTAAGCATGCAGGGGTCCTCATCACCTGCCACACAGAGCCAGCATCATTCCAGGCAGGGCCAGAGAGAGGTTTTCTCCTCCTCTTGCCCAATGCATGCACATCACTGTTTTCCTTTTCTGTCCCAGCGGAGCCTCCTCAGAGGATGCTGCAGCTAGTCCTGCTCCTCCCATCCTCCCCAGGGCCACTTCAAAGAGCAGGACTGCTTTTTCCATAGTGACAATCAGCTTTGTACTTCTCCCTGGTTTTAAGCAAGAAGGTTTCTGGAAAAAATTATGAGTAAATAGCTTTTGGACCTATCAGTCAGCCACATCACTTGGTATCATGCTGGGGCCATTTTAATTTGAGGTATCTCTGGTTCTTTTTGTAATTGTCAGGAAACCGTTTGGAAATAGACACACACTAAATGAGGCTGGGGCTGCTGTGTGTGAGTGGATAAGTAATGCACCAGGCTGTAGTTTGTAGCTCAAACAATGGTTCAGCATTTTGTTAATCTTAGGACACTTGGATACTTCTGGCAGGGGCCTCGGGAGATCTTTAGTCCAACCTGCTGCCCAGAACAAGGTCAGCTTTGAGATCTGGCCAGGACACTCATGGGTCCCAATGTGTCTTGTAAACTTCTGGGGACGAAGAAATAGGGTACCCTCCATGCATAACACACTCCAAGGCCTGGCCACCCTCACACTGGACATTCAGTTCTTTGGCAGAAGGGTATTTTCAGCCTGACTGCCCTCAGCCAGGCAGTCTCCTGGTCTGTGTCATTGCAAAGGGATGGAGTTTTGCATTTCTCCCTATTGAATTTCATGAGGTTCTTGCTGACCCATTCTTCCAGGCTGCCTAGATCTCTCTGAATGGCAGCATAATCATAGAATCATAGAATTATTAAGGTTGGAAAAGACCTGCAAGATCATCAAGCCCAGCCTGTGACCAGTCACCAGCCTATGAACTAAACCATAACACAAAGTGTCATGTACAGCCATTTCTTGAACACCTTCGGGGTGGTGACTCCACCACTTCTCTGGACAGTCTATTCCAATGCTTGAAAATCCTTTCAGTGAAAAAATTCTTCCTGATGTCCAAATTGAACTTCCCCTGGTGCAGCTTGAGGCCATTTCTTCTCCATTCTGTCACTAGCTGCCTGGGAGAAGAGGCTGACCTCCACCTGGCTACACCCTCCTTTCAGGGAGCTGTAGAGAGAGGTAAGGTCACCCCTGAACCTCCTTTTCTCCAGGCTAAATACCCCCAGCTCCCTCAGTCCCTCTTCTTATGACTCACTCTCTAGAACATTTCTCAGCTCCGTTGCCCTTCTCTGGAGTCGATCCAGCACCTCAATGTCCTTCCTGTAGCGAGGGGCCCAAAGCTGGGCACAGGATTTGAGGTGTGGCCTCACCAGTGCCAAGTACAGGGGTACAGTCACTGCCCTGGTCCTGCTGGCCACACTACAATGACAGATCACTTCAGTGTCACCTGCAGACTTGACAAGTGCCCTCTGTTGCCTCCTCCAGGTAACTGATTAATAGTGTTTAACAGCACAGGTCGCACGATGGCCCCGGTACCCTACTCCCTGGGCTGTGGGTAGAGCACAACCCATTATCCTCCGATCATCTAGACAGGTTTTTGCTTTTACTCTTCGACACAGCAGAGAGTAGGAAGAGGATGGTAAATTTGAAAAGCCAGTCTCTGGTGGTGCTACTAATTTCTCCTCTCTTCACAAATTTTATCCTCTTCTCAGTAATTATTTAGAAGCGTGCTAACAATAGTTCTTGTGAGATCAGTAGCTTGCTTTCAAAGAGAGTGGACATGACAATGCTTTAGGAGAAATAAAACAGAATCTGTGAAGTGGTACTATAATAATCTGGACAGATAAAAGTGTCCTCAGGTCCCATCCATGGCTGCATCTGCACCATGGGCAGAGCAAAACCACAAACCACCAAGAGAAAGCCTGCTTTCTCCTTCTAGCCTCTTGCAGGATGTCCTCAAAGGAAAACTGTGGGAGAGGAAGACTGATCCAGCCTGCTGACTTACTCAGACATCTGGGGGGATCTTCTTCCCAGAGGGACTTGACTCTGGTCTTGAAAAAGAAAGAGATATCCTGCATTCAGAAAAGGGACCAAGTCTTTCACTGGGAAACTTCCATCAGTGCTCTCACCATGTTCAGTACACAGGCCAAATGCAAAAAAAGTAGTGACTGGAGTCAACAGAAAACTTTCCATGAGCTGCTATGGGAATAAGACGAGGCCACATTTTTCAGTACTGTTTTCTTTTTGCTACTCCTCTCTATTGGCAGTCCTTGGAGACCAGCCAAGTCTGCTTCCTGTGCTCCTCATTTTTCAGCCTACACCTAAAAATCAATAGCCTTGCATTGGCTGCTTCTATTAGTGCATTATCATTTCCTGCAACAAGGATAGCTTGACAAAATGAAGTCTCAGCTAATTAAAGACTCTAAAACAGTTGTGTTGACAACTGGGTCTCCAGCACTCTGTAAGCCATTTCAAACGATTTCTTCTGGAGGAGACTCTGAAAGATCTTACCTCCTTCATGAGTCCTTTTGCAGTCGCTACTCCTTTGTGGTGCTCAGGTAGGACTCTGTCCCACAGCCATTAGGAATTGCTTTGATTTTAGGGATGCAAGTGTCATCCAGGTTCAATGGGCTGTGAGCCTTTTTCATCCCTGCTGACACAAAGGCACGGAAGGCTCCATCCACATGCAAATTTCCCATCTGTTAATGCTGAAACCTCCCTCATGGCACATGCAGTCCTTCATGTAAATGAGAATTAGCCTTTCTGATTTCCAGAATGTTTTCAGCAGAACAAGTGCCTGCTGAGAGAACAACATGCAATTGCCAAACGTCTCCCAACGGTTGACCAAGGCAGCTCAGTCACAACTTGGAGCCTTTGAAGGGCAGGAAAGGAAACTGTGCAGCAATTTTCAGTTTGCTGATAAATCCCAGGGTAGTCTGGGCAGAGGAAGACTGAGCAAAATCTATCTGGCAGCCATAGCTCTCAAACAGTTCAACAGGCCAGTTAGGCTTGACAGATTTAACAGACCAGTTTGCACAGCAGCATCATGTAACACACGCGCTTCAAGTGTTCATATAAGGTGGATCCTCAGGTTTTCAGACAGGTGCAAAAAAGCACTGAGGGACCAACACAGGAGTGAAGCTAAACAGGGCAAAGTCAGTACAAGCTCCTTTCCCGTCTGTCCTTTCCCTAACAGGGATTTATGTCAGCTTAGAGTTGTATTCACATGCTCAGAGAAAAATCTCTCTTCCCTCCTTCTCAACACATGGTGAATGCAATCCTGCAGCTTCGCATGAGCCAAACGCAAAAAGCCCAAAAAAGGGGATGCGCTGGAAGAGGAAGCTAAGAGCCTGGCTGTAAAACAGCTGCTGGTGAGAGCAGACAGCCCTCCGGTTTGGTCTCCAGTGTTCCGATATGTTCATTTACACCAGCCCAAACTCAGTCATCACGTGATGCACCCGCACACCAGCCCACCTTCCCATCTGTAGTCTAAAGCCTTTTATATCTTTTGTATCTCAGAGTACAGCAGCCTTGTTTCCTCCTTCCCTGTGCGATGTGTGCGATGCAGCTCTCGGCTGCTTTTGCTGAACCTTCCCTGCGATTGCTTAGTAATGACTGCACCAGCAGAGCAGCTACTGCTCTGCACACAACTGCATCATAAAGATGCCTGCCTCATGGGAGGAAAGGAGATTGATTCCTGCTGCTGCAGCTTGGCCAAGCAAATTCTGTAGCTGCCACATTAAAAAAAAAAAGTATCAAAGTACACAGACCACTGGTACAGGTTCTATGCAGAGACACAAAATGTGGGAATTATTACAGAGTTTTCCTTAAAGAAGTTCAGAGACCTGCCCATTCACAGTTTCTTGATAGCACCTGAAAACCTGGCAGCCTCATCCAGGGTGTGATTGAGAGCCAGATGTGGTGACCTCTGCCTCTGTCCATGCTCAGGCCAGCAGCCCTAAAGGGGGCAGTGATGGAGTAGCCATAAGAAGGAAATACTTCTCAGCACAGCAGGACTGATGGTCCAGCATTGCCAAGATGTCACGCCACACAGAAAGGTGATTTTTCATGTTGATCAAGTGAATTCAGTGCTCAAAGGAGGTGTAAAGAAGGGACATCACACAGGAAAAGAAGAAATTTTTGTTGAATCAGATTCTAACATCGTGGCTGGATTTTCAGTCTAGAAATGAATAATAGCATCTATTACAAGCTTCTGCCTCTTTAGTGTATCATACACAATCTTTTTTTTTTCCTGGTTTTCAGTAGAAAAATACTGTTTTCACTACAAAAGTAGGACCAAAAGTCAAGCTACTTTTACAGTACTGTAAAGGTGACTACGAGGGCCTGCCCTGGTAATTATCATTTGGTGAGATCTTATTTTCACCCTTAGGAAAATATCAGTGAGCACAAATACCCTGATGCAGGAATGGCAGCAGGTACAGGAGGGAAAGTCCTGATTTGCAGGTGCTGTGAGTCCCGTGTCAGGTACTGACACAAATATCAGATGAAAAGCCACGGCCTCGGTTCCCCTCACCAGTCACTTCTGTGCTTACTTACAAAATCAGCTCATCTCCCTTGGAGCATTTCTTAACACAAAGCTCTTTTCAGCAGTGGAAACTGTACTTCTATAAAGAAACAAGCTCGAGAACTGCAGCTGTAACGGGCTATCAGATGTCGAAATTCAGCACCTGTATCCAGGGATCCATATAGCCTCAACATGACAGTCTGCAAAATCCCAAAGTGCTGGAAGCAGCATTATTTACAAGCAGCTTTTCGTTGCTGATGCCGAGACACTGTGGTAGCCTGCTTGCTTCCCCAGCTGAATGGCACTCAGCCTTTTTCCTCCTCTTCCATTACCGTGCTGCCTTTCACCTTGGAAACTGGCATCTCTGACAGCAATGCTGCTTCGGGGGAGTTGGACGTATGATCTCTTTCTCGTTCCGTAAATACTTCCTTTCAGCTTTGGCTCACAACCCTTTTGACTTATTTGGCCTGACGGTGCAATTAGGGATGCCCACATTCCTAATTTAAACCTCCTTATGCAGGTGAGCAGGGCTGAGGCAGCTCCACCACGCAGCTGCTGAGCCCCTGCTCCCTCCTCCCATACCGGTGCCGGTGGGGCTGGGGCTGCCCGAGACTCTCTGGCCCCACACAGGGCCAGGAGCTCTGGAGGGCTATCAAGTTCCGTTGTCTTCTCACTCAGCAGATAACAAGCTTCAGTCTGGGATTTTGCAAATCCCATTGGCTATCTTCAAAGAAACATCTGGTGAGTCAGGGAGTATTCATCCCAGGGGGTAGGAACTGAACCACTCACATTTAAATACCTCTCAGTGTCTGAAAAGGTGAGGTGTTGAATGCCAATTATGTTATGCTCTCAGTAGCTTCATTATCTCGAGGCTCTCCTGTTTGCCCTAATCCACCAACACAAAAATGTCTCTTGTGTCCATTTTTCATTTTTTCCCTAAGAAAGGAGAGGTGTCTCTCCAGGTTTTGGAATCAGCCTGCAGGGACCAGAGGAATCAGTCAGGTTTTCCCTGGCAGCAGCAATATTCCACTCTAAGGAGGACGTGAGGAATCTCCTCCATGTTTGCTGTCTCTGGCTAACTCATCCCTCTTGGAGCACAGGGGAATACCTACACCTGCCCTCCAGGCACCTATTTCCAGCAGAACTGTTACCAGAGCTGACTAACTTCTGCACACTGGTTCTCCTTTCCAGGAAACAGGACGAAAGTTCTTTACTAAATCAAAGGGAAGCTGAGTTAAAAGATTTAGATACCACACCACCGACCCAACATCTTTTAAGACCAGGCTCCCTCAAGCAGCCCATGAACTTGTGCATGCAAGCCTTGCCACAGACGGATCCTCCCACTCATGCACAACCCTACATCACTGATAACCCAGCCCTCCTCAAAGGCAGGGTGGGCGTTTGGCACATACACAGGCAACAAGCCACCACACCTTCAAGCTGCCTTAATTTCCAGACTTAAAAAGAGGCTTCTCAGTGCCTGGCGGCAGTCTCCAGGGCTTAACCATTAATTTTCAGGTGAAAAAGAACAGCCAGGCACACACAGAGTATCTAACAGGAACAAAAGCCTCTTTATCCTTTTAACCACCAGGCAGAGAACCCTGTGCCTTTGAAGATGAAACCCCCACACCCCTGAAGCCCAGGGGAAGGCAGCAGCTGCCAGGCCAGCGAGGCAAAAGAAAGCAACACACTTAGGCCTGGTACCTAGGCAGGACCAGGGTACCTGAGGGACCTGAGCTTCTGGAAGCTCAAGTCCCTCCATCCCGCTGGTAGCAGCACACCTCCAGGGAGCTCATGGGAGTATTTGATTCCTGAGGAGTTACTGGCTCAGGCGTGGGTGCTGGATCTGGGAATAAGAGGGGGCAGCGAGGCTGCTCCCTGGTAGTCAGGTTGAGCCACGCAGCACCACGGTAATCAAGGTCACCTCTCGAAGGGGGCTGGAAGCGCAGATGAGCAGTTGTGCAGCCATGGGGAGCTGGCAGAAGTGATCTGCACTGACTGCACCTCCCCAGCGGCTCTCCAAGGACAGGGCTGCCTCAGGCTGTCCCAGCCCTGCAGTTACATCCCAGCTTCCCAACCAGGAGCTCAGGGTAATTCTAATCATCGCAAACCTTGAGATGGTAAAATGCACTGGCAGCTGAGCAGCCCCCAGGCGAGCTCCTCCCAGGGCAGCTCGAGGTGCTGAAGCCAGGGCCTGTGATCCCAGCTCTGGTCCACTGTGACAAGGAGTTCCAGCAGCAGAGAAGAGGAACAGGGCCAGGTCCCAAACAATCCTCCCCAAGTTCTCTTTCCCTGCCTGTTCCCCATGGTCCCCAGGGTAGCCAGCACAGCACTCACCTCTGCAGCAGGGGCAGAGCTTAGCGTGGTCTTGACCCACACCTGCTCTCATGATTAGACCTGGAAAAGCACCCCAGGGGTTACAGCCTCCCTGCTGCAGGAGGCTCAGTAGCTCTCACTTGTTTGATCACCAGTGAGGATCTCTGCTGTAACACATTCTTACCTAAAGGAAAGACGTAGATACAAGTGGAGCTGGGGGCTGGCCAGTGTCATGAACGGTGGGTCTGCACTTTGCTTGGAAGCTCAAAGCATGTTCCTCTCCTCCAGGCAGTTCAGACTACCCATCAAGAACCAGAGCCATGGAGGAGTCCTGTCTGCAGGCCAGAGGAGATGGCTGCAGAGGAATGCTGCATCCACACTGGCAGTGGTTTTTTCCAGTCTTTACTGTGGACTCGGCTCAGTGGAGCAGGTGTCCGGTGGTGATCCCTGTCCTCTGCAGCCAGAAGCACCACGCTGGGAGAAAATCAGAATGATGTGATGCTCAAAGACCTTGGTGATGAAGCCAGAGATGGTCACTGCTAAAGGTACAAGAAAAATAGAGGCAGCCTTCATATCTGTTTGTTGAGAGCAGACCCTTCCTTGAGATGCTGTCAATCAGAGTGACAGGAAGCAAAAGATTTGGCTGACATTGCTTAATTAATTTAAGAGTGCAAGAAAAGACTCTTGCCTATTTAGTCTCTGGAGTACCCATCAAATTCACTGAAAGACAACTCAGCTGGTACAGTCCTGTGGATTTGGTGCAGTTCCCTGGTCTGGACACTGCTGACTCGCCACACTGACATTTCATCCCACTCAAGACCTTTGTGCTTTTCCTCTCACAAGGTGGGCACAGTTGTGACAACTTTTCACCTGGTGAGGCTGCAGGGTGCCCTGGAGCTCCCTGCCAGCTCCACTGCCAGCTCCAGCAGAGCCGTAGCCTTGGCAGCACAGGGGATTAACGAGCCTTATTTGGGACACGTGAGCTGCACAAATTACAGAACTGAAAACTAATCTTTCTTTAATTTAGCCAGCACAGGTAACAGACAGATCAAGGTAAGAAATACACCAGTATGTGTTTCCCTCCTTCTGGAAGTCCAATATCATCACTATAGGCTTCCCGTATCATGGATTTTTTAAAACATTAATTTTCTAATCTAACCTCAACAGGCAGTTCCACTCTGTTATTCTGCTCCCCAATGACTGACACAAGATCCTATTCCCCTTTTTTGCCAGGCAACAGCTGAAAGTCCCATGAAGTGACAACTTGTCACCCCCTTGTGCCTCTCATTCACAACCTGAGCTACCTCACCCTGGCAATCACTTGCTGACTGTGGGCACCTCTTTCTCACAGTTGCTCTTTCTTGCATAGATAGCGGCTGGTCAGTTTATTTTGACCAGACGTTTAATGGTTGATCCTATGGTAGGCACCTCAAACTTCTCCCATTGTTTCTTCCTGACTTTTAGTTCAAAGAATAGATGAAAGTAAAAAAGGAAAATTGTTGTTTCATCCCACTACCTTACCTCTATCCAAACAAAATTATAGTTGAAGAGTATTTTCTGTTAGAAGAGTCAAAACATTTACTACCTATAAATTCAGCATCCTTGGAATTGATGAAAGCAGGGTGCTTGCATCTGGCACCACTCAAGAGGCATCAACTTCTGCCCTAAGGAGCTGTAGTTCACATTCTCCACCAGCTAAAACACAGTAAATTATTCCCTCAAGCCTGCTCCAGGAAAGAACAAACATCACCTTGACTCTGACCAAAATTTCTTCTGGGGAAGCAGGAGGTTTGTAGAGATAAACTCCTGCTGCAGTACAGGATATGCTGGCCCTGGGGCTCATATTACGCACTTGCTTGTGCATAATGGAGGTGGTAACATGCCAGAAATATTTTTCCCCTAAAAGTTAGGTACTTCACTGAAAGGTAACATAATATCTGAAGGACAAAGATACTACCTTGTTGGGAAAGAGTTTGGCATCACTAATGTTGCTAATTCTGAAAATTCTATCCATTTCCATTGATACAATAATCCATCTTACATTTATATCTAGTTCAGATGTTCTCCTCAAATTACTTCTGGTGGCAGTGAGTGTCATCCATTTAATGAAAAAATGTTTCTATCAAATCTGAATTTGTCACCTCTGCTTTGCAGACAAATGTGAAAACTGGGCCTATAAAGCTTCAGGACAAAAATAGAAGTTCTCCATCCATTTTGTCTGTGTTAATCATCACTGTAGCTATTTTAACCTCTCATTCTCTCCAATCTCTCCGTAACATTTCTGCTGTCTCACTATTTTTGTTAGCATTTTCAAAATCCTAAGGATCTTGCAATATGAAGTATATGCCCATGATGCCCAGAACTCCGACTTGGACCAATCCAGGTAATTTCAAAAGTAAGAGTTGTAAGAATACTTTGCTTTCTCTACCTATGCTGTCCTTCACATTCCAAACTGCAAATTCATTTGTCACTGTGATCCATTCCATGAGCTTTATAAGGTATCATTCAGTCTCCTTTTTTGTTTTTTGTGAGCTTGACTTTCATAAACTTCATTATTTTCTATCTCACTGGTCGTTCCTTTTCCAGATTAATTAAAAACTCCAAACCAAACCCTTATCAATTAGAAAAAAAGCCCAGCAGAAATCAATAATAACCGATTGGAAAAACCCAGAGCATAGCAATGGTTTTGTAATTATACGGTCTAGTGTAATAAATTGGTAAGCAAATTAGCTCTCACATTTTAAATCTCTTCACAGGTATGTACATGTGGCACAGAAGGACAAATATGCCTTTATTATTCTGTTTTATGAGGATTGGTAACAGCTTAATATCATGAACCATATATTACCCTCAGCCTCTTGAGTAACAACAAACCTTTTATTGTGCTCTGAAAATAAGCTTGAAACTCAGAAGCTACGGCCAATATAGGGTATCTAGGAAGAACCTCAGTACTTCAGCAGAAGTAAAAGGGGTAGGAACTCTCCTTTAAGAGTCTTAACAGATCTTGGCATTTCCTCTGACTTAGGCACAGAATTCCCCTCGGTTTCAATAGTGTAACTGCTGTTAATTGTCTAAATGCCAATTTACACAGGACATATAACTCAAAATCTGCTTAAGCTTACCCACTTAATCAACATAAAGTTAGCAAGAGAGTTTTAGGTGGAGAAGTATATCCATCCCTCTATTTGCTTCTTGAAGCAAGATTTGTGTAAGAAATCTTATCAGAGCACACACAGAACTACAAAATACACAAGCTTTACTTCCCTGGAAAGCAGCAGCAGCCACTCCTGATTTCTGCCTAGCCCAGAAACACCTGCCTGCCTTCTTGCCTGCAAGAGAGGAAGGAAGTTTTTACAAAGTGCTGTACATTTCTCTTCTAAATTAAATAATTATTCCTTCTGTTGCAAATGCAGTGTACTAAGGAATGATATCCAGAAACTGCAGAGATCAGCGTTGAAGTAATCTTGATGCAGCACCTTAGCAAAGCCTCTAACATTACAGTGGCCACACTTCCTTTCTCCAGCAGCTGATCTAATCTCCATGACTGTTCCCACAGTCATAATTTTGCTATCCTTTAAGAAAACAGAAGTTGTAGAGTACTTTCATTGCTACCAGAACGCAATCACAGAATGGGTCAGGCTGGAAGGAACCACAGGGGGTCATCTGGTCCAGCCTCCCCGCTCAAGCAGGGCCATCCCAGACCACATGGCACAGGATTGTATCCAGACAGTTCTTGAATATCTCCAGTGAGGGAGACTCCACAACCTCTCTGGGCAGCCTGTTCCAGTGTGCGGTCACTGCACAGTGAAATTCTCCCTCACGTTCAGGTGGAACTCCCTGTGCATCAGTTTCTGCCCGTTGCCTCTTGTCCTATTGCTCAGCACTGCTGAGCAGAGCCTGGATCCATCCTCTGACACCTCTCTCCGGATACTTACAGACACTGATGATGTCCCCTCTCAGTCATCTCTTCTCACAGCTGAACAGGCCCAGCTCCCTCAGCCTTTCCTCATAAGAGAGATGCTCCAGTCCCCCAGACATCCTTGTTCTTCTCCATTGGACCCACTCCAGGAGCTCCATGTCTCTCTTGTCCTGAGGAGCCCAGAACTGGACACAGCACTCCAGACACAGCCTCACCAGGGCTGAATAAAGGGGCAGGATAACCTTCCTCAACCTGCTGGCACTGCTCTTCCATCTTAATCCACCCCAGGACACCACTGGCCTTCTAGGCCACAAGGGCACTGCTGGCTCAGGGACAGCTTGTTGTCCACCAAGACACCAGGTCCCTCTCCACAGAGCTCCTTCCCTCAGCCTGTGCTGGTGCAAGGGGAAGAACCCTGCATTTGCCTTTGCTGAACTTCAGACAATTCCTCTCTGCCCATTTCTCTCCCCCCATCAAGGTCCTTCTGAAGGGCTGCACAGCACTTTGGGGTATCGGCCACAATATTACTCCTCACGTGTGACTGTTTGTAACACACACGCAATGGTATAGGAGACACATGTAGTGCCTTCATGGTACTTCAGAATAAGAAGGGCTCCAGATCATCCTCTCCTTGCCTTCCTTCATGACATCTATTAACTCATCCATAGGGAAAAGATCATTTCCATCTAGCAGTGAAAATCAAATGTCAAGCTCTTCAGTGTATTATCAGACCATCCAACAGCCTGATGCTGCAAAGACTTAGCTTTAATCTTTTCAGGCTGCTAGTATCCACTTGACTCCAATCAGAGCAGAAGAGAGGCAGATGCATGAGCTTTAGCAAGGCTGGGAAATGCGGGATTAAGAGCTACTGCTTTTGTTTTGGCAAATACACGAACCACAAAAGGAAAAAAGCACACATCTTTTAGCAATCCCCCCCACCCCACCCGCCTCACACCACAACAGAAATGCTCTTCCAAGGGCAGAACTCTGACAATTGGTGGGAAAATTCAGGCAAACTGTTCTATCCGCTTTCTGCAGGAGTCATTTTGGCATGCTTTAAATGCCAGGCAGTATTTAAGGATTTGCTTGGACGTGTGTGTATATGCACCTTATTCTTCTTAACAAAAGAGAACTCCACATATTTTGCTACAGAACCTCACTGAATACTTTAGCTAGAAGCTACTGGATTTGCATGTATTTATTCTGTATTAAGTACCTGGCTACTTTTTCAAACCAGGATTATATCTCATATATTCATTTTTCAAAATCAATGCATTTGAAAGACTTGTTTAACTAACTGAGCATGTCCTGTCTCAGACCATTTCTTTTTCTTGTGCTGTCATAGCCACTTCCTATCTGTCTTACTTGGGTGGTCAGCAAGGGAAGTCTATCACAGTTTTTCCTTATTGAAGAAGGTTTGTGTCCCTACAGTTTCTTATTGAGCACCGCACTGCAGAGTAGAAGGAAATGCCTCCCCCCCCGCCCCAAGATTCATTTTGGTAATGAGCACGTAACGGTGTCGTCTCAGTTCCCAGCAGCTCAAGGGGTATGTGCGTGCTCTTTGCTATCAGTAAATGCAGACTTGGAAAACTCACAGTACGAGCACACGGCTCCTGTGAGGCACACAAGGGTGTGACACAGCTGCACCTGTGCAACTGCTCACGCTCACATTCCTCTTCAACAGAAAAAAGACTTCCAGGCCACTTGTGAAGTGAAAGGAAAACAAAAATTGAAGTGATAAATCCCATTAGCATTTTTCAGCAGGCTTTGTGCCCCTCCCTTTTTAAAAAATAAACAAAATGGAGTCCTTAATTAATTTCCAGCTTAAGAAGTACTATTAAAAGCAGTTACAGACCCAATTACAACCCTTGAAACACCAGTGAAATGCACTACAATATTCTTTTATTTAGTTTACAGAAGAGTCTATCAGTACAGGTTGCAGAAAGAAAATGTTTAGTGCTATTTACAATTTGTTTTAAAACTCTGCTCTATACAAATTTAATTCTGATCAGTATGAACAATATTTTTGTAAATCTACTGCATATAAAGCATTTCATCAAAGCAGTAACAATGAATAAAATAACCTGTTTACATTTGAATGATGCCAATCATTCGGAAAAACGATTACACGGAACATCTGTAAGAGTTGTGGACACTTAAGTACAGAACACAATGTCAACCTGTGACTCAGTTTTTTAAAGGCTAAAGCTATTTATATGGAATATTGTTCTATTATACTACACGCCAATCTATATTTAACTTCTATAGTTATGTATTTTATAAGATTTTTATTAAATATATTCTACACATATTTGTAATTTCACCCAGGAAGAATTCCTCCCCAGTGAAAAAATATAAAATCTTTTATATTTTTTAATTTTTATTTATTTTTATTTTTTACAGGTTTAGATGAAACTAGCTCATGCTTTAGTGCTGTGCAAATTTCTTTAGCATATCAACATTTAAATTATTGATATGAAATAAAAGAATGGCATCCTTTTCAATTATGTACGCCTTCAAAAATCAGCTTCTGATTTTAACACCATTGCAAGCACTAATACCAAATGCAGATTACGTAAAGAAACAAAACTAGTACTATGGCAGAAGTTTTTCTTTTTGCTTTTTAAATTTTAATAATTCTTTTGAAATCTCTAATGAGTAAGCATGACACTGGAGTCTAAGGTACAGATGAGAAAAATGATTGAAAAACACCAATTGCCAATATTCAAATACATAAAATTGATTAGTAAATGATGTTTTCTAACATTTATGCACAATAATAAAAGCCTATGAACTACAGGAAACTACCCCTCCCATATTAAGGCTAGGAAATGCACTCTCTGCACTTGTTTGTGCTGTCTGAATAAGCACTCAACTAACACACGAGATCGGAGTGCACACAGTAACAAAAAAATCAGTTTCATCAGCCCTCCACAGAGTGCTTTTAAATTACAGGCACATAGTATTTTTTCTTTGTTGCAGTGAAAATATATATAGTTAGACTTGGTTTAGTTAGTATTCTGTGCCAGTTTGGCCACCAAGGTTGACTTAGGTAGAATTGACTTAACAGTTTTTCCTTTGATTTGGCCATAAGTGAGATTTGTTTTAATTATTAATATACTATTTTCCAGTGTTGCATTATACATTGTGGGTTATTACTAGATGTCTCAAATATTGTTAGAGATTGTTGATGAGAAATATACTGTCAACCATATTTAGTGCAAATTGCATCTAGAAAGCTTGACTGGTTAGATCCGGTTAATGGAGATTTTTGTGGTAGCAAAAGGATTCCTGCTATGGAAAAGAACACAAACCTTTCTGGAGACTGAATTCTTTCAAAAAGTGATGTACTGTAAGATCATTCAACAAACAAAAAGGAGGAATTGAAAAAAATAAAGTGTTCATAGATCTTTCACTTTTTTTCTTTTTAAAAAAAAAGACTAATGAGACAGTGTTCGTGTATTATTTCAGTTCCATGGATTTACAGACAGGCTCTTCCTACAGGTGTCTGAAGCAAGGTAGGGCCTCTTCTATTCCAGCAGCATGAAAGACAAAGACTATATTACATCACACTTAGCAGGTAAAGCTAACAGGGTTTACAGGATTACACAGCAATTGCTTTCTCCAGTTTTTTCACGGTTCCTTTGACCTGCAAAGAAGAACGAAGTTTTACTTACATTCCATTTCTAAAGCAATGAGGCTGTTCTGTGTGAGACTATGCTTAACACAAGTCTGTTGTTTATTATTTTCAGTTAAAAAATTATTTCTTGTTATACACATGCATACATAACTGAAAAATAAATCAGGACTAGTTTTTCACAATAAAACCAAGAGCTTTTTAAGGTTTGAGTAAGTTTCTATATAAGTTTCTATATTCCCTATATAAAAATGCTAAACCAGAAAATTAATTTCTAGAGTTTTCTATAAACATGTACAAGAGCATTCCATTACCTTCTTCACAAAAGAGCACAAGGACTTGACTTTTCTCTATTATGAAATACTCAAAAATCCTGTAAGAGACCTGACCATTTTGCCATGTGCTAGAGTAAGAAATTCCTCTAGTGCCCAGCCTACCTTGAGAGTTTGGTTCTGGCAGTGTCTCTCTAGCCACCAAATGCATCACTGTTGTTTTGCCAAAAGGAAGTTTTAATGCTGCAAAAGGAGAAAAGGAGAGTTATTAACACATTACATCAGCCTTTTTTTCTCCATAATACACAGTTGAAACTAACTATAACTGGATTAGCACCTGTTCAAAAGTTCAGACTGTTAGGTGTGAACTGGTTACTGGTGGAAGTTTGATAAATCAGGGGAGGCATGACAGTAGTTACTTAAAACACTGCATTCTTAGAGACATGATACTCTGGTCAGGAAACTTAGCCTTCCTCTTTCGAGTAAAAAGTGAAGTGGGCATTGATGCCAAGACTTGGGTGTTAAGCACTCTTTAATGATAAGGATGTAAAAAAGTTGCTGATTCAGCCACCAAATCGTTATTCCTGAGATATCAAAACACTGAGCTTCTACTTCAAAACAGATTTTCATAAAACACATTTTGATCCATGACACAGATTTTTTGAAATACAAAATATCTGCATCTTCCCTCTTAATACTAATCTGTAACACCAGCTTCACACGAAAAATATCAAATTTAAAGCTTTTCAAATTAGATACAGTAGTTCTCACAATGCTGCCTTTGTGAGCTTTAGCAACACAAAATTTTTAAAAACGGTGCTTTCCACAATTCATTCTGCTTGTGTCTGAAACTAAAATGATAATTTTTACATTCCAATTTAAGTATACAAATACACTGTATACTTAGAGTATCTTCCTGGTTTGTTTTTCTGAGAAATAGAAGGCAAAGATGGTCTAAGTTTTGTCCTTCCCACCTCATAGTGGAAAAAAAAAAGTCAGTGATAATTTAACAAGAATTTAATCCTTAATACACAAATAATTCTGATTTGAGTAGACTTTGTCCTATCAAACTCAAGTTATAGCTTTTGTTTTCACATACAGTGAAATAGCATTTTAAGTGAATAAATGAATAAGGAATGGCCAATAAACCTGAAGGCAATTGAAGTGAAAAATGCCCCTCTGTTTTAATCACTACAGCGTAGATTAAAGATTCGCTAATAAAAAGCCTCGCTACAACACCACTATTAAATCATGTTCGTTGCCTACATATTTATTTGAAAAAATGCAAATTATGATTAAAACACAGGTTCAAACACAGGTGTAAGCACACAAAGTGGTACAGAACTCCACAAGATTCTTTGAAGCAGCTGTACCTTGGGAAGAGCCATCTCTATGGAAAGGCAAATCTAAAAGTTGCTTAGTTTACTTCAAGCACTGCCTGTGCCTGCAACTAGAAGCTATTGATAGCTTGAAGTCTGACAAAGATGATGTATTTTGAGCACTTGATACCATGATACAACTGAAAACTCTAACACGGTGTCAATATGCTCTTTGCAAACTCCATGGAAAAGGACCGTCTTCATAACATAAACTCTTGAATTACAAAATAATCACATTAGGAACATCTTTCATAGTATCAACACATTTCAGGAGACTTGATTAGTGAGTTGTGGAGATTAACTATTTACAGTAATCAAGTAGAACTATGCTAATATTTATATTAACTAATTTCAGCTAGTAGTTTGCGTAGTTTACACCAGTTCTTGCTAGAAATTTCCAGCTTCTTGCTTGGAGCACCATGACAGCATCTGAGCAGCCTCACCTATGCTCAGTAATCCTTTCTTGCTCTTCTCTTTGTGCTCTCACCCCTTCCTCTCACTTAAACCAAAATTGTATTTAATTTCTTTCCCAACTATTCAATTCCATTGTTGTTCTGTATTTTCTGTTGTCAGAACTTATTTCTCACCCTCTTTTGGAATGTGGATGGCACATGGCGGGTTGACTTCCCTTCCCCAGTAAATAAGGAAGCAAATGCTGCTGATTACCATTATCTACTAAGAAATGGAGAACTGTTGATTATGTATTACTTCCCTAATTAATATTATTTGAAATGCAAACTGCAGAACAAATATTTAGCTAAAGGATTAAATTTCCTGTTGGAAGCTGAACAACAGACTCTGCCTTGCTAGCCAGCTCCCCAGCCCTCTGCACAGGCAGGACACAAGAAAACGGTGTGGCTCAAGCACTGCAGGCAAGAGCGGCACAGCTTTACACAGGTGTCTGTTCTACACTGCTTCCAGTGTCATTAGCTCTGCTGCTCTTGTAGTGACAGGGAAGGTATCAAAAGGGATGCTTTCTTGAAAATAAAATTTTTCACTCAAAAGCACTTTTTCCCATCAATTGCTCATTTTTGAGGCATCTTAGTTTATAGGAGTTTCAATTTAGAAGCCACTACACAGACATGTGAGGTAAAAGTAAACAAAAAAGGACTCCAGTTAAAAAAGAAAACACCAAACTGTTTCCTTGGAAACTTTTTTCACTGGATGATAAAGTGATTTTCAGTAGGTCCAAATTCCAGTCAATATTTCCTAATCGCCTAAAGCAAATATAACACTAAGTGCTATAACTCAGTCAAAGAGAACTGCAGCTAGAAAAGCTTAATGAAAGTGTATTGTAATTGTATAAGAAACTAAATATGGTATTTAGCAAGAAATTTCCTCCCCACCCTTTTAAAGGTAACTAGTTCACTTAGGGTTACCTCTAATGAACACCACAAACTGAAGTAAGATTCTTTTCAGGCTGTTTCATGAATTCCTGTTCCTCTTTCAGCTGTGTAATCTTACTCCTGATAACTTCATTACTACTGAAGTTAAGCCAATGTTTCAGGGATTCTTTTTCTTAAAACAATACAGCAACAAAATATTTTTGAGAAACACTAATATACATGTAAGATCCTTGGGGTAAAACCACGATGATTAAATCACAATGCCTGAATGATTAAGAATGAACTAAAATGCCCTGAACCCAAGTAAGTGTTCAAAATTCATAGACCTAACTTAATGCAAAAGTCAGCAGCATGCAGACTATTATTTTTTAGCTTAACTCATTAAATAATATATCAAATCTATTAAACAAATATTCAACATTTTTTCAGATTTAGACAAATGTCACTAAAGGGAAAAAATGCTGGTAAAGAGCAACACTCAGATGAATGGCAAAGTAAATCCCAGTTAGCTATCCTTGCCTGGAAGTGTAGGGTAAGACTAGCATCTTATATTGCAGAGATGATCCAAGACTTAACATTTGTCTTTCAACTCTACTCCAACTGCTACTAGCTGCACCCACTGTCACCTGGTAAAAATACAAATTAAAGAGTGAATAAAAATTGCAGAGTTCTTCCAGCTGGGCTGACAATGATCTTGTTCGTATATATAGAAGCATTAAAAATTTATATATGTGGAGAGTAAATCTATTCTATAAGTACATCACTAGGCAACACTGGGAATGGTAGAAAGTGAATCAATAGCTATATCATCCCAGTCAATTCTTCATGGAACATCACCATAAGCAGCCCAGAAATACTATTTTCAGATTCCTCTTAACTTCAAAAACAATTCATTGGTGATTTTGTATTATATTATATTTTCCTTTCTGTACTGCATTCAGGTACCAAACCATGAATAATTTGAACACATGAAGTAGGAGCATTAATTTGTTTATAAACTGGCACAGAATGGAGAGTCTCATATTGTTTCATCATTGATACAGTTGATATTCCCATTGGCAAATGCTACCTACAAAAGGAAAGATGGCTTAACACGTGCGTGTCACACCTCTATCAAGGGTTCCCACCAGAACGCGTAATTGTGGGGAAACAGTTGCCACGAGGGGGCACAGTTGAATCGCATTTCCTTAGCAAAAGAAGCGAAGCCATTTACTGTTGTTTTCGCATAACTATGCAATTGTATCCCTGGGAGAGCACTGGACAGCAAGAATGCTTCCCCTCATTCTCATTCATAGGGTGTCTTCCTGCGTTGCACTAAGATTTAAAGTATTGTTTGACCAATTATCATAAAGTTTATCAAGCATTTTAAAATACTTTAGATATTTATTAAGTAGCTTGTCCTGCAAATGCAGTGTAAGAGAGGTGGAACAAAATATTCCCTTTAGAAAGGCCACAAATAAAGGCAGCACTACAGTTTCTTTGTGTGAGAGGAGACTTGACTTAGCAGGTGGTACCTCACAAAGTTTAACAACTCATGGTAACAAGATGGAAAAATATGCAACAAAGTACAATGTCACTCTATGCAGAAGAAAAACAGTATAAGGCAGGCCATACTGTGATCTTGAGCAGTAAAGTAGTATCCATTGAACTGTAAATAAATATCCCCTTTGCCTAACTGTAACATGCATAATGAAAATTATTTTCATACCTCCTAATGTCACATTGCCATGAAGAAACCTCCCTTGATAAATAAGCCGCAAGATATTTGGACTGCTGACTTGTTCTTCTTCCCAATCTGAAGAGAGAGAGAATTTCCACAGTTACATTGTAATAAAAACATCTTTTGTTATTTTTCTCACCTTTATCCAGCAAGAAAATTGGGAACAGGATTCTTTTGCATAAAACACTAAAGAAAGAACACAGGCTGAAGGAAGATAATTCAAGGCCAGCACTCCTGAAGTCTATTCTTGAATTTATTATTTGACACTGGGCATTGAAACACAATTTTACGTCTGCAAGTATAAATATTACTGATGTCACAGACTGGAGGATATACTTAGCACATACACAAGTCCTAAAGAAAATATTTCATACATGCAAATTGCTTCCTGACTCTTGATATCCAGGCCATTCTGAAGTTTCCCAAGCCATACTCCTCATCACCAGCTAATTGACTAACTGGAGCTGTTCTCCAGCAACGGGAAGCTGCTGCACACACAGCGAGTGCCATGTGATGGGTCACTTGAAACAGGACTCTGAGATCACAGCACTGAAAAAAAGCTCCGGAGGCAGCTCAGCGCCGTTCGATGACGGCCAGATCCAACCAGTTCCATGTCTGGAGGGGGCAGTGACCTGAGCAGCCCCTGACCGCCACCACAGAGCCGGAACAGAGGCTCTCTCAGAGCAGACACCCACCAATACATTTCAAGGAGCTTCTCAAAGGCCAATCCGTGGATGTTTTTATGTGGCAAACAGTGGTTCAAAAAAAAGCAAGCATGCATTTTCCTATAATGCTTAAGCCATCATAAATAAATGATAAGCTTAAATGGTCTTTTCCTACTCTTTTTCCATTCCCTGTCACAATGTGAAGAACAAATAAATATGCACTTTGCTTTCAGAACAAGTATCATAAAGCCTTGAAATGTTGAATTTAAATGGTCTCTCTGGGAATAGAGTGTCTTCTGTTTCTTAGATGACCAGATATCTGGCAACAGTTCTTCACAAATGTTCTCTCTTTCTGATTTAGTAGTGTTTATATAGCAAAATGAATATTCAGCAAGGGATCAGGACAAGCCACAGAAACCAACCTGTTCAGTGGGAACATACAATTAACATACAGGCAATAGCAACTGGCACCACAAAAGGAGAAGAACTGAAAAGGGTAGAAGGGGAAGCATTTAAAACAAAAGCCACAGCTGCAGAGTGTAAGGAGAGGCATCTGGTGCAAAAAGCAGCGGGCAGAGTCTGGGCAGCAGGAGCCATCTCAGCCCCAGACGACGGCAGGGGCAAGGCTGGTACCAACAGCAGAAGCTGCAACACTCCCAGGTGCTGCCATGTGCCTAGTTTATAAGATTAAATCAAATTAGGCAACCAAAGCTATTTGAATTTCAAGTATTTCTACTTAGGGTCTGATTCAATTGTCTTGCAATTCAAGCACATGCTCATTCTGCTGTGCTGTGAAGTGGGCTACATCAAGGATCTGAATTATCACACTGCTACCGTAACAGTTTTGGATTGTTTTTTTTTCACTCCATACAGTCTGAACTCCACTATACTGTGGCTGTAAAGAGGAGAAATTCAGCCCGTTGACAGTGCCATAATGATGTAAAACCACAACCAAAAGAAGATAGACTAGATTTTGGCACAGGTATTTTCTCACTGCTAAGCTGCCAAGTTACCCATCCTTTTAATTTCTGCTTCTTGGCTGGAAGTCTGAAACATTTCTTTCTAACATGAATTCAAATTTTAATTTCCACTGATGACTAAATGAGCCAAGGACTCACTGAATCTACTTTTTTTTTTTTTTTTGAAGTTCAGATAATTGCTGTACAAGAAAGAAGTTAATATTATTTAGAAGAAAATGGGGAGGGGAAGAAGAGAACAGGTAACCTATCTAGATGATATGCATTCAAATAAATTTGGCATTTTCTACTGCAAGTCGAGAGATCTTTAATTAACTACTGAATTGCCAAGAGGTGGGGACAGGTTTGCCTTAATCTTGCCGGCATGTGACAGGTTATTTCATTCCTTTTTTATCCCACAAGATCATGACAAGTCAAAATGGTGGTAAAAATAATTGTAACATCTCTATTTCAAGGATACTTTAGTCCTCATCAAGATTTCTCAGTCTTGTGGCAAAGACGAGCACTCAGTCTGAAACAGCTAATGGGCTAATGCTTGTGAAAACCTATACGCTATTCTGAAGTGAGATTTTTTTTTGTCTATTAAATTGAGACTATTCTTCTTTGCAAAGGCAATTAAATATTCATCAAAATTTAGAGCACTCCCTCAGGACAGCAGGTATTTGAACTGAGGTTTCCATGTCTGGTTCTACTTTTTTTAACAGAGATTTTAAAGTCTGGGTTTCTTCCCAGCTCTAAACTCAGAATCTGCAACTTTCAAGCTCTTCACAAGACTGCGAATGTGACATCACATGTTCAGGCATAAACTTGAGTAAGAAAAAAGAATCCAGTTCTGCCTTTACTAATTCAGATAAATGTACACAAAGAACATTTGTTTATGACAACTATGTTATAGGCACACATTAAAATATGTACAGTACAGATGCTATGTTAACCTCTTTTTTAAAATGTTTTACATCTGTATCTAATACTTCTGAGGACTTCAAACCTCCTCCTTCATTACATATTTTACTAAATACATAATACTGCATCCCAGCAAATCAAACAGCAAACTGAACTTTTTTCCTGACCTCAAAGACCAGTTTAAGGCCTAAAATACCGATTATCACCATTAACTTTGTAGCATAAACTATCATCTACCATATGTCTTTGACACAGGCACCACAGAAACAGATAGTGCAATGTTTTAGTTTGTCTAAATAGTAGTCTTTTTAACATCAAAACAGTAACCCAAATGAAGTCCTGTACCAAAAGAAGCATTTTCTTTCATCGTATGTAATGCTACGTCTGTGTTTTGGCTATTTTCCCATGAAATCATAGTCGGGGAGAACAGAAGCACTTTGTTTTGGGGAACTATTCACATATGTGAATACACATCTTAAGTTCTCAAGTCCAGTTTCCAAAGCCAGTATTCCTGTATGACACCAAGTATATTCACATAAACAACATCCAATCTTTTAATGTCTCTTAAAATGGGCTTTTATATTTGTTTTTTTCCTGGAAAAATATCAGTATTACAGATCCTTTCCAAGATAAGGCAGTAAGGAAAAAGAACTTCAGACTCAATTTCACTAACACATTCCTGTGACTTCCTACGTTTTATTTTAGCTGTCCTCATGTAAGAGGTTTTATATCTCCAACATTTCCTAGCACTCACTAGATCCTCTAAATGATTGATCAAGAAAAGTGTCTAAAGATAGGGGGAAAGAAGTACTTCAGTTTGGGGAAGCAAATTTTAGAAATAAAGTAAGAACCAGTCCTGACATCTAAAAATCTGCCCAACTGAAGGAACTGTGACAAAGAAGGCAAGACAACTGTATTCCTACATAAATCTATGTCCAGATAGTGAATAAACATACTTAATTTGAATGCTGAGCACAGAGATCAGTTTATTGACACTTTAGTCTGAATATGCAGGGAAGCTCTTTGCTCATCAGTTAAAAAGCCAAAGCCACACAGCTACTCACCCATTGGCCAGTTGTCATACACATGTTTTGCAATATCTGCAGCAGAGTCATTTGGTGAAAACAGGAACTCTTTTGTTTTCCCGCTTACCAAGATGAGGCGCAAATTTATCTGGTAAAAAAACCCAAAGCATCAGTATCAGGAAAGTTTACAGAGAAGACTTAAATTATTTATTTTTTACAGTAACGAAAAAAGCGTTGTTGATTTTCGAAGACTGATCCAAATTATTAGAGAAAACAGTTTAACATGTTAACATATGTTAAAAAGAGGGTCAAAGAGGTCAATAAAATATTGTTCACATACCCATAATCTAGGAAGATTAAATCCTAACAGCTGGCATTTTTGATTATAAACACCAGAAGATTCTGATAGTGATTGAATCAACTGTGCCAGTAAAAAAATAGCTTTCAATAGCGTAGAAACATACTCTAGAAATGAAACACAAGCAACATAGCTGAATGAAGAGGAAAAATATAAACCTAAAAAATTAACTTAAACAGCCAGAATTAAAATATCGAAATCTGCACCTGAATAGCCTGTGAGCCTAAATAAAAGCCCTAAAATGCTCCCTCCTAATCTCAGCCAGTGCCTCTCCTAAAAAACTCCAGGGAGTCAGACAGCATCCTTCCTTGCTCCCAGCTGCCACAAAGTTTGAATCCCTCTGCCAGCCTTCTGAATCCAAAACTTTGTCCCACAACTGTTTTTCACAAGTAAAGTGAGGTCCACATGCAACACAGTAATAACATTACCCTATAATTTTTCTTTCATTAATTTACTCCATATAACCACCAGTACCTTCAGCCACAATTTTCCTCTCTTCTATTTGCAAATTATTGAATATAATTTCTTTTCCATACAGCATTAAAATAACACATATAAAGAGCTCACTATGACATTATTTACAATGCAAAAGAGATTAAATTTTGGCTCCTCAAGTGGCTGTTAGCAAAGTCACAAAATACATTTGGGTAGCTAGCACTTAGCAATGCTCATGGCAAGCAGGAGTCTAGCTGCTGTTGTACTTTGACCTACAAGCCCACATTTCATCAACTTCCAGTGAGACTTTAGCAGACTAACCACTTGGATACTTTTTTCCAAGTCACACTCTCAAACTGTGGCTCTCACTTTAGGTAAGTTGCAACAAAGCTTTCTTTGTCGGAATTCGGTGGACTGTTTTCTACATCAAGTATCAAGTGAAAAATTTACAGCAATGTCCAAGTTTTCTAGACTTCTTGAAAAAATCTCAGTGCATCATATCCACTGAATATGAGAGCCCTGCCTCAGCTACCTACTTGCCACTTATTTCAGAAGCTCTTTAGACAGATCATCTATTCCCTCTTGAATGCTTTGGCTTGGATTCATCCTACCTATCTTTAAGCACCTAATGGAGGTATCCAAATTACAGTCCTATCATCCAGCACACTTCAAGGTCAATGAATGAAATGACCCCTCCTAAAAGCAATCTGGTCTCTATTTCAAAGTGTAGCAAGTATAAAAAGAGTGAGCATAAAAGGCTAGGTTCTCCTCCGTGTCCTCCTACTAACACCGTTTGGAAAATACAAGGTCTCCCATTAGCCCAGGAAAGCAGCCAAGTGGTAGCTGTCTGTGAGAAAGCACCACTGCCACTCCAAGAGTATCACTGCATATCAGGAAATCGCAAAAAAGCTTGAAGGAGAGAAACTGAGGGAATGCTGTTTAGTCAAAGACAATTCTTCATAAAATTCAGAATACATTTGGCTATACACAATAAAATTTTGTTTTCTTTGTAATTTCCACAATTATTAAGGAATTTGTTTCAAATTTCACCAATATTTAGCAGAAAAAGCAGATGAAGTTCTACTGTTCCTGTTTACTCCAAAAACCTGACTAATGTGATGAAACCACAGATTCAAAAAGTTGGACTATGTTCAGGTGTTGTTTTGCTTATATTGTCTTTCACTTTCAGTATTTCGCCCCCCTTTATTGTCTCCACCTGTGTATGTATAGACAACACTGACATCTATGGTTTCTTTAGCTGGACTACCCTAGATAAGCTCTTCAAGCTTTCTCTAGTGAGACACCTATTCCCCCTTTTATCCTAGGAGCCCATCTCTGCACAATTTCTTCTATTTTCTCCAGAAACAAATGACTATTTCTGAAGCATACTACATGATGTCTCACCAGATGCTTGTGTAACACCACCAGTAATTTCCTCTTTCTACTGGAAACATCTTCTGTGACTGTGTCCCAAGAGCACATATACCTCCTTCATAACTGAACCATGCTGCTTGCTCGGTTACTTTGTACCCGTTTCTACTTTGATCCTTTCAATTATTCAGCTTCCAAGCTTTTATCTTGGCTGTATCACCCTAAAGCACACGGCTCCAAATTTCATCCCACTCCTGTTACTCCATCCCTCAGAGTGAAAGGAGGCTAGGTATAAAGAAGTATTCTGCATCACAAAGATGTTTCAGATTTCCCCCATGTCTGAGCACTGGACCCAAGAAATTCCCCAAAAAGTTCTTCTTTCTCTCTACATTACAAGCACTTTTCAAACATCATGTCATCAACAAATTCTAGCAGCAAGACGTCTTTACACTTTGTCATTAAATGACTCAGGAAACATCAAAATTGATCTGACAGTTGTTTCATAATGAATCTAATAACAAGCTCTCTCTGAGCTGCCTCCCCTCCTCTCAGCTAGGTCCTTTATATTAGGCTCACAGACACACAGTTTCTCTAATACATATTAATTTCTCCTAGTTAACCAGCAGTTTGCAAAACAGCACCACATCAGTTACTAAGTATATATTCAGATGACACTATAGAAATGTGCATGTAGTAAGTAAGTTCTTTTCATCAGTTTCCCATGCCCCGGCCTTTGGAAGTGGGGTGTACTGCATTTGATTCCACTCTCTCTATACCTGATTATCTTTAATTATTTTTAAAGCATTAATGCATCTCATTACAATGCCAACATACTGCCAAAAATTTAGGAAGTTTAGACCGCATCACAAACTGTTAATTGTACTTGGAATGGGCTGCTTGTTTAAAAGAACAAATAAACCAACCCCAAATTTTCAGCATCAGTGCCTACTGTTGCTTCTTCACCAGCAGCGCTTTTGCCTCTCATTCCAGTTCCCCATATCCATTTCCTATACTCTAACTGGCTCATGAGACACTCCCCTTAGCCTGCTCCCTCTGGCTAAGCAGTTCTCAAACTCTGAATTTATACTGTTTATCTAAGGATTTATTTTGCTTCATCTGAGTGTGGTTTAGCTGTCCTGGGGGTCACCTGTTTTGAAGACCATAGCACTTTCCTAGTCAGTAGACATAACACCAAACCATTCATTCCCTAGAACTACTTGGTTTGGATCCTACAAGGAGATGACTAAAAAAAACCCCAAAAGATTAGCCCTGCTCAGCCCTTAAAAGTACAATTATGGCACTGCATTAACATAGAAGTGAAGTTATTCTTCTTCTACTATAACATTAGGGAGACTCATCTCTTTTTATTCTCACTATTGAGTTTTGAGATCACTAGGCACTCTAAAGTGAATACAGAAAGGAGATAAATATCACTAAAAAATAACCAAAACTAATTTGGCTTCCTGGAAAATTTTATTAAGTCATACCTCTGCAGTTAATATACACCACAAAAATCAATATAAGAAACATGAAGGGGAAAAAAAAAGTGAGAAATGTTAGATCCTTCTTTCCCCGTACCTCCCCAAGATGGATAAGGTTCTTGTTACTGAAGAGCATTTCTTATAGTCTTACTATGACATATAAAAGGTACATTGAGATAAGATAATAATTTTACAGAGTATATTACAAGTATGCGTAGAATGCAGGACAAATATTTTCATATTAAAAAAAAATCGCAACATATCAGCAGAAGCCTCAAATGAATTTTTAAGTCAGTCAAGCAGATGTTACATCAAGTGCAAAGAAACAGCTGCTCTAATGAAAGGTTCAAGTATTTTCTTATTTATAGAACAGCATGCCACCGACATGTTAGTTTGCATGTTTCTCTCTCTCTCTCTCTCTCTCTCTATATATATATATTTATGTTTCTTAATCTTGGCTTGAAGGAATCTTAGTCTTGAGTTGCACATCACACTACCCCAAAGGGTTTGAAGCAAATAATCCCAAAACTTGCCTTTAAATTTAAAGTCTAATCTCATTTCCATCAAGAATATTGGGAAATTTAACAACTTTCAACTGCTGTACTACTTAATCTTGCAAACAAACTATAGGGGATCTGAAAAAATATTTCTGGCAAAATTCCAGAAACCTCCGAACTAAAAGGAAAAAAAGAGCATATATGTATACACATTTACTCAAAGTGCAGAAAAAAGTCTTGGTTAGGTAGAGGAATTTTGACACAAAAGCATCAAATTTTAATTTTTCCAGTTAAGAAAGGATTATTAGCAATCTTAGCTATCCTGTATCACATTTCCTACATTAAAAGCTACCAAGGAGGTTGTTTCTGTATTCCTTGTATGCTTAAAGCCCCTCCACCTATTCTTGTCAAGTGTCTTGGTCTAAAAAGACTTCTGCAATTCTCATGGCCCTGACAAGTTTGTTCTTCAACTGAGGATGTTACAACTGTCCTGATTATGGTTTTTCTTTCTTACAGGGTACCAAAGGGAGTTCCAGCCTTTTGCTACAACAAAGTGATACGGATCATATCCTCACACTTCTGCATTGTAGTACCAACTGCAACATTACTGCTGAAAGCAGTCAAGGGCAGCCAGGGTATCAGAAGAAGGATTAAATACAATTTGCGGACTACATCCTCTCTGCACAGTTATGTAATAGCACATTCTGTTTGTGAGCTCGAGCATGCAAACCTCACCCTCTCCCTCCCACCCCAATCTCATAATCACAGCTCCAGTAACTACCCCATCAGTTGCACTGCATACACAACAAAAAATTTCAGTGTCGATTATATTCTGCAAACAAAAACAACAACCAAAAAACCCACCATCAAACAGAAAACCGCCCATAAAATAAAACTGTATTTATGAAAAGATTATAGTGACAACTGTGACTGCAATTTTTGGGAAAGAAATTTGGGTCACTATATGCTGATGTAGAGTAAGTTGTGTTTTCTTTGTTCCAGGCATCTGAAAGGTTTGTTCATTCTTTACGGCATACCTACGAAACATCTAAGTGCCACAGTACTTCTAACTTCACAGTTAATGTTAAATGAATGGGAAGTCACTTTAATATCAATAAACATTGTGTAGGTTGGAAATCTCATTTCTTAATGTTTAAGTGACTTCCCATCTATTCAGTTAAACAAGCTAATTTGTTATCAACTTTATGCTCCAGTAGCAGCCTAAGATTGCTCCCCATCTTACAATTAAAATGCAGAGAAGGAAAAGTGTCATATCATTACATGCTATGCAGCCCCAAGTTTAAACTAACTGCTTTTCTTTAGCTGTTTTAAGATTGAAATACATACACAAAGCCATTTTTTCCTCAACATCCAATACCCTTACTTTCTTGTTCAAGTTCATTATTGTAAGAAATAAGTTGGTTCTCTAAAGACACATTAAGGTTTCCTAATGGCTCTAGGCCAAAGAGAAACCTCCCAGCCCCACTTTAGTGACTGAATTCCACCAGATTTACATACAAGGTTGGACCAAGCCCAAATAACAGTTTAAGCATCACAGCAGCATCGCACAAGCCAAGTCAGCAGGAACCTGCACGTTCTGAGACACCAGGTCACTCCTGGAATGCATCCACCTGAATATAATGAAGAACTTCAGTTTTTACAGTTTTTTCTTCTGTTGTAGAACCTGACCTGGTTCACTGACTGCTTTCTTCTTATTCCCAGCTTAAATTTATTCTTGAATAAGTTACACTCACTGATGCCCCACCTACACCATGCTTTAGCCAAAGAAACCTTGGGGTTTTGATGGCTTTCTTCTACATCTGCAGACAAGGATACACTTTGCTAAAATTAACAAGCAAAGGTTTTCCTCATTAAAAGGCTGGCCCTTTGTGGGAACACTGCCTTCAAAATTCTGAAGCACATCAACAGAGATTAAGGTAACTGGGCTTGGTAGGCCTGAGGAGGACCTATTAGCAGCCTTCCCATGCCTAAATTACCAAAACAAGGACCTCTTTACTGAGATCCAAGACAGAAGACCAACTGACAATGGTCATAAATGGAAACGAGACTCTGAACTGTGATACAATCAAAAGTTTTCACTCTGAGGATCTTAAAACAGTGGTCAGTCAGAGATGCTCCGGCCTTGTGGATTTTCAAGGTCCAACCGGCAAAGCCCCAAGCAATCTGGTCTGAATTCAGTGGTGACCCTGCTTCCAGCAGGAGACTGGGCTAGAAAATTGCTCAAGGTCCTTTCCAAAGTGAACGATTCCACAATCCACTTTAATCCATATCTGCTTTAGTTTTGTTTAAACTTTCTTGAGTGTGCATAATTAGAATGATACACAGTATTTCAGGAATTTATAAAATGATACTAGAACCTCCTTGAATCAACTGCTAAAGCCTCTCCACTTTCAATACTAACTTCACAACTGGCCTACATTTCTAATGCAGTAATCTCGCAATGCTTTTCTCTAGCCCAGTTGTTTCTATGACATAAGCTTTCAAGTTTGCATTTCAAAATACAGCTTTTAACCACCCATAATGCACAGGATATTTTTATTTTAATTTGATTAATTCTGTTCCTATTAATTCAGTCTGTGAGATAATCCCATCTCCACACAACACCACAACATCTTCTATACTATTCATCATCAACAAATTTCATCACTGATTTTCCTTGTGCTAGTGGCATAAACAAAAACATTACAAAGACAGCTGGTCCCAAAATTATCTTTAAGGAATTCCACTAAGCATAACTGACAGCCTGACATGTACATCCTGAACACTGTACCTTACCATCTTCTCCACCCAAGTCACACACTCAATCAAACCCTGCCTTCCCCAGCTGATCCCTTCCTACGCAACATCAACTATTCACTGAAGTCTAGGCAGATTACACCTGTTCTGCATTTCCTTCATGTGGAAAACATTCTCCTTCCAAAGAAAATTGGCTGATGAATCTGTCATGATCTAATTTGGATAAATAGAAATCATGAATTTTATTCCATTATTTCTTCTCTGCTCCTTCTTAGCACCCTTCCCGAGATGGTTATTCATCTGTCAAGTTCAAAGTCTCTCTTCACACCTTTTCACTCATCTAGCACACAGATACTTTATAACTTAATGTCTTCAACCTGAAGAAACACCAAGCATGCAAATTCCTCAGATACACTCCTTATTACTAACCCTGTACAATTAGTTCAATCAGCATCTGCCTCCTTGAGATCCAAAGCCTTTACATATACTCCTGCTTTGTTTATTCTTCCACTTGATTTTAACTGTATTGGCGCATGTTCATTGAATCTAAGTAATTTCCCCAAGCAGCCTTCTGAAGACTTACAGAACTTTTTGTGAATTTGCAACACATCTAGAATAATAATATTAGCTCCTTCTCAGCCAAGAAACTAGCTGGTAGAGGGGCTGAGGTGCACAACATAAGAAAGTAAGAGAGCAAAAGTATAAATTTGTAGCCCAACAGTGCAAGCATTCTCAATGAGAGAAAAGAGATCCTTGATCCTGGACTCTTCTTCAAGAGTCACTTGGTAAAATCAATAAAACTACAGTTCTCTTGAATCACACTTCCAGACACCAATTTTCACCAGACACTTTATAGGAAATACAGGTAATTTAACCACACTTCCTCAACTGAACACCTAAAATTTCCACTTGGCAACAGTCTGAACTCCTGCATTTATCTTTACTCTACCCCTGCAGCACCTTGCAGTACCGATAATAAATTTACTTCAAATCATGAAAAAATGACTGACATGGAAAATGAGAAGAAGCATAAATTGTTCACGTGAATGAACAAAGCTCTGAAGTTTCATTGCCAGCTGTGTCACTCATTCAAAGCCACAGCACTTGTGAAAGTAGGGCAATCCCAACAAGACACCAGGTAAATGTGACAGCACCCTGCGTCACTCTCTTCAAGGCTAAGGCGAACTTCATACCAGTTCCAATGACACATTCACCTTTAGATCACTACAAAGTGAAACAAATATGGTTTTATGTGCAACTGCTTTCTCAAACAAGGAATGGCTAAGGCAGCTTTGCGCTGCTAAAAATTTAGATAGCAAATTTCAGAAACTTGAAGTGAAAAGAAAGAGAAAACCAAAAAAGAGCATGAACAAATTTTATTTAAGGGAGGGGGGGGAAGCAAAATTCTTTAATCATTTAACTTGGTAGCTATGATAGAACTAGCTGTTGCTATGGAAACCATGACACTCTTAAACTTAAAATCTTAGTGCTTGGTCGCACTTCATCCATTTCCTCACTTCAGTTCAAATAACACAGGAACAATGGCAATATCCATCTATGAGTTCCAGGGTTATGTTTTCAGAAGAAATATCTAGGAAACACTGTTCTTCAAAATAAATTAATACAGCCACTATAATAAATAACCAGTAAGATACAATGGATTTCATTCAAGTTTACATACTGTTTCGTTTACTATCCTGACTATTTGCATTTCTGAAACAATTCTGGGTTGGTTTGGTTTTTTGGGTTTTTGTGGAGAGGGATGAGGTGAACACAACACACAAATGTGTCTGCTGGAGCTAATTAAGAGCTAAGATTTTTCACTGAAAATCAATTTTCATAAGACAGTAAAACCAGAAGAATAACTTCCTCTTACAACATACTGGTTCTATCAGCAAAAGATTTTTTCACAATTTAATGAAATAAGACTCCACTACAGAGTAACTTCTGTCCCAGCAGTACAAGAAAACTGAGGCACTTCTTTACCTGAAATAAGGCAAGTGATCAAGTGCCTGGTCTTCTCAGCTCAGACAGAATTTTGGCTACTGTATCCCAAGTACATACTTCAGTCATAAACTGTCTCCTGCTGCCCCCCAGGAGAATTCACTCTGACAGGGAAGACTCAAAGACCTACTCTGATTACTCATTAGCCACAGTCAAGGCAGTTTCACCCTGAACATGTTATAATTGTCTTAGTCCATCATGATCATAATATGCAAATTACAAGACACAGAAGACCTTCAACTTGTCTTTAACACATGTCAGAAGACCAGGAGACTCAATATAAAAAGGTAGGAAAAAAATGCAGAAAGTAAGCCATATGGCATTCAAGTTTGCTATTTTCAAAGTTCATCCTTTCAAGTCAGTGTTGGAATAAGTGTACTTTCACTGAGGAATAAAGTGACTAAAACACAAAACAGAGAAATTTACATACTCCGATTAACATGAAATTTTGGTAGAGACCATTTTAGCAATCAGTGTACCACGCTGAGCCAGTCAATTCCAAACACAACAGTGGAAACAGCAGGGAAATTGTATCAAATGTCAATGCCCACAAGAGAAGTTCGTGCTTGCAGGCCGAACCAGTTAGCTCTGGTCAGCACGGCCACAGTGAGGTGGTTTGGTAACTACGGTGGTTATACCTTCTGTTCTCAGGTGGGACCCATAAAACAGCAACCAGGCCATCCTGCTGTGACATATCCTGGGGTTTCTGGCCTGTAGTACATGGGGTTAGTGCTGAAGCTCCAACACAGGCATTTGTACGACTTCTTCAGAACTTACATATAATAATAGCAGAGAAGAGCATTCCAGGGTTTCTTTCTGAAGTGGGAAAGAGTGTGAGTAGGTGAGAGAGAGAGGTGTGTGTTTCTACATTTTCAATCTCTGTCTCCCTAAAAATATCTTTTAATGACACACATCCCAGTGTTTGACTTCAGAATTTAAAAGTGAAATCAGCGTGTACCATCTGTGTTACCATTTTGCTCTTCTCAAGAGCTGCCTCTGGATAAGCCCAACACCTTGTTTTCATCCTCTCCTATCCAGCTGATATTTGAAGCTTAGAAGTCCACCACATAAATATGATTAATGATAATTCTAGTCACTTAAATTTGGATTTAATTTTGATATAACTCAATAATTGTTCTAATGTGTTCTGTAGAGAGAATATTTATGTATTATTTTAAAATATTATTTAGGACAGTTCAACGGCATCTTTTAAAAGACCAATGCAAGACCACCAAGTCTGTGAACACTTGTGTTGTGAAATGCCTAACATCTCCAATTTGAAAGTGACCACTACTGCTGCTGCTAACAAAGGAGAACATATAATTCCAAGGAACCGGTTCCATACATAGTGACTTTTTCCAACTGCAAGTGGCAGACAGATACTCTCTATCCCTTCATAATCCCCAATCAATTATTTTTTCTTACCTTTAACCAATGCTGTAGGCCACAATTTAATTTAACCTTGTACCTAGAAGATTACCTAGACTGGGAGGTATTAGAATTTTATAACCCACACAGGTCAGACCATAGACAAAAGTCAAAGTAGTCTTCCAGTTATGGCCTGGATGAAAATAAACATCAGCTTTGACTTGACCAAAACTGAAGCTCATTGAGGGGAAAAAAAAGTGAACACAAAGAAAACATTAAAAATACACAAAAAAATGGACATTTCAAGGGAGCTGCTATTTACTGGAGCAAATCAAATTCAAAGCAATTACAATTGCCAGCAGTACATATTTGTGGATATCATCTAGTTCCACATCCTAATTTTCAGGACAAAAGTTTGGAGTTTTTTTAATGTATTTTGTTTGTTTTTAAATGAAGTTTTCAAACATGATTTTTCATATTAAGTTACCTAAACATAATAAAGATGCATTGGGCTCTCTGCATTCCTGAGCTAGAGTTTATTGCAGAAGTCCAGCTGCTCCTCCCTCTGCTTCTGCTTTATACTATGTGAGACAGGAACACCAGCTAAGGATCACCTCAGTGTATATACTCATGTACATGAACATATACATGAAAAGACACAAGTAACTAGTCAATTCAGAAAATCTCTTTGGAAATCTTTAAATAAGGGAAAAAAGCATTTATTAAAAAAAAAATCAAACATAAAACAAACAAAAACATACAAATCCACAAAAAATCACCCCACTGTCCTGGAAATGAATGGTCTATTCCTTATGTATGAGAGCATGAAGATTCATGAGATCTTACTCATGAAGATTACAGCACGAGATTATACTTTTCCTCAGAAACAAACTGATCTCCAACGCAAAGCCTATTTTTAAAATGTGCTACTCTTCAGGCCCCCCAAAAGGGACAATGACAACCAAGTACAAAAATAGCCTGATTTGGAGCAGAAGAAAAATAATCCAAGACCAAGGAAACAATCCAGCCTTCTGAATCTGTTTTTATCTTCTCTTTTCTCTTGCAATAGCTATTGCATTATATGTTATTTAATACAGTTTACTGTGCAGTACAGAAAATACCACACTGTGACTAAGTAGGAGATTATAGCTCAAATAAATACTATTTGCCATTTAAACTAAACACAGCTTGAAAAAAACTTAGGAAAAACAAGTCACTCCATAAAGACAAATAAAGAGTGACATGGTCCTCTGGAAGTCCCCTCATATCAACGCTGAGCTATTAATAAGTACAGTGCTTGAATAAAAAAAAAAAATTCCCTAAGATTTTTCAGGACCTACATCCCAACGGAAATACCAGCAATAGGAGGTCGAGTTTGCAGCTTCTCACTTCAGTCATATTGGGACTCTGCTGACAGGTCCTTTAACTTGGTCAGCACCAAAGTATGAAATTTTTCAGGCCTTTAGAGTGTGTATCAAAAACAAAATGGAAAAAAAATCTTAAAAACCTTTTAAAACATGAAAGAGGCAGAGAGTTGCACCTTGACTTAGAGATGTATTTCAGATCACTTGGGTGGGAATACCATAGAATTAAATTTTTATTAATAGCTACCAATTCCTAGCTTCTCTGGGCTTACTGCCTATCATGGCAGTCAGCCAAAGTTTTGCCATTCCGAAGCACTATATAAATCACTGAGCTGTGATAATTAAAGGCAAGAGACAGGGCATTATATATTTTTGTCTCTGATACAAAATATAGTTCACATTTTAATGAAAATGGATGTTTCGGTGACCAGAGATCTCATTTACTCTAGCAAAACCAAGCAACTCAGATATGAATGAGAACACAACCTTTTCTAATTGTTTTCCTCCTAAAATAGCCCAGAGAAAACACTGAATTATGTGATAAATATAAAGGATTTTGAGGCTGATGCCAATTTATTCAGAATACAACTCTTCAAGAGCAAACAGCTTGACTTTGACCTCTGCCTGTACTTCTCAGAAGTACAGAATAATGAACACTCTTTCTTTCCATTTTTTCCTTCCTCAATGAGTTACCCTTAATGTTCAACAAAAATTTAAGCCATGTTTATAGAAAGCTTACATGTTTTTCTTCTATTTAAACATTATGGCACTAATGCATCCCCAAGCTAAGTTTGCTGAAGTCAACTGACTGAAGTGAATGGAATGACATGACAAATAAGGTCTGATCTAGTTATTTACTGTGCTCTGCATTCACTGTTGAACACTAAAAGGCACAGCTTACCCACCTTTCTTTCTGAAGCCAGTCAAATGCCTGTGTTGTTCCAACCAGCTGTTAGTCTGAGAGTAATTCTTATCCTGTTTCCATCATGAAGAGCACTAGCACATCCAGACTGCCTATTAATGACTAAAAGAGTTAAAGCTGGCCTTTAATTTCGGTCTCCTCCTTTTCCAGAATTGTTAAAGACTTCTATAGAGTCAGAAACATACAATTTACCACCTGTTAACTTACCACTCAACTTCCTTGGATGATCTAGTTCCTGAAGCAGTATCCCTTTATGACTACCCCACAGCCTAGTGAAGTACTTGCCACCACAGTAGGCAAGTCCTTCCAAAGCAGGCTGGGTCTGCCTAGCAAGGTGCCTTAACCTTTTTCATCCACACAAGAGTTTTCTTCAAAGAAAATCAGACTTTAGTGAAGATAGAAAAAAAAAATCATTTCTAAGAAAAGCTTTTTAGAGCTTTTGTCTGTCTTCATTTGTCTTATATGCCCAGAGTCTACACAAAAAGCATCAAATTACATTAAAATGCTTCATTCTAACCCTTCAGAAAAATCTATCTTCATACAAATAGCACAAATTTAAGACCCAATTGATATTCAGGCATCTTCTAAGCCTAAATATCGGTCTAGGATCTCACTAAACCCTTACCACGAGGAGAGAACAGTGATGCCTTCTTGAAAGCAATACAGTCTTTTAATCAGTAGTGATTATAAGCAACACCAGTCACGGCTCTCAGTTCTTACTGCATCAACAACTACATTATAACAAGCCATCTGCTCTGTGTCAAAGCAGTGAGTAAGGTTGGCTTCTGTGAATCTGGGGCAACATGTGTTCTAGCTTGCATCTTAATTATGGTTTACAAAACACTATGTATGGACAACCACAGAGGTATGTCATTGACAGCTCCCCAAGTAGCTATGATACTTACCTTTAAAGCAAAAAGGAATTAGTATTGTTTCTCTGAACTAATTTGTTTGAATATATATACATAGGCAACAGGAGAATACATAATTTATCATGCTTTTCTTTTCATACATTGTGACTTTTGCTAGAATAAAATAATTTTAGACCTAAGTCATATTACAAATCCTAACTTTGCCTGTGTTCATGTTTTTGCACATGTGGTTAATACAGCTAGTACACAGTACTCTGAGACCTGGAGATGACCCGATCGGAGATGACCTGACTCTCTCTTCTCAGTTTTGTTTCTTGTGTACTGACTGTTAAGTTTTTTAGGATAGCTATTTGTTATGCTTGACATATAATATTACTTCCAGGCTACAGGACAGATGCTGATTTAAAATTAAGAGTGTTTTATTAATAGTTCCACAAATGCTATAGTAGGTTTCAAAGACCCTCTAACTCTCTATTTTCATTAAACAAAAGGCCTGACAGTCTAGAGGGATAGCATCAACTGACCACGTTATGAAAAATCTTACTGGCACCACTGGTTATAAATAGCTACAGTCAGAGAAGAATGATTCCCCAGACAATTACTAAACTTCTGTATTTATCTCAATTGAAGTATTACTTTGATGTTATAAGAAACAGAATAACCTCTCACAAAAATTAACAAGTCAGAAGACTATCTTTCTTATTGGAGTTCAACATGTTCAGCTCAGGAGTTGTGGACAGATGGCCATGTCAGCAACAAATCTTTAAGATAAATTGTTCATATATATTTATATACACATACACATATATATACACATATACATACATATAAATAAATAAATAAATATGAAGGCATCTTTTCATTAAAGGGAAGAAAGATGCTATAGTGTTGCATTTCCTGTCATGACATAATAAAGTTAATGGAACCATGCTTTTGGAGAGAAGAGGATAAGAATAGGATTTAGCAAGCTCTCTGTCAGGAGATACAACACCCATTAATAGAAATCTGTCTTTTTTTAGGGAAAGATGTATGTATATTGGCTGAATATAAATTCTGTGCATACAACCTGATGCTAACAATGTTATGGTTCAAAAGTTTCCAGTTATCATGCAAAATATTTTCTAGCTAATTACCAAGTCAAAATTACAGCACAGTAGTAGAATTGTAGATGTAACGACTTCTTACAAAGGGTCTAGCACATACACACAAGACGGCCTAGAAAAATACAGCTGCTCTATAGGAAGAGAATGAAGGCCCACACAGTCAGAGCTATTCCATTCTTCCCTATCAGTTTCAGAGACAAATAATTATACAAAGCTGAAAGGAAGATGTGGCTTTTAGAAAGAAAAGTGTATTTGTCATACAAAACAGCTATCAAGAAAACTATTGTCTTAAGTTATGCATGGCTTGGGTGACTATTCAGCAGAGAGTCAATCAGCATCAACCTGCGACAAGTAATACTGTCCCTTAGTGGTGCCAGACACAGCTATGGCACCGTCTGCTTTTCACATTCCCATTCTCATTCAGAAATTACTTTTCAGCAAATATAATGAATTCTCATGTGCACATAACTATTCCATTGATTACTTCAACAAGCGAGACTTGCTACAAACAGCCCATCAGATCATACCAAATAAGTGTTATATGAACACTACACAGTATTTACACAACCAATCAAGGATCTGAGAAGCTGGATAAGCATACGCTGCTGGATACTGTCTGGGATCTAAACATCACCCCATTACACAAACATTCAATCTTGTCATCTCAGGAACACATTTGTTAGTGTGTCAGCTATCTGACAGGTGAGTGCCTGTCCCACACATGTGGGACAGTTCAGTTCTGTTTTAATCTGTACTGTGATGCTCAAAAAACCTGTTTTTTAATTCAAGATTTTTAAATAAAGCTTGAAACCACTATAAAGCAAGCAGACAAGGCAGCGCAGAGAGGAAGAACGAAGGAAATGTAGAAGTGGAACAAGATGACAGCTACAAAAACTTGTAGAACCTGGAAACTGTCTCCCTGGGGAAAAAAAACCAAACAAACAAATCCAAAGCAAAACACAAACGGAAAATAACTACAAACAAAATCCCCACAAAACCCAAACCCAACTCAATTCCAGACTGCAAAGAACTCAGGAATAACATCAGCAAGGGAAACAGAACAGCAGCAAAAGGACAAAAATCAAGAACAATGGTTATGACCACGGCATGGAACAAGACTGATGGCCACTAGCTACAAATTTTGTAAAGCTACATGAATCCTATGAGGCTCTAAGCCATGAAAAGTAACTGGCCACAAATATTCATGGCCAAGAAATTAAAAATAAGCAAAACCAAGGTAATAATCAATTGAGTCTCCTGAGTTGTGAACATTTCTAAGAAAGAGCAGTTAAATACACCTAACATGATATGTCCCTAATAAAAGCTTGGCTAGAGTACCTCTGAGACGAATGTTTAGAAGCTTCTAATAAAGTATCAAAGTTTATATTCTATCCTGGCAAAAACATGTTTCACATTTTAATAACTGCAGCACAGAGAACTGTAACAGACCATAAGCAAAACTCCTCTCCTCAAAACCCATGGTATTTTGGACCTTTCCAATACATGCCTCAAAGGTAGGATTAAAAAGTTTAATTAGCTTTTTATGCAAGTACTGAACCAGCTGATCACATTCACCTTCCTCCCCAAGTGCGTCAGTAAAGTCATCAGGGTACTATTTGCTCTCTGAAGAAGAGACCATTATCATGATTACCTGCTAACAGTCAAACCTCAAAAGCCTTGGTGTCATCTCAAAACAACACAGGAAAGGTCGCGTGATTGCTCTGTGTTATACAGCATGGACCTTGCATTCTTGTACCCATCCACGCTCTGGAACTGAGAACACACCTGTTCTCCACAATCCACCTTCCTTTCTTTAAATGTGAAGAAAATGGACTTCCTCCATAATAAACTAAAATCCTTACATTAATAAATGTAATATTACTTACATTACACATATTTATATACATTAGACCACGAAATATAATAGATTAACAAAACAGGACCAAGCTTCAACACACTAAATACGGAAACAAGAATAAGTCTTCATAAAAGGTAAGTCTCCATAAGGATATGATCTGAAACTTCAAAACACTGAACAAAGAGAAGTGCACATAAGAAAATAGATTGTTATAAAAAAGTGACTAGTGTTGCTAAAACCCACTACTTTTCTAAGCATTATACATATACTGAGTCAATCTGGTTACATTATAAGAAAGATAACTCACATGCAATGTTACTGTGAAAAATTTAGAAACTACCCATAGAATTCAGTTTCACTAATAGTAAGAATATTAATAATACATACAATATTAATAATTTGTGCTTTCACAAAGATAAAAGAAAACTGAGGCAGTATTTCAATCCCACATTCTAGAATGCTTGTCACATCACAAGTTTAAACTTCTCTTAAACTTCTGAGATATTCCTTTGCAACTCAAATATTATTAGCGTTTTTACAAAAGGCATCTCTATCTTTCCTCATTAAAAACTCTGCCTAAATAAACAAGAGTAAAGTCCATATACTAGCAAGCACTTCCATAATTATTAATTATAGTATTACTTCTCAGTATTAATTCTACCTGTGGAGAATATTAACTTGCAGATGGAACCTTATTTTATCACAAACCTATTCTGAATATCTCAAAGAAAGGAGTAAAATTTTTACAGAGAGTCTCAGTTCCACAGTGCCATAACTGAAGAATGTTTTCCTGCCTTCAATGACTAGTTTTGGCTCTTGAAAATTAACAGCCCTCTTTGACGTAAATCAAGACAATCATTTTCACAATGATTCTTACTAAATTACATCTTTATTCTCATTAAAACAAACTAGTAAATTCCACTGAATACTTACCTTGCACATTCTTTGTGTTCTTGAAATCTGACCATTAATCTCCCTCACTGTCCAAAGACAACTTATATGGTTATTAACTCTTACAGCGTTTTCCCATCCTTTCCTTACCTCAAAAGGAGGATCAAGCGTGTTTTTCATGTCCACAAAAGGAAGTAATTCAGCACGTGGCATACCCAATTTTGGTCTATTTTGAAATATTGTATTTAATCAAGAAAAAGTAACCTTTCACCCCCAAACCAGCATTTTTACCCTTGTATATACATGAACTTCTCACTTCTCTTTGAATTTAAGGGTTAATAACTATTCACAGCTCTCAGACTCCATTATTTTCTCAGTTAATGTTTAATAGTAAACATAATTCATAATATGGTATTTCCACATATAGATAAAGTTAAAGTCAAATACAAGTGCACTAAGGTGCACACTGAGAGGTTTGAAAAAACATTAACTTTGATCTTTCTTTAACTAGTGATAATCACTGCCAAAAAACTGCATGCACATAGGTACAGAGAAAACACATTTCTTAAGAACTCTACAAATTGCAACATAAACCCAAATGTTTCTTGCCTACTAATTAATTCTTTTTTGGTTTGGTAACAGAGGAAACTTGCACAGAGGGAAGGTACTTGCAATAAGCTAAATTACTATAGGGACATAAAACAGTATTTCATCCTACTCTGTTTCACAAGCTACATTCACAGACACTCATCAGTTAAAGACTTCCAAACTTTCCAAAGGAAAATACAACGGTAAATAATACTTCCTTGTTATTATACTGTTTGTTTCATCAAGGAAGGAAGTGTAACTGACATTAAAACCACAAGAGACAAAGTCATTATGACTCTTAATTATTATTTTTTCCCCTCTCACCAAACCAAGCTCTGAATGAACACTGAGTGTCCAACTGACACTGATTCAACAGAAGTTACAAGTGAGGCCTCTCCATCAGACCCATGTGCATGTAGGTGGGGGTGGCCTCAAGTTTGACTTTCAGCTCCCCAGGCTGCTGCTTCTGCTGCCTCCTAACAACGGGCTGAAGACAAACAGATTCTCCTACAGAGCTGTTACTGCTCTGTAGAAAAGCATTAAGAAGAAAACCAAAGAGAAATATTAAAGATGACAAGCCGCTAAATGGACCCCCTTCCATTATTCCCTTCTGTCTCTCCAAAACCACACACGGGCTGTCATGATTTGTCTCCTGCACATAAATGAGTGCAGACAGAAACACTAGGAAATACATATGGGGAAAAATTATCCTATAGGCAAAGCAGCAAGATTAACAGTTGGAAGCATAAGTTCATGACAACAGGCCAAAGGCATAAGCCTCAAACTGAAAAAGGTTTCCATTTCCATTTTGAAAACTGCCATACCTGTGCACACTCGAAATAGTTTTAGTTAGACATAATGTCCCTGGAAAGAAGTGTAAAAGTACCATCCTCAGTACATGCTCTTAGTTTGAGTTTAAGAGAAAGAACAACATATATTTTTTACCAGTCTTCCTGTGGAGCAGTTCAATGTGTGGAGAATAGAACTGAACCATAAGCTTCCGAAATTAACAGAATTTGAAAACCTTATGACTTCTGATCCGGAGTGCTTAGTAAGGATAACAATTTCTAGTTATTCCAACAGTACTTCAAGAACTTCAGTATATTTTTAAGGTAGCTTCTTTTTCTTTTTTTTTTTTTCTAACACTTAGAAAGTGTGCTGTAGCATAGAAGCTCTATTACTAACCAAAATGTTTTCCCCTTTGCACATGGTTCAAGTATGAAAGCAGCACAAAACACAGAACAAATATTTAATTTCTTGAAATAACACTGATTGCTTCCCTTTCCAGAAAAGCATTCAGTGTTTGTGAACTCTAAATACATATCTTTTAAGAGATTAGATACTTCTACGTAAAATAAAGGGTTAGAGTTGTTTCGTTTTCAAACAGCCACAATTATTTTAATTGCTTCAGAAACAACATAATTTTTGTTGTATAAACTGCAGGTTGTACATATGACTCCAATCTTTCCAGGAAAAGATTTTTAGAGAAAAACAGGCCCACATTCACTGCATTACTAACACATACAATGTTAGGAGCAAAGAGATAGTTAACACTGTCTGAGGTTTTCCATTGAAACCTTCTGCACTGATCACACTTAATATTCTGAGACCTCCATCTGTGACACTGAGATTTTCTACACTAGTTTTCACTTAAGATAGGGCTTGCTCTGTATGTCCTAAAGGAGGGCTGGAATGAAGTAACTGCTTCTGAAAAAAGTGAAGAAGCAAGGAAAAAGGAGAAGCACTTCCACTTATTTTTTAAAAAGAAACTTTTAAAATTTAAATTAAAGTTTGAAACAACTGTATTACTACAAATGGAAAGGAACCTAAAGGTCCAGTGGTAATGTTCGAGTGATGTACCATGTGCTCTACTCTGCTCTTGTGAGACCCCACACGGAGTACTGCCTACAGTTCTTGTGTTCCCAACAGAAGGACATGGATCTGTTGGAGCTGTCCGGAGACATGAAGCTGATATGAGGCCTGGAGCACCTCCCTTATGAAGAACGGCTGAGACAGTTGGGGCTGTTCTGGCTGGAGAAGAGGAGGTTGTGTAGAGAGACCTCATAGTAACCTTCCAGTATCTGAAGGAGGCCTACAGGGAAGCTGGAGAGGGACACTTCATCAGGAACTGAGAGGACAAGGAGTTATGGATGCAAACTGAAAGAGGGGAAACAAATTAGAGATTAGGAAAAGATATTCACTGTGAGGGTGGTGAGACACTGGAATAGGTTGCCCAGAGAAGTTGTGAATGTCCCAGCCCTGGCAGTGTTCAAGGCCAGGTTGGATAAGGCCTTGAGCAACCTGGTCTGGTGGGAAGCGTACTTGCCCATGACAGAGGGGTTGGGACTGGATCATCTTTAAGGCCCATTCCAACCCTTTAATGTTTATGATTATCTAACACAGCTACCTTCTAACTCAAGCAAAGAAAATTAACCTACGTACAATTATCTTGGAAACTGTATCAGAACACAACATTTAGTCTTTCCTGAAAGAGTTACATTTTAAAGGGAAGCTTTGCAACAAGTCATCCTTTGCAGATGTCATGTTAGCTGACAGCTTTCTGGTAATTAATCCATTGGCCCACATTGCTGTCTGTAGCTTAGGTTTATTTCCTAGCTCACAGTGAACTAGGTGCAACTAGATGAAGAAGTAACTACTATTCCTGAGATCGAGCATCCACAACAATACAGGTAAGTGTGTAACACTGAGGAAATCTTTCTATAAGCATTACATATCATATTCAGGGTCCCTCAGGAATCATCCTATACAATCAGCTCTAGTTTTTTCTAGATGGGTGAGTTCCTGCTCCTTGGGAAAAACAGTACAAATCACTAGAAAACACGTATTACATCACCTTTCCTGTTTGACTGGAACTTGTCAAGAAGCCAAAAACCAATTTACTCCTAGAAGGTGAACAAAACCAGCAAGAAATCACTCTGATGACTGTTTAATCCCATGTCATCTGCTGTGATCCTGGATGCTCTTTGCTCTCTCCACCTCTTACAATACTTCAGCTTCCTATCAATTTTCTTATTTTTCCCAACTTTTCCCCCTTCCAGCACTGTTTTCTCATTATCTGCACCCAGTCCAAGGTGACTCATTTGTGTTCATAGCTTTATTTGACACTATACATTGAAGCACTTTCGCTCAGTTAAGTCTCTTACATATGTGACAATTCATTTCATCTGCAGACAGCTCAGTCTCAGCACAATCCAAAGCAAACTTGTATTTTGCCTTCAAACTCTTTCTTACTTGTACTTACTACTGGTGTCCCATTTTTCTGACTGCTGTGAGTAGCTGCTGGCCAGGACTCACTCAGGAGCACCTTACAATTTTCAGTCTGCCTTAAATATTTTATTTGCCCCTTATAAACACGGACAGACACTGTCCACTTTTTCCTTACTTAGCTGTATCACAATATTGCCTAGAAATCCAAGTCTGGCACACTTAACTGTTTCCAGAATAAACCAGCTGTCCCTTATAACTCAAGGTTGACAAGAAAATACAAAACCCCTACAGACAAACCACAAAGACAGCACTGCTGCCTATTATTATGCTCAGTGGTCTTAGAATAACACCTATGTGTTGTCAAAATCCTTGCAAAAACTTGCAAAATATATTCAAGGGGTAAAAAAAATGTAAAATATTAGTTTTGCAATAGACATATACAATACTCTTTCTGAACAGACTGAGCAGTATGGGATAAAGGTCAAGATGTACTCACTGGATCATTAAGTGCACATGCAGCTGCCAGTGAGAGAAACAATCTAGCAGCAAACACAGGCGTATAATACAAAGATAAGCAATCTACTTTTCATGAACTAGAGAAGAAAGAGACAGTGAATGGACATATTAAGAATGCAAACATTACATGTATTATCTTTGCAGATCATTCTGAAAGCTCATAAAATGAGTCAGAAAAAAAGAATACTGCGGCAACTGAAAAAAAAAAAAGAGGAAAACCTGGACAGTACAAGCTGCAGGGACAAGAAAATGTAAGTTACTTAGAGTTGCTATGAAAGAAGAATCTGAAAGCTTTAGATTAAGATCTTATTAAGGCCTTTCAATCGTGCCCATTCAAAAATGTCACCCAAATTACAGGCCCAAGTGATGATCAGAAAGCTGATAGTGCTCACATAAACAGAACAGAGGTAAAGCGAACAGCTTTAGGCTCAGGTCTGCTCAAGCTAATAAAAGATGTATCAGAGGGGCAGAGATTTTAGCTGGACCAAAAGACAAGCCTGGACTAGAGGCTTTCACACAAACCTGGCAGCAGACAGGTCTCTGCGAACAACGAAGTGCTTGGGAAAGTCGTAGCAAGGAGACAGAGCAAAGGTGAGTACACAAACACAACTGAGCAAAGTACCAAGGACAGAGTGTTTTGAAAGCTCTACAAGAAAGCCTTTAGTGAAAGAGTTTGAGCTATCTAAATCAGTAAAGACACTGCATTAAAAAAAAAAGAGAAAAGAATGTTACAGTATCCCTGAGGGACAGACTTCTTCAAATCCATTATAACCCCAAGGCTATAATTTATTGTCAGTAGTGAGATAGATACATACATACATCTCATTTAGATCTTAGTAGCAAGTGTATTATTTAATGAATATTGGACACGGACATATGATGTAGCTGAAGACAACATTTCTTTCAAGGATTTATAGGCACTAGAGTGGCACAGAAGTTGGAACAAGAAGTTTCGAGCCTTTTTGAGTTGTTCCTAGTAGGATAAAAACAATTGCAAATTACACCAGATAAAATTGCAATTCCATCTTCAGGAAAGTAATACAGTACTTGTACTAACACAACAGAAGACATTGTCTGAAGTATATATTAAGATGTTTCAAGGAAGTGATTAAATATGTTCACAGCCTTTCAGGACTTAAAAGCCAGAGATTTAAAAAAAAAAAATTTACGAAAAAAAATTGAAGAGGCTCCAAGAGAAGCAACTACATATGGAACACAACACAAAAAGACAGCATCCCTGTCAAGGTGGGTTTCGAGAAATAAAATATGGCAAACCATCTGGATACAAGAAGGAGGTATTCCAGACTCAATCTCAATGTAAATCAGTTAACTGTAACACTCTCTTCCATTTCTGTAGCTGTGTTCTTTACATCATTTATGTTTTCTATTTGAAATATGATAAATATGGTAGCAGGGGTTAAATTTTAACTAAACCTAGATTTAAGTAAAAATAATTTCAATGTAAACCTGAACACTAAGAACATAAGCAAGCTTATGAATGAGTCAAAAAAGTTCCATATAGATGAATGCAAAAGTAAAAAAAAACCATAATGCCATCAGTATTCCCCCACCTCATCCCCTAATCCAAAACCTCTCTTGCTCCCATTTATGACCACTGTCATTCATTCTCTCACCCTTTTAATTTAGTAAAGAGCCTGGCTTCAGCTTTTAGACAACCTCCTTGCAGATACAAGGAAGATGGTGTAAGATGTCCCCAAAGCCAGCTTTTCTCCAGACTGAAGAAGTCCTGTTCCCTCAGCCTCTCTTCACAGAAGTGCTCCACCTCAGTGGTCTCTGCTGAACACGCTGCAGCTGATTGACACATTTGCTCTTTCAGTGCAGTACAGGAAACAGCATTCAAAGCTGGATGCTGTATTCCTGATGCAGACCACTGAGTGCCAGGTAAAGGTGAACGTTCACTTCCCCTAATTCCCTTGTTTATGCTCCTCCTGGTATTACCCGGGTGCTGTCAGCCTTCGCTCCTGCCAGGAGGCTCTGGCAGCTCATGTCTGGCTCCCAGACAGTCCCCAACATGCATCACTTCTGGAGGTCAGTCCACCCCAGGTGCAAGACATCTGTTCTTGCTGAATTTTCTGAAGCTCCTGCTGGTCCGTTCCCTCGGCTGACTGGGTCTCTCTGCATGGCAGCCCTGCCCTCAAGCAGGTGAACTGCACCTGCAGTTTGGTGTTCACAAGAGTTCACAAGGCAGGAGTGTCTCCTCTTACAGGTCACTGATAAAAGATATTAAATAATCTGGTCCAACAACAGAGCCCTGCAGGTCCACTTGTACCCAACCTGCAGGTTGGAAACCAACCATTAGGCACGACCTCTAAAGTTTAATGATCCAACCATGATTTCCCTGTTTAACCAACTGGCCTACAGGCTCATCTATTCATTTTCCCCATTCCTGGGATGGACTATCTCTGTGCTTAGAGGAACTGGAATCTGTAAAAAGCCCTGATGAAGAAAGCTCAGACAAGGGAAGCTTCAGCACTTTGGCAAGGGGCATGGCACAGTTTCCAGCTGGCACTGTAGGATGCTGCAGTCTACAGGATCTCCACCATTATCTAATTAAAAAAAAAAAAAAAATCCTTCTGTTTCTACTTTTACCATATGTCTGTCTACAGAACACCTGAATTAACATAGTTTTCCCCACAACCATACCAGAGATGTTAGGTCTTTCAGGTCAGGCAGAAGTCCAGGGAAGAAAGGCATGTCTTATCAGAATATTTTCAATTGTTGGTATATAAACCTACTTATAAATTATTCTCATTTTATTCATAACTCTCCCTTGGCACTGAGAATTAAATGTGCATTTAATATACCAATCCTTGGATCTCTTTAGAAAGACAAACATATTGCAGGGAATAAATATCTGTTCAGAAAGTAATGTAGGATTTTAAGGTATTTTTTGTGCTTTTTTATTATTTCTTCCTCTAACTACTATGACTATGAAAAGGTCATTTTTTAATTCATTAAAACAGCATGAAGCTTTTTTCTTCATGGCCCATATTTGAAGGGGGGAAAAAAAAATCCCATGGTGTCATTTTCATTAAAATTAAGATATTCAGAAGCATCACTTTCCTAGAATATTACCCAAACCCTTTACAAAGCTTTATGGGTGGTTTGGGCATTTCCTTAAGTCATAATTTTATTTCCAGTATTGAAATTCTTTCTTTGAGTGACAGGCATGGATTTTTTTTTTCCTGTATCTGAAAGGATTAAAAGAATCACCAGGTATAAGCAGTCACTCACATTCCCTTGATATGTAAATACTATAAACATGCTTTTCTTCACTGAGTCATTGCCTGATCACACCTGGTATTGGAATGAGAGAGCAACATGGACACACAGGAGCAGTCACAGAGTGAAAAACACCACCCAAGACACGGTGACACCACCTAAAGTACTACACAACCTGCTGCAAGGATGACAGTGCTTGATGGCACTCAGATGAAGGTATTGTACATCTAATGTAACATTATCCTGAGGGGCACAGGTCCCAGTGGCCTGGCAGCATTAAACCGTTGTGTTTTATCACTTCAGAAAATGGAAGGGCTTTTAAGAAATAAAGCCAGGGGAAGAGACAATCAAATGAAAAAGTTTGCTATGTACAAATAGCAAGGTACAGCGACAGCGTGGACATTCGAGTGAAGCAGAGGACAGTGAAACACACATCACATGTTTGACCAGACAGGGACAAGATCTAACCGAGGCCCCTTTCTTAGCTGATAACAAAAGCAAAGAGCAATATTCTGCTCCAGATCTCCCTCTTTTCCAGTAATTAGTACCAAATTCCACCAGGATGCATATTTCAGAGATGACAACTTGTCTTGCAATATCTGTTTTCAAAAATTTATGAAACACATGCAATAAAGCATTTCAGAGAACAACTTAAAACATAACTTCCACATCTTTCAGTATCACTGACACCATTTAGATTAAATAAGGTATTTGCTGATGTTTCCCCCTTTTTCTGTTTGTTTCTTTCAGTAGTATGAATGCTTAAAATAAAGTTTAAAACAAAACCAAAGGCAACAAACCAACCAACAAAAAAAACCACCTCAACACATTAAATGAAGCATATAAGCAAACAAAATACAGGTTACTATACATGCAAGGAACAAAAGGTTAACTTCTGACCCAGAAAGTTGGATGGGAGAACATAACATTGTGCCTACACTTTCAAAGCACTTTTTCCTGTTACAAACAGCAAAAAGATAATAAACTTTTCCTTGTTTATTGTTTTACAAAAATCTGATCAACTGCTCCTCTCCAAAGCTTCACATACACAATAGCCTGTTTAGCATTTGGGAAGAATTCTTTTCTTTGTCCCTATTTAGTTATCTAGTTTCAATTGAAGTGTCTTGCTATTTTTAAGTCCCTCTTAACCCAACAAAATAAATTTAATTTCTCTTTCCTACTTCCAACCAAGTAACTGAGATGGCCTTTTTGGTCGGTATTTCAGGTAAGTCTGATTTTCAATACAAATCTATACAATCACAACCGTTCCATCTATAGATGAGGGCAAACACTTACATGAAATTAGTCAGGAATGCAGAATGATAGGCTATTTTGGTAAAACTTTAGATGTATCTCTTCAAGCTCCTATGTACAAGCAAACTTCCTATTTGCTACAGATGCCAAATCAATCACGTGTGGACTTCCCAACACAAGGAATTCTGATGTAGTTTGGTTTCCAAGAGCTAGAGTATCTAACAGCATTTGTAGCATCTTGATGGTGGCAAGCTGCAGCAAGGGAAATTCGCACTGCCCACGTAGATACAACCTTCCCAGTGGAGGCAGGTTAAGCTCTGTCCCTAAGAGGCAGCAAAATCAGCATCTTTGGACACAGCCAGAACTCAAATGCACAAGGCTCAAACAGCATGATCTGAGGTTAGCCCTGCTCAGAAACACCATCACAGCTAGCTATGCTTTGGGCTACACACCTTCAGAGGTCTCTTCTAATCTTAAGACTCAATGATCTATAAATATGGATTTTCTTACTTTTATTTATCATTTGAATTAAACACACTGCATATATCAAAGCACTGCTAAACTGAATAGAGCTTCCAAGTTCATGTTTGGCAGCCTCATCAACAGATTTAAGCCCAGCTAGTAAGTTCTGGAAAAATGATTTATTATGGGTCTAGAACTATATCTCTGCATAACAAACTCTGACTTAGAAATTTTCTATGACACTCTAAGAGTTAAAAAGAAAAAAGTCTTTTATTCTACCTTAACATTTTATACTATTACTTCACTACTACAACAGCTGAAGGGCGAAACAAACAAAAAGACATCTTACAGGAATAGGTGAACACCCCCAATGCTTCCCACACACATGCACATTACAGTTTAATTAAAACTCATGTCCACTCTCAGACCAACAGATTTTTATTGCCACAGATTCCTGACTGTTCCTCTGACTTACTTCCTCCCCCCTCTCCCAAAACAGAACCTGTTGCGAGATTAATGTCTGATAAATACGGCACCAGGAATATGAGAAGAGAGTGAGTAAGTACTGTATCAAAAAGGTATTAAAATGAAAGAAATTTATTTCCTAAATTCTCTTCTTGGTTATTCAATTCCATCAGAAGTCTACAATAGCAATAACTAACTAAAATGAAGACTGTTTAAGTATTCATGTGCCTTTCACTATTAATATATTCAGTTCACTAGATAAAAAAAATTAGAAGAGTGCTTCTGTTTTGCCTGACAAGCAACTAATCCTTTAAGCTATGTTCACTGCTATGATCCGACTTGGAGATTGGCATTGTCTCAGAACAGCGGTGGTTACATAAATGTAAGCAGGCTTGGATCTCTAACATTCAGCTTGCTGGTCTTTTCATTACGAGTGTGCATTTTCTGTTACCTCTGACTTGTGTGGACACAGCGGATGCTCCCACTCTCTCCCCTTTGGTGGGGTCAGATCTAGTGACCTACTATCATCAGATGAGTGGGTTTAGGCTGGACATATGGAAAAGCTTTGGGGGAGTTTCTGGTAGATTACCGTTCCCTTGAATCACTCAGTGGCCAATTCCCCTTGGGGCGGTAGGACCACTAACTAAACCCTATTATAAGGACATGGTGGAAATATGGCCAGTGGAGGGCAAGTATTACATGGTCAATCATGTACAGACATAATGACTAGATGGGAAGGTAGAGGGAGAAACAGAGCTTAACAGCACAGTTTTATCTACTGGTTCATGTGGAGATGTTCAAAACCCACCTGGATGTGTTCCTGTATAACCTGCACTAGGTGACTCTGCTTTGGCTGGGGGGTTGGACTAGATGATCTCCAGAGGTGCTTGGTTTGGCCGTCCACTTGCCAAGAACACAGATAAATGGACGGTCTTGCAATTATCTTATATACTCTGGTTTTAGCTACAAAGCTTCCAGCAAGATTTTGAAGACAACGGCTGGGGCAAAGGAGATTTTAAAAGCATAGACTTGAGGTCCTTGATCTTCCTAGAATAAGCCTCTGATGAGCTGGGCCAATAAAGTTAAGCCAAAGCAAACCATGTACAAACAGCAGAGACTGGATGCAATTAATGCTCAAGTTCAGTTTATCCAACTCACATACCCATAAAAGAAGAGCATGCATTTCAAGTATTTTGATACCCTAGTTTGATTAGTAGTCCAGATGTACTCCATACAATAGCAATAAATTCTTGTTTCCATTTCACATGCATATCTACACTGGAGAAACAGCAAAATGCTACTCCACCAAGCTGTACACAAACAGTGCTGCTGTTCTGGGAAGATCAGAAAATGAAGCCGGACAGGGCAATACTGGGGTATTCATACACAACATTGAATTGAGAGGTTTCATGCTTTTAAGTGGTGCAAACATGTCTAGCCAACACAGTGATGAAGAATAAACAAATGAGGACTTCTGTCTTTCCCAGCGCAGCAGTCTCATCCTGCCTGAACAGAGTGAGCCAATGAAAGGAGCTTTGCCACTCTGAGTGATTAGACACAGCATAAAATGTATTTCAGGGAAATCCAAATCAGAAAATACAGTGCATTGCCTCAGGTAGCTTCTTCAACTGACTTCTGCTCAATTTTACTAAGGCATTATTCTGCAATTTAAAAAAGGCAAAATTCCTATGGAAGTCAGAAAATTAACTTCTAAAATTATGTTTTAAAGCCAGCTCTTAATTGCAGTCAGCAAAGAGCTGGTTTCTAATTCTAAACCATTTTCTGCAATTCATTATTTTTTTCCTGAATACATGTTGTTTTGCTGCAAACTGAGCAGCAGAATAGAATGATTACCTGACCTGCAATAACCTTCTTTCCAGGCCTTCGTAAATACCAACTTCTTTCCTTGTCTCATCATCCCTTATATAAATTATAATCAAGTACACAAACAATGTAACACTAAAATCTGCCAAGTCACCCTGACACCATTACAGAACAGATCTTTTTTATTGTGAAGACAACACTCAAAAACAGAGAATGACTTCAGCAAACTCTACTGGTCTAAATGACCACGCCAAGACACTCATGTAAAGGAAAATAAAGTTACAAAAAGCTGTATCATCTCACAGGGTCAGATAAAGCAAGGAGAGCGCCCGACAGATTAAGTGAATGCCACGTGGGCTGGATGTCAATAGGATTAGAATGGACTTTGGTTGCAGCGAGCAAAGACATCCACATGCCTCACCAAGGGGTGGCTGCGAAGGCACATGTCTCATCCTGTGGGGCAGCTCCAGACCTCAGTGGGAGAAGATGAAAGCACAAACCAGAGTGCAACAGGGGAGAGGTTTCAAATACATTCCTCAGCCAGAGATTAAATATAAGGAAGTGTCAGACAAACTAGGGGAGTTTCAGATCAAAATAAAAAAGCTTTTTGTCAACTCACAGAAAGCCTACTGTGTTATTCTTAAATGCACGCCTCCATCCAGGCAACAGTATAAAATGGACAGCTGGCTAAACCCATCCAGAAAAAAAATAAGCTTCTAGTGTATTTAACAGATGGCAACACAGGTTATGAAATTGGTCTTTGCTTCAGTCTCCAAATATTATTTTTAACATAATTGAGATATAATATCTAAACACTCTTAGAATAATTCTCAGATGAAACAAAACTAAGCACTTACTGGAGTGCATGTATGTATATAGATTATATCCTATTCCACAATTCTGTTATCTGAGAAAAAAATCTGTGCTCATGAAAGCGCAGAGTTTAGGGTGACTTTCTTGTACGTAAATATTATACTGCTTAAGAAAAAAAAAAATTACAAACAATTAAAATCTTCCTCTCATTCATACATCTACCGAGTTGTCTTCTACACAGATGTTCTGGAATGTATTGCCGTGCAACCATACGCAATTTTCACAGAGTAAAGAGTAATGCTGTTATCTTTGTTTTATATCATAGGACTTCAGGGGAAAAAGAGATTTGTTTTTTATAAATAACAAAGATCATTTCCTTCTATTCCTTCATAAATCAAAGTCTTAACCTTTTCACATGGTACAGGAAAAAATAAAGGTATCCTCTCAAAAAACATTGGTTCAAATTAGGGATTTTTCTTAAACTTGCAAATAAATGTCTGTCAACACTGTGAACTCCTAATCAGCAAATTTAATGCCACAAAAAACAAGCTCAGTTTGGGCTCAAGCAGAAGTAGCACAGCCCCATATTTCATCGATTTAAAAGGAAAGCAAAACACAGAACATAACTACTTAACTGAAATTCTTTATGCTAATGTGTAAAACCTCTATTTTTACCTGTCTAAGTAATAAATTTGCTCATTTACAGTGACTTGACCACCCTTGAAAAAGAAATGTGAACACATACTAGGGGAGGTTTAGATTGGATTTCAGGAAAAAATTCTTCACTGGAAGGTTTGTCAAGCACTGAAACAGGCTGCCCAGTGAAGTGGTGGAGTCACCATCCCTGGAGGTACTTAAAAGATGTGTAGATGTGGTGCTTACGGGCATGGTTTAGTGGAGGACTTGGCAGTGCTGGGTTAACAGCTGGACTTGATCTTACAGGTCTTTCTCAACTTAATGTATTCCATGATTCTATAATTATCAGGCTTCCAAAATTCAAATACCTATCACTACAGGTTGGGCAGCCAATTCTCCCTAAATATGTAGCATGCTGATGCTACAAATATGCAAGCTTACTTACTCCAGAGCTTGCATCAATTATGTAGGCTGATCTCTCCAATATGTTACATTGGGTGAAACATTCTCTTCACATTAAAATTAAACCCTAAAATTTAAGATTTAATAAAACACTGTGCACATTCTATTAACAGACATGTAACTCCTAAACATAAAATAATTTATTCATCATCAATCTTCAAAGAGAAGGAAATAAAATTAAACATAGACGTACACATGCAGAGATTTGGCAATATAATGCTTTCCAAAGCATGGAAATCCAGAACTATTCACCGCTTTATCTTACAGATAATTTTCAGCTTAGTTTGAACAATAAAAAAGTAATTTAAACCAATCTGCCTGCATTCAACAATTATGATACACTCATCCTCAAACAGAGGCTGTACGTGTAACAGCCCATGCATCCACAACAGAAAAGGGATGGAGTTGAACAAATATACTTGTGGGCTGATAGTTCTTTGCTCCTTTGTAATTTAAAATTATTAAAAAACAAAAAAAATCTGACTCTTCAGGTCAAGTATTATTTCTAGGGTTCCCAATCTATCAACTCTTTGTTCATTTTTTCATTGACCTCTTAGTAATGGAATCTGGCCATACGAAAGAAGTCTGCTAGAAACAAAACTGCAAAGTATTTTTGTCAAAGGAATGAAGACTATATTTGCATATATATCTATTTATACAGTTACCACGTAAAGATTCCTCTGTATGAAGTTCCTCAAAACGTGAAGAAGTGTACAAGCAAAATAACTTTCATGACAATTTATGCTGGAAAGGTTTCATTTATGACCATTAAATTTCTACCTCAACTTAAAAAAAAAACCCCATAACCAGCAACAACAAAAACACAACAAAAACCACCACACATACAAAACAAACGTTTCAAAACTTAAATGAAGACAGAAGCGCTAATATGAAACACACCAGAAAAACTCCACTCAATCTGTAATTCAGTCTTTAGCAGTACACAAGTATCAAAAGCTGCCCTCCAAAATATAAATGGAAAATATATTTATCAAAATACATGTATGAAATTTACTCCAGTATCCAACTGGAGAAATTGTATTGAATTGCTAGGGCAATGATAACAAGCTTCCCTGCATTTATATCTTATATAATGCCAAAGAATCCTCATTATTTAATTATGTAAGCGTAATTTTTCAACCCACTCATATTCATTTCTGCTCTGAGGATATGAAATATCTTGCAAACATTTCAGGCCAAATGTCAAGAGAGACCTGTCAAGCTTCAAGTAGTAAGCCTCTGTCTTTTAATCTAATATAAAAACACCCAAACCAATCCATATCTGACTTTCTTTGCAAGATTCCATTATAAAAAGTTCAATTATTAAAACAACATAGCATTGGTATAGCAGTGTTTTCTCTCCTGCTTCACAGGTGGGATTACACACCTAAGCAAAAAACCACCACATTTCTGCTGTGATTTTTTAGAACAGACCATTCAAGTCCAATTTTATACAACAGATTATGATGAGAATGGATAACGCTCTTTAAAGTTTTTCAGAATTACCCCAAATTCAATTAACCCAACTTTCATTTGTTTGATAACTTAAATTACTTTTAAATTTACTGTGATAATGCATATAAAATTCCATTTTCTTCTTTTAACAGGCTGTGCGCAACAGCTCAGACAGGATCATGCTTAGCAAAGATCTGCAACCACACTGTACCTACTTCACCACCCCAAGCAGCTCTACACTATTTCTATATAGCTGAGCTTAGTTAGGAGAAGATCTGGTACACTCAAATGGCAGCAATGTATTTTGAATCCCAGAAAATTTTCTTTCTTTTGCGGTGTTCACATCTGTCGATGTGAGAGTTTTCTGTAGGAAATAACAAAGCTGGTAGAACTGTGATTACCTATAAATTCAACCATTTAATGATTTTGAAATACTACTTAATGAATTTAAGCTAGGAAAAGACAACCTACCAAAAACCAGTATGAAAGGACTGAAAATGAGGTTTTACAAAGCCCCAACAGCTCAAAAGAATTACCTAAATAGATACGTCTAGTGCTATTTCCAGGTGTTGTGAAATATTCCCTTCATACAGAGCAGCTGCATCTCCTGCAGGGCATGGGTCTCCTGCAGCTCACATGTCACTGCTGCCTGCCCTTCCTGGCCATCCTGAGAATGCTGGCACGTGCACGCTGGCACTGGATGCCATGTTTAGGCAACTGACTCATGCGCTTAAAGCTTTATTGCTTTAAAGCCTATATTCAGTAAGGTAAGATTTACTTTTGCCAAAAGGTGAGATAACCTTTACATGGACACTTCTCAACAGTTTTTCCACCCAGCAAAGTAAGGCACACTGCTCTTCTATCTCCACTCAGCAGCAATACTGAAAATACAAATATTAAGTGATGGATTTGGATATGTTTGTGTCTGGAAGGCAGAGGAACAGCGAGGCTGTTCTTCATCAGAAACCTGTTATCATTCAACACACAAAAAACTTAAGTAATTGGAATTTAATCACTCCAGGTACAACCTATGCATGGTAAGAGAAATTCATTATAATTCCTTGACTGTTTCTTGCAGCCCTTTGTGCTTGTACAGCAAATTACTGTCCATAAATAAGCCTGACTGCTTTGACACTGATACGTTCAGTGTCTGTACCTTTATCACTACATGACTGTGTAATCGTAATTTGTCTTTCCCTTTTACTCCTTCCAGCTGCTACCACCACCCATCCTGCTGCACAGAACTGCTACAGTACTCCAAAATGCCTACATAGACAAGTGAATGCCATCTCATCCAGCAACCCAGCAAGAACTACTTTGAAGCAATTCAAAAGACTTCTCTTCCCTATCCCAATGGCTGCACCGACACTTGGAGGGTTAGCCAACATAGCTTCCAACAGAGCACCACAAAACAACTGCTGGCTTTATCCAAAAGTTAAAGACAGGACAAAAATACAAGTCCAGTATATTTTTGGATTTTGAGTAAGTGATTTTTGCATAGAAAATTTCAAATTGCCAAGACAAAGAGCTATGGGTCTTCCTAAAAACTGTATCCCATTTTTTGGAACATGTTACAATCCGATTTTACAAGAAAAACTATGATGTGATACAAAACACAGCAGAAAATGCTGTGTTCATTCAAGTATAATTCTCTATCTTCCATTTCCTGCAAAACAACACCTAGCTATTGAAATGAAAAAACAACTTCAAAACTGTACGGACAGAGGCACTAACTACACCAATTTTCTTTCCTTCTGGTCTTCATTTCTATATGCTAAGAATTACAAGATAAAACAAGAAGTTTCTTTTTTTTTCCTTTCCTGAAGAGAACAATAAAGGGGAACAAAATCACCTCCAAACCACAAGTTCATTATAAATAAAATTCATAACCTAGGACACTTATTTAAGCATCAAAGTCAGGACTGACATGCAGGAGCAGAATCAAGTATGAAAGGCAGCAAACTATTTACCTACAGTCTGCCTTATCTGGCACCACTCAGCACACTGAATTATTCACTTTGGTGCTTGTCTGTTGGTTGTGGGCTTTTTTAAAGCTGACTTTGAAATTTACCAAGCAGCACATTTGGAGATAAAGGCACTGACTGATAATCATTCTGTGCTCTATGCTTTGGGCAAGCTGTCTTTCCTACATTTCATTTCCTGAAAAAAAAATTAATACAGAATTTAAAGGAGATAATTTAAGAATAAAACTAAATCCCCATGTCCTTGAACACTGGAAACTACTCTGGATTTTTCTTCTTCTCCTGAGATTATTCCAGATTTAAACTGAAGGAACGCTATTTTAAAAGTAGGAATACGAGAATTGACAGATATATTAAGGCAATATTTGACAATCAAGAGCTCGGAATTACTGCTTTATTGAAAGATCAACAAAAACACATCAACAAAACCACATGATTCTCAAATAGTAAGAGTGGAAAGAAATACTAACATAACCCTAAAAACCAGCTTCCCCATATGCATTAGCCTCAAAACTCACTTTTTACAACTCATTAACTAATACAGTTACAACTTTCTCCAAATGTTCTTGGGAGCATCTCTCAACGTATAAATATTTTATTGTCTTTTGCCTGATTTTAATTAACTCACTGTCCACAACAAGTCTTTTGAAATAAACCCTTCACATCAGCACAGAGCACGCTGGCTTAACTGAAATGCTGGTACGGTGATGCTCTGAACAACCGAGACTGACAGGCACAGAAGATGCACCAGAGCAGAGCCGGCTTGAGAAATTTCAACAGAATTTGACTAAAATATGAAATGTCATTTAAAAAAACAAACCACAAAAAACCACAAGAAAGTCTTGATCTCGTTTGAATTTTGTTTGACTCACTCCAATTCAAATGGTAAGATTTTATTCCCTGCAGCTCTGCTGCAGAGTTATCTAGCGTAAGAGTATATTTGAGTGAAACTACATTTCCACAACATCCACCTTTTTTGGTAAATAATAACCTTCTTTCCAAAAATATATGGATTTTTATTAAGTACTTGTTAAGAAGACTAGTATCACAGGAATGCTGAAGATTAAGATTTATCTTCCAAGAAAAGTTTGAACAGTGCAGGAAGATAAGACTCCGATCCGGTCTCTGAACAATGAGGAGGTGCTGAATAAGGGGAGGGGCAAAAGCACATGGTTCCGGAAGAAGAGACAATTATGCATTTACACCACAGGATGGATAAATATTGTTGAACAGTCAGATATTTAGGACCGGTTGGACTTCATTTAACAAGTCGAGGGAGTTCCCTCAATATGGGTTTTCCATGTACGCCACAGACTGTGCTATGGTACACACACCGCATTCACAGCAGCAGAACGTACAAGATAAAACTGAAAGCAGCAAAATCTGTACTGAAAGACAATCTCAGCTTAAAAATCCCAGGCTCTTCGTACAGAGATTTTTCACTCTTCATAGTTAATTCAGAGAAAGTTACAGCTGCGTTTCTGGACTCCCCCCCAACCAAAACTTCGCCCTTAAAAACTTTCCACTCCTTACTCCTGCAGTTAAGTGCAAGGAGCACATATGCTGGGATCATCAAGTGCTTGCATGAGAATGCTGGAACAGGAAGTATTGTGCAACTGCACTGCGGTCCTCCATAGGGACTTCCCTGGCTATCCCTTGAACCACCTTCTCCCTTCCTAGTGAGAAGAAACAATTTAAAGGCCACCCTCTCCAAATTAAAACAAATTTGCAAATATCTTCTGCTGCTCTCACCAGAACCCTCATCACAACCTCACTCACAGTTTACTAAGAATCCCACCCACTATGATGGCTATTTTGAACCTCCAAATGATTTCAAACATATGTAACTTGAAAAAAAAAATTATCCATTTGCAGACTTCCATGAAATCCTGATTTATCCAGAAATATACTGGCCAGATGCAGTAAGCAGACAGAAATCAAACCCAGTTGCAGTTTCTCTTCATTAAGAGCTCCTAGTTATCTTGCCATTAGTTATGAAAATGAGATCCTCAAAACAAAGTCAAACATCTCAGTGACAAGCTGTTCTCCTCGTGCCAGACCTAATATATTGCACCCAAAAACCCCGGTCTTATGTCTAGACAACTAGAAATACCCACTAGCATAATCATTTTTTTGAGATAAAAGCTTCCCTTCCTACTTTCTTGATATTTAAATGAATTTGCATAGAGCTGACCTTACATAAAATACTTAATATATCTTTAAATAATACAGGTGGTCTCTAAAACACCTTATCTTGGAAATCCACAGCATGAGGAATACACATTACGGCACATTTTGGCACAAAATCTCTGAAAATTCATGTCAAACATTACTCCACTTATGTGCTGTAATATGGGCAGTGGAAGCTCCTAATTTGTGTTGGACTTCATGTTAACTTCATTGCCAGAGAATCACATGGACTTAGCAAATGTGGATTTATTCCCCACACCTAAAATATTTTAATAAAGCCTTTTGCAACTTTGGGGTTTATTGCCAAAAAAATACCAATACAAGTATGTAAAGTATAAATCACTAAAACTCGTAAGTCCAATAATGTTTGTTTGCATCACAGATCAATAACCTAGATTCAGAAGTGAGAGCTAAGATTTCACTGTCACACCAAACAACTGTTACAATGTACAGATTAAAAGCATATAAATTCACAGGCAAAATGACAAAAATATTCACATGTAATATGGCCTAAGTAATGTGTTGTGCATCAAATAAAACCACTGAGCACTATTCCAAGAATTAACTTTATTTTGATGTTATTGCCCATACAAATAAAAATTCTATAAGTAAAAAAAATACTGCAACTAGTTATTTCAGACTTTAAAAGCACGCAAAGGCTTCTAGTCACTCTCTTATAGTATATAAAAAGTAATCATGTCTAAAAAAATCTTGGGCAATATTTAATCTTCAAAGAAATACTGAAAAGAAATGCTATATTAGAATAACTGTTTTAGAGTAATGTAATTTATAATAAGTTTCCTGAGACTTACTAGTACATGCCACATATATTCACATGTAGATTGGCACTAATCTACTTTTAAGAAGAGAATCCTGAATTTACAACCTCAGCTATGAAAGATTTTTGACTAGCACTGCACTCCACTATTTTATCACTATTCCATTATTTCTCTATATTAAAAACATATGTCAGATTCCAGGGACAGATTAGGTAGTACCATCTAGAGTATATATTAAGTATCAGAAACAGAATATGGTGATGTGGATCTCTGCCAAACCACAAAGCATTACAACATCACAACTCTGCTGAGATACCAACCAATGCTACAGTATATGGCTTTGAAGTACTGTTCTTTTTGAGATGAAATACACTGTTCTTTTCACTCTCAAAGAAGAACACATATAGCTTCCTTCTGTTTATTTTGAAATTGGTATACCACTTTTATCAAGTGCTTGAGATAATTTCTTATGCAACATGAAACAGTTAATATTGCATAATGAAGACCACAAAAGAGCTTACAGAAGAACTCAGGATTACCTTTGGAGAAAAAAAAAAAAAGGAGCTTAGCTTTCATTTCTATCCAAACTGTCCATAGAGTCACACACTGAAATCCAGATCCTCAGCTGCAGCTAAAAAGCACCCCAGGGTAAGCTCACCTCTGTTCCTCAGCAGTGGTCCAAGCCTTTGACATAAATCAGACCAGCCCACCAAAACCATCACAGCAGGTAGACACCAACACAGGCACTTCCAGTTTGCATCCCTTGTGAGAACATCAAGTATCACTTTGGTACCTCCATCCCACTAAGGCACAGATTCCTTGTTAGGTAGTAGTAGGACAAACCTACCAAACTCCTAGACAGAATCTCTGGTTTTACTCGGTGAATTTCTATGGGATACATAAAACTCAAGGAGCTTCTTGCTTGCTTCTGTCTCCATAACGACAGTGTCATGGAATAAAGTCTCAGCTAAACTCTGCCACAAGCCTTCCATTTAATTCTAAACTGAATCTCCCAAATAATTTTAAGTAAGCAGCCAAACCAAAACAAACCCACAAATGCAATCCTGTCACTGGCAAGCTATTTTCAAATTTCTTTACAGAAAGTATGGAAAGAACTCCAAGACACTGATGGCAATGTCAGAGTTGTACAATTTGCCAAATCTTCATTTTACAAGAAGTTTCTATCTGTGGAAAATGTACACTATTTTTTTTAATCACATTTTACCGTACATGCAGAGTCTTACTACAAATTGAGAGCACGCCTTCACTGTGGATGGTTTACAAGCAGCAATAAATTTATCCTCTGTCAAGGAGCTACACACAATCCCAGTTAGTGACCACAAAATACACCAAATTTCCACAAACATATAAGAGTTGTCAGCTGCAACATTTAAGTATTTCTGCAGAACTATACTTTTCAGGCTCAGTAGACCTACAAATAAGGTCTTAACTTTTTCTTTAAGTATTGCTCTCAAAACCAAACAGATCTCCTAAACAATTTAACTACACTATTAGAAAGTTTTTATAGCAACTTTTCTCCCACTTCAAATTTCTTTTCAGATATTGAAGTGCACAATGCTATTTGCAGAACCTCAACTGATGTCTCAGCAACCTTTCTTTTACCAACTCTTGCAAAGTCTTGATTATTCATGCTTTTTTTTCCTCAGTCCTTCCTTACAATCAGTGCTTTCAACACTTAGTAGTACATCTGTGACTTTATAGTTGTCTGGAGGTATACCAAATGAAAAATGTTTCAGTCATTGCTTTAAGATGTTCTGCAACATATGTATAACTGAAGCTGTCAAAAATTAAAGACTGGCCTTCTAGAAGAATTTACAGAATAATTTTTAACAATAACTGAATTCCAAAAGACAGATCTCTAAATTATGTGAAAACTGGTGAAGATCTGGAGTCTCGAAGTTTAGATTTGATATTAGCATAATGACATTAAAATTTCTCATTGACATGCTGCTCATTTTCCAATGCCTCTAAAATGAAAACAACAGTCATATTCCTTTAATAATTACAATGAGCTGAAGTTTACCCATGCAAAACTGTGGCAGGAAAGGCTTGCTACTTTAGTAGGCTAATTAATTGCTGTAAAAACAGACCCAATGTGAAAAATAATACTGATCAGCAGCAATGTCTTTCACCATATTCAGAATAAGAAATAATCAACCTAGTGGATCCAATACTGTACTTGGAAGAGACTGAAAATAAGCTGAATTATCTCTTTTACATAAAACAACAAGAATGATTAGTCACATTCCAGATATTTCTGGATTCCTGCAAGCTAGTGTAGCACTCACAGGCTGAGTCAGAACTGAGGTCTCCATTCTGCTCACAATTGCATAAGCAGATACAGAGACATCTCCAAAAGTTTACATTCTGAGTTTTACTGAGTAACAAAGCTGACTGACCAGAAATATAAAACAAGTAAATCCCACTGACTACAAATACCGTGACCATGGCTTTCAACATTCACAAAAGTTATACCTAGGAGGAATTCTCAACTAAAGAAGAGTAGCAAAGCGTGCCTTTAGTCATTTTGTTTATAGCACCATAATATTAATACTATGAATACCATAGTATTCATAAGTTTATAATACTTACGAAAGTATTGCTTACTAAGTCTGCTGCAAGAACCACATTCAGACAGGCTAAGTTCCTACTGCAGTCTGAAGCCAAACCAAGGAAGTGAGATGTGGGCTTCAATGATCGAAAGTTTAGGTTTAGATATGCACAAAGCAGTCACAAGCTCCACAGTGAAACACAGATACCCGATATTGTCCCTAATTCCACATCTGAGGGGTGCAACTTGTCCCCATTCAGGTCCTGACTGACCTGTCCAGTTACCAGATGATGTCTGCTAATTTTTTAATATGCACAATTGAGCATTCCTGCTGCAGATATGATTGTTTTCCTACACTCGCATATACTCAGCATTTGGCTTTTGCCTCTCACTCCTGCTGGAACCTGCCAGCAGCTACTTCCCAGCATTCCCAATACGGGAGGAGTTAAATCTCCTTCAGTATACATCCCCTCCAGTATTTCATGAAGTTAGACAACAAAAGCAGAAAGAAACCAGTTCAGGTAACAACAACAACAAGGGTGGGTGGCAGGAAGGAAGGAACAGTTTATACCATCAGCCTACACTTCCATCTGAAGTATAGAGCTGCACCACAGCCCAGAGCAAGGATCAATCCAACCACAGGCTACAACGGCTCCTCCCTGAAGAAAATGAGATTAAAGTCATGCAAATACTGTTTCAGAATATGTTACAAACTTTCTGCTACAGTGCCATACCTAAAAATGTCAGTTATCACTAAAATGTTTCTTTTTGGTTGTTGGATAAACAGTTAACCATATTTTAAGCTATGAAACAAAAAAAAGATGGGTGGGGGAAATGAGAAATCAAATCATTTTGGAGTATGCCCAAATATATACACACTGAAGATGAGCTTTGGTAAGTTTATCCCTGGCCACTGCTTCAGATAACAGAGAAAGAGGTTCTTCATTTCATTACAAGAAGCACTGCAATATGCTACAGAGGCTTAAGTGGCTTATATATTGGCTCAATATATAAGGGGTCAGAAAGAAGCTTCCTCAAGCTCTTCTTTCTAACACAGATCCCACCAATTCCTTCTCCAAGAGGAGAAAAACAAACTCAAAACAAACACTGAGAATGGCAAAAGATAGGCCACTCGTTTCTGTTACAATGAGCAAACAATTGTGGGGAAAAAAAAAATCAAAAAAGGGAAGGAAAAAATATCCTTACAGAAAAACTCAATTAGCTATTTTTATCACAGAATGCAATGAATTAGAACTTTCAACATGTGGGAGATACAAAAATACAGAGAAATAATCATACTTCTATTGCTACAAAAACGTAAGGGACTAACTTAAGAGACTATTATGCACAAAGGCTACGAGGAATATAATTTTCAAAACCATAAAAAGGATCTACAGAAGGCAAAGGAAAAGTAGTTAAAACAGAAGAACAGAAATGCAGGACTTCTCACATTTTTTTCTGATACATTAAAATGCGAACAAATTATTTTCTATGTTCTACGTGTATTATACTGCTACTGCACCTATTATTCTTAAATGAAAAAATTGTTTAGACTGAACGATGGACAACAAAACTCAGCTGCCATACAACCAGCTACTCCTTTATGTCTCTCATATCTGAATTCGGCATCTTATTCTTGGATGCCAAAATTCCCCTACTGACGTAGCATCAGTTTCATGTTCATCCTTTTCCACCGTTAGCCTCCGTTAATATGTATTAGAAAGGAAGTCCGTATATAGGTTGAACTATTTGCAAACATTCTATATTAAATTTCCTAAGAAAGAAGATGCACATACACATTTCCACTAGAGATGCTGTCACTAACAAGGAGTGAACTGAGCAGGTTTCTGTTTGTTATTCTTCTTCCAGCTATTGTCCCTTTTTAACACTGACCACATATAACCATTTTAGACCATATATTCCATGCTCTTGTATGTCTGCAAATGTCTCACACCAAACATTCGGTTTCCTTAAAAATAATCTCTCCCATACCACCTACATCTCTTAAGTATAGCATATGGATTGAAGAGCTGTGCACTTCAAAATTAAAACTTTAATTGTTTGGTAGATTCCAACATTTTGCTGTTTACCAAATGCAGAAAAACCCAACAAACCAACAATAAAACAAACCGACAATAAAAAACCCACCATGAGCCAAAAGCATCACCCTCTAATGTCTGTTATTACTTGGACAGAAAAAGAATTGGATCTCCTAGAGGGCATGCAAAGAACTGCCCAGAAAGAAAGTGCTGGCAGAGCCTTTTCATACCTACATAAAACACACCGACTACAGGAAATGCTGGACACCATTAATACTTTTTACTCATGCAGGTGGCTTTGTGTGGACTCCTAAAATCACTGAAGAATTCTAACTATAAGGAGAAGTATCACAGGCACACAGAATACAGAGAGGAAGCTTCCCAAATTCTGATAACTCCACTAAAACAGAAGAGATTATTCAATTGAGTAATAACTTCTTGACTGAGCATAAGTTTTTCATAGCTTGCTTTAAAATTGTCAGCTACAGTGTTTAAACAAATATCAAACCATTTTCATTTGGTCCACTCAAAAAGCCAGTGTGATTAATTTCACAAGTCCATAAACCACTGCATGTCTATTCATCATTACAAAAGAAATACAACTTGCAAACAGCCCTGCTGTTATTCACAGTCAAACTCTAACTGCTACCAAATGGTAAAACTGATAAATTACCTGATTAAATTACTGAACATAATCAGAGGTGCCCTGCTGCCACTATAGTCATCAGTGCTTATGTGAAAAACTGAGCAAAATTAGGCTCTGGATTTGCAGTTTAGTCTTCAAGAACTGCCCCAGACATGTCTAGTCCTAATGAAGTTAATGAAACTACTCAGGTAGAGAGGTCAGTATTAGCAGGTTTCATTCCAGGAGTGGAGTTTTAAGCCGCAAGTAGCACAGACTGCTAAGGAATAACGCACCACAAACTTACAATACCCGGAATGCGGTGTGTCACTATCCAATTTATTAGAGGAATGCAAATGATAAAGTACTGTGTTAATTATTTAAGAAGTGATGTTGAAATGGTTAGCTGGTAAAAACTGCTGTAGTTCTGGAAACAAGTCAACTCAATGTCAGAGAACAGGAGTCTAGGTCAAATTATGTCTACTCAGAAATATAAAGCTTCCTGAAAATCAGATAATTTACCATGAATTTATGTATAGCAGATCATTCTCAAAGGTGGGACAGGAAGACAAATTAACACATTTTTAAGAAGCAGCAATTATAATATTATTATTATTATGAGCAGGTTAGTTCATGAGTCTGACATAAACAGTTTCAAACATTATTATTATAAAACTTATGTAATTCATAGCAGATTTACTAAGTATAATGGAGTCTTCATAAAATGACACTCCATCACATTGATGCCAGCTCCTACAGAAATGGGAAATCAATTTTTTGCAAATGCAAATTACATAGTGGGTGGGTAGGAGAAATGCAAACTGCAAAATCCTACACTAAATAAAAACATATATAAACATGGTGACAGCCTGGTAAGGGCTCCTCCTCAAATAGCTAACGAATGGCAATCCCGTTTTCCTTCCTGAACAAGCTCTTTTCAAATATGGAGGATGGTGACAAAAGGAGACCAAAAATGAGTTTTCAGGCAATCTTCTCATAAAGTAATATTTACTAGTTGTAATTAATAACTGGAATTTCTACAGTGCGCTTCAAACTTTCAGAAAGAAACTGCATCTAATAATGCAGAAACTAAGGGAAAAATTATCCCATGACAGGCAAGAAAATATCTATTTATTTAGTTAAATTCTACCAACATTGGTAACATCTTCATTCAAATGTTTTTATAATGACTCAGTATTTAAACATCACTATGTATAACAAGCTTCTTCCTGATTTGAATAAACAGAGCAGCACTAGGCCCAGCTATCCCCAGCAGCGGTATTCTCATTACACCATAACAACAGAAGGAAGTAGTTTTCATAGAAAAAAACTGTATTTTGCCTATCTTAAAATCTGTGTACTTTGTAGAAAATGTCAAGCATTACAAGCCTAGCGGTAGCACCGGGACTCCCAGGCAGGCAGGCCCTAGGAGGAGCACGGAGGTGGCAGCTCAGCCCAGGGTGACAGGGAGGAGGAGTGTATTCATGTCACAGTCAAGGGACTCCTCCAGGCAACTTAAAAAGCAGCACTGAGAGATTTGCACCTAATCCTCCACGGCCCGGGCGAGGATTTCTGTGATATAACGCTAGACAGCCACGTGCAGGAGAGAAGAGGGTTCAAAAGGCTCTAACAGTAATAGAGAGAAAGAGACACTGAAAAGAAATATGTGAAAACTGATAGCTGAGGAGTTTATTGCCTCTGAGTTTAAATCCTTTCATCGCTCTTTTCATCCAGGGGAGGCAAAGTTTATCTATAGTATTTGAGAAAGGCAGGGGGAAGAAAAGAAAAGAAAAAGCCTGTAAGCTTATGACTGCTGTTTGATCATCCTCTGTATCTTACTGTTTCTGCTTTTTCTGGTAAAAATTCACTCATTGTGACTGCTGTACAAAAGCTGTGAAGGAAACACAGAAAGCAAGCAACTAAACAGATACCACTATTTCAATAGCCCACTTGCCATACATATCCCAATTAACTGTACATCAATGATTTAAACAAGGGCTACTTGGTTTTATTGTTCTCACTACCAGGGCAGGTTTTACCCGCAAAACTGAACTTCATCCTGAAATTTAAAAAAAAAAAATGCATAGACAAGTCTTCTGCTTATGAGGAGATAAAAAAGTACCTTTAAATGTGAACTAGCAGTGTGGATAAATGTGAAAATATTCTGCTGTAAGAATAAAGAATTAACATACCAACCTGCAGCCACAAGTTCGTGGGTGTTTTTTCCAATTAAGTGACTTATGAAAATATATCCTGATTTATGGAAATACATACAAATGGAGAAAGTCGTGCTGAACGGAAGATTACCTAGCAGACCTGATTCTCCCTACCTCCTCATGATCTGCTATACCTTCCTATTTTAAATGTTCCGAGCCGAGTATTCAATACAAGCTGAAGTACAGTCCGCCATAAGAAGTACTAGGAGTGCCCTTGAAAAATGTCCAGATTGCAGCTAGTGCACAAAGGACCTCGCCATGAAAATAAAGCGCATGAAAATTTCTCTCTCGCTCTTGAGCCGGCAGCAAGTGAAGAGATTAACTTCCCACCAACATCGGAAGGCAAAGCGCTGGCAAGACACAAGCCAAGTTTAAGAGGTTTAGAAAGAAAGAAAGGAAAAGAAGAAAGAAAGGAAGGAAGCAAGGAAGGAAGCAAGGAAGGAGTAAGTCGAGCAATTCATCCCGAATGCTCTACTTCGTCTTTATCTCCCCCCAAAAAATGCTCGACGGAGCTGAAGAGCAGTGCTACACGATCCAAGCGTGAGCACTCAGGTACTGACTGCTATAGGTAAGGGAGTCTGGCATCCCCCTTCCCTTGCTACACGGGAGGCGACGCTGCAGATCTCCCACTCCACCACCAAAAAGCGAAGCAGAACCAGCATCTGGGGTGGGAAGGGGAAGGTAATTAACTGGGAACTTTACGTTCCTTAAATATGCAACCAAGACCTTTTTTTCTTCCCACGCTCCTCTTTTTTCCATGTTCTCTACCAAAACCAGGCTGAAATAAACGTTATTCTACAATAAAACTATTAAATAAACAGTACAAGACTCACCATATCAGCTGGAACGCTGCTGGACATTTTGATGTTACCCTAAATGGCTTAAAATCAACTGAAAGAAAAAGCAAAAAAAAAAAAAAAAAAGCAGCAGCACCAAGAGCAGCCCGCCGGAGATCTTCAAGATGCAAAACCGGTGTCAGTATCGGAGGCAGCAGCTTCCACGTCCCCTACGCGAAAGAGGTGCCCGATAAGCAGTGGGGAAGGCGGCCGACTGAGGAGCAGGAATATCCAGGGGCAGCGGTGCCGGGCTGGACCGGAGGAGCCAGCGGGAGACCAGAGATGGCAGCAGATCCCTGTCAGCGGCGGCAGCAGCACCAGCGGTGCCAGGTAGACCAGGCAGCAGGACTACACCGCCACATGAGCTGCGTGCGGGCTTTTTCCCCCCTTCTCGCCCTCTGCCTTCTCTCCTAGCCTCGACAAATGACGACGGGATGATTCACACGGGATAATAGTGCGTCCAAGTCACCTCCTCAGTCGGCGCAGGCGACCCGGGCGCGCAGGCAGGACCTGGCTCCTGCCCTGGGCGGCGGGGCAGGGAGGCGGGAGGGCCGGGGTGGGCCCGGGGCCGCTGGGGAGGACGCCGGGCTGCGGCCCCCCCTAGGCGGTGTGCGGCATCCAACAGCGCCCGGCGGGGACGCGGGCCGGGGAGGGAGGGAGGGAGGGCGGCCTGAGGGGAGAGCCCTCCCCCGCGGCGCTCGGAGGGGGCCGGGGGGCGTTCGACGGCGGCCGCCTCCCGCAGCCTCAGCTCTCCGCTCGCATCGCCGCCGCCTCCTCAGCCCGCCCNCGTCCGCCGGCGGCTCCGGCCGCCCCCCGAGAGCCGCGCTGCGAGCCGGAGGTGCCGCTCCTTCAGCGCGATCCTCGCCCGCAGCCGCCCCCTGTCATCTTCGGCTCAAGCCAACATGGCGCCCGCCGAGCCGAGCGAGGGGACGCGGCAGGGGAGACACGGACCCTCCGCCGCCGCCTCCGCCGCCCCC
>VWPU01016774.1:0-228701 GCA_013398955.1 Callaeas wilsoni
CGGGGCCGCGCCGGGGCCGCCTTCAGCCGCGGGGTGACAGAGCCCGCGGGTGGCCTCCCGCCCCAACCCCCGCGGTCCCGGCGTGTGCGGGAGCTGCGCGCCGGGCTCCCCTCGCCCAGTAGAGCAGCGGGGGAGGCGGCGAGCCCACGCCGGCGCCCGGGGTAAAGGAGGGCGAGACCCCGCGGCCCAGGGCTTGCCCAGCCCGTGGGGATGGGTGCCTGCCGGAGCGATTGCTGCCTGTTCTGCTCAACAGCCACCGCGCTGCACTCTAAGGACGGACAGTTCGCTTTAAAATGTCGTTTTACCCCAAAATTGTTAAAAATTAGAAGATGCAACATATTAACTGAAGTAACTGCTCCTAGCCCCATACTCCATCTCTCTCAAGTTCATTCAGCTGCCTAAGGGTCACAAAGTTAAATAGCACTTACGTAAATCCACCAGCCCTAGGGGAACACGAGGCGTCGGTGCACTGGCCGGTGCCTGTCAGCTTGCTCATTCTCGCGGAGTGTCTTTTCTCAGACAGACGGGCCATATATTTAGAATAGTGCTGCTGCTGGACTTAGATGCCACTGCTTCCAAAGAAGTTGTTCCAAAGAAAATTCCAATTATCTTTCTGTTAAAGAAAATAAACACACAAGTTAAGAAGATATATTTTCAACTATCTTTCAAAGTTAAATCTTTGCAGATGGATAGATTTTATCCAGATGGAGTAAAATATCATGTTCAGTTTCTGTTCTTTTTATGAAATTAAATATTAGACTCCTGGCATCAGTAACTTATTTTCCCTCTTTTTATAGACCACATTCATTCATATGTCTTGCTCTAAAAGCAGGCCTTGCTGTCCACTGGTTTTCTCTCAGTAACAAAGACTTCTGATGGTGCTGCTTCCTTTTCTCCTTGGCACAGTCCGTTCTGCTGCTTGGGCCCGGAGTTCATCCAAACCTGTGGCAATTGTAGGGGACCACTGCTCTGTAGGCCAGCAAGGCTTTTCCAAGCTTTTGGCATGTATTTGGCCACTTGAAGGGTAACCTCGGCTAAACATCATAAATCAGGTGGAGCTCACAGAGGTGACTTGTGTCTCTCTCAGCCTTTCAGCTCCGGTGATACACTTGCCTACTCAGCCATAGTGCACTAATGCTGTTCCTGTTTACCCCTCCAGCAGCAGTTCCCTGGTGTAACAAATGGAGTTGGGCTGGTCTGGCACTCTCTGTTTAAAAATGACGTATGGTTAAGTATTTTAAATTTACCAAATTGCTAATGATTTTCAAAGGCTTTAATTGAGTGATTATAGCAGCCATTGATTTTTCAGGCTTCAGCCTGCGCTGTAATTCAGACACTCCGCAAAGGAAGTCATGCACAATCGGATTTAGCCATCATTCACAGTGAGGCCTGTGCAATTATCACTGCAAACGTCAGGTATTGTGTTTGCCTTATTAACTTACATTAGGAACCTGTAGTGAAGCTGTGAAATAGCAGTTGTCTTAAGACGTTTCCTGTGGTAGGGTTTTTATTAAAGACATTTACATAGCCATAAACTGCAAAGGAGGATGTTTGATGCAAATTGATGAAATTTATGCTTTGGAGGTGTTGTACGGTCTGCAAATGTGCTGGAAATCCTACAAAAGTACTGCCACATCCACAGACTGCTTTGGGAGGAACCAATACTGCCTGGCTGTGGGCTTTTTAAACATTTAACAATTTTGACAGTCAGCAGCAGTGCTTGGAAAGCTGGTTAAAAATGACCACGTTTTTTGCAATCAGGCCAGGACTCGGGTTGGAAGTTGGGCACAGGGCAGTACTGTGGGAGGTCCCATGGCACTATGCATGACCTAGCTGCATGACCTATCTGCCCCATCCGTCACAGTGATGCTCTCTGTAGACTGTTGCTACTACATGAGGGACCTTCTTGCTCACTCCCTTGGGGTGTTGGACCTTCTACCTGCTAAGTCCATCTGGACTTTGGGAACCTTCAAATTTCCAGTTAAGAGGAGGAACTACAAAGAGAGGATAACTATTTCATGACCCAACCCAATTTATTTGTGTAACAGCAGTCATTCAGAGCTCAGGAACATTAGCCATGCAGTAATATAAAAATGCTCACAAAACGAGAATCAAACAAGAAGGTTATTTGAGAGCAATTTGAAAGTGTAATGACAAGCTGTTCCTTGGTATTGAAGCCCCAGCTCCTCAGAGGGAGTGGATGAGGTCCTTGCAGTGTTCTGGGGCTCAAACATTTGTGAAATGTGAAGCCCTGGAGACAGGAAGGTTTAAAGTTCCGCAAGGAACTGCCTGCTCTGACCTGCCAGAACAGACTTTTACTGTGAGGTTCTGACTGTCTCTTGGAATCTAAGACGAAAGATTTTTTTTCGTTGCAGACAACTGAATTAATTCTTTTCAGGTCTTGTCCCCATGTTATTTTTGCCCTTAAGTTTACAGTAGTCTTTGCTTTCCTGCTTTTGTTGCCATACAACTGACACTGATGTTCCCAGCCATTTTTAGTGATGCATTGGGGAAGAGGCTTTGGGAGCTGCTTCTGCTGGTTTAAGACCAACAAATTTACTGTAGCAAGTGCCAAGCAGGCTGCAAGCACCAGATGAGTACACCTTCCTCGTGGCATTTGTACTATGCACCAGCACAAGACAATCCTTCCAAGCCTCACTAATGTTTTCTTTACCACCCACTCTAAGCATTTTGAAAGAAGAGTTAATTTCCTTCAATTTGTTATTATGAAATACTAATGTGAAGGTAGGGGTTCAGTCTTGAATTAATATAAGGTTAACACTCACGGCGGCTGAGTGATGGGAAAGCAGAAGTGGCTCTGGCTTACGCTGGCTTGCAGAAGGTCCCTGGAGGCCATCACACTGGCAAGAATTATTGCCTGAAGGGCAATTACATTGGCAAGCATCAGCTGGAGCACCATGCACCCTACTTTCTCACCTCATCATGCCAATTCATGCCGCCAGCTTTGTTCTGACACCCATCCTCTATCACAGGAGCAGGTGGCAAGGAGCCAGCTATGCTCAGCATGAGGGTCTCTGCTCCTCAGAGAGCTGGCAACTGAGGGCTAGCTCAGCCTCTGCTGGCTAAAAAAATCCAACACAATGCAAAGGGCAGAAATAAAGCCCCACTGAATAAAACCCAAAAGCTTGGATTAGTCTAAAGGACTTCTCTGGTAAACAAGAGGAGCAAGACAGTAGGAGCAAAGAAAATAAAACACATTCTGGAGCTAGGCCTGACTGGTGGCAAATGAACAGATGGACATCTCTACTCATCCTCCTCCTAGAGAAAGGGATGGTAATTCAACTGTGACACAAAAGACATGGACAGGAAGGTGCAGATTTCCCCATCCTGGCTTCCATCCCGCCACCTTCTGAGACAGGTGTCATCCCACTAGGCTTTTATTGCTCTTATCCCGTTAGGGTTGGGGATGGAGTTGGGAGGCACACAAAGCCTGGCTCTAGGTTGGAGAACTATAGGATGAAGGCTACCAAGGGAAAGGTCGTGCTGCCCAAAGACTGGTTTCTGCATGAGCTTATCCTCTGGTCCCTGGCCAGGTGTCCCAGGCTCAGCCTGAGCCCCAGATAAGGACTACGGTTAGGGATAAAGCTGGTTCTGGAACTGTGGGGTTATTGCGCTTTTTTATTTAATAAATTAAGAAATTATCGGAAGACTGGAAGTCCAAGATTGAGCGACCACAGAAAGTATCTGTAAATGAAAAAGAGAAGCACCATAGCTCTACTTGTTGCAGACAAAATGTTATTTTTGCAGAGCTACCCTGTAACAGTGCCCAAAATATACTTTCATTTTGCTCCAGAAACCAAGACATATTTGGAAAAATAAAATAAATAAAAATCAATAGCACAGTTTAGTCATCACCCCTAAATGTTTACACGCCACTTACTGGCAATTTGCTTGCCCTATACATCTTTTTTAAGTGCCTTCAGCATTAAGAAATGAATACTCCTTTTGGGGGAACTCCACCTTTGCTGAAAATATGGAGAAAACACAAAGTGGTAAGAACAGAAAAAAATAAGTATTTGATTTTACATGTATGTGCAGTGAATAGCCCAGATGTCTTCCATGAAAGATTCGAACATCACCACCTACATTTTTGTCTTGGCCCTACACCAGCTGTACCAAACCCAACAGGTACTGCACTGATGCAGATGTGGGGGATTTAAGCCTACACTGAATGAAAAAGCAATCATTCAACACTTCAGGCATCACATTGTTGAATCACAATAAGAAGCCCTGCCAGCCCCACTCTGCCCCATACATCCAGTGGCTGCTACTGTGCTCTGAGAACTAAGGACTGTACTCACTGAGAGCTGCAATTTCCAGCCCTCTAGCAGATGACAAATGAACTACAGGCCAACCCAACTCATTAAACCAGCAAACAAGGAACATAAGGAAGAAAAGATGTAGTTTTGTGCAGCTGCCTTACACTACATCAGCTCAGTGTGGGGTCAGATATGTGCCAGAGCTCATGCACAGGCATGGGTGAGGCTGCATAGCTGTGAGCAGGGGCAGGGACGCAGAGACAGGGAGGATGGGAAAATGTCTGCCCTTCGCAGCAAAATGAGCTGCCCTCTTCCTGCAGAGTGCTTAGCTGCTTGCTTAAATATAAATCAGTCCTAAACCGGGGCGTGTAAGCTCTTCGACATGGGGACCCTATCTTCAGACTTGAAGGTGCTCCTGTCAAACAGCTGCAGTACTTTCTTTCCTTTTACATTGCTTTCTCGTGGTATCCAGTTGCATTCAGTTACAAATAACCTTGGAAATCTGGCACAGGTAGATCCTCTTGATTAGTTATCAGGAATGTCATATTAAATATTACATTATCTCCACTCCTTTAACAGATAAGTCCATTATCTCCTGTCAGTGTCTGGTCAATTTTCCTCTCTACTGAATGCTTCCGTTTCATGATGGAGAGGCACATGCCAGAGCAGGCATTATTTATTACCTGTCTGTGGTGCTTAAGCTCTCTCATTTATACTACATGACTTATAAATGGACTCAAGATACAGAGTGAAATAAGTTGTCTTTCTCTTCAAATACAAATCCCGTTATATTTAATTATTTCTGTATTCGTAATGTTTATTTGTCCTTATTCAGACAGAGTGATGTCAGCAGTGCTTACTACTAGCTACAGAAATCGTGCATTTTTCTTTCCAGTCTTTAGCAGACATATTAAAACACAGCTGCATTTTTTCTCTAGGCAGTGAGTTGAATATTTTTTCACAGCATCAAATATTACCTTTTATTATACCTGTAGCCTCGAAAATGACGAGCGGCATGGTCTCCCTACCTATTTTAACTCCATTTATGTCTCTATTACTTAAAAGTGGATTTGAATGTGTACCTGCAGCACACATAGAGGCATGATTTCTCCCTCTTTTTCACTGGGGGTTGGAAGGCATATTCAGTGTCCATTCCCCTCCCTCATCACTTCTAGGTATTGGGTAGTGGGTTCCAGTGGACAGCGGTCAGTAAGACACGCTGCAGCTGCCTTTGGTTTGCATTTCACCCTTTTTCTTTCCTGCTTGTCTGAGAGCCACAGAGCTTGGTGCTCCAGCCTCCAGCACACAGAGCCAGCTACTGTAGTGACATACACAGAGATGCTCAGCACCAGGCTATGAGAGAAAAGGCTTCCTCTGAATGCATAATTACAATTTAGTTAAGCTTCTCACAAAAAATTCATGCTCAGGACCTGTGTGTTCTGTGTGGGAAGAATAGTGCTGTAGGAGCTGAGGAGGTGGGAAGGGAAGCACACAGAAATTGGCAGCTATTAAGGACTATGCAAATAGAAGTCAGGGCAGTTTCAGACTCTGGGAGGACTTGAAGATTAAGCCATTTGGATAAGAAACATCAAATAATAAAGTAGCAACTGGGCTCTTGCCTAGAATTTTGAATAGATTCTTTCCCAAAGTTCAAATTAATATGTATTTTTTTATCAGTTCTGAACAATCTAGCAACAAATGATCAATTTTATGTGAGGTCCTGCTCCAGCCTATTTTTTCAGATGCATTCACACCAGCTAATTCGGGGAATGATCTGGTCAGTTTGGGCTTTTGAACTTAAACCTCCATGCTCCTGAGCATGTTGTGTACCCCAGAGTCAATTCATTGCTAATTAGCACAAATCACAGGGACATAACCTTTGGAAAATACTGCTGATGCACAGTGCATTTCAACACAGTATCTAGCACTGAGATGTGATTTGTTGAGAACAGTTATAAATATTCTTTTGCACAAGAGAAGCATGGCTAAGAAGAAAACCTTATCTAATCCTGTTTTATGCCACATGCCAGGTTAAATGTATCAATTGCTATCATACAGGATCCAGATGTAAACATGCTGTCAGCTTTAACGGTATTCTAATTTTATAAAAATATAAACCCTATGGCTGAAATGTTTTTTCTGTTTTTTCTTTCCCATGTTGGATTAACACATCAACAGCTGTGAAAGAATATTTTCAGCCATGCTACAGGATCTTATTATTAAAATACTGTCCATACATTATGTCCAACAAAAGAAAATGTTAAGCCTTGAACTCTCTGCCTCTGCTGCACACACATGAGCAAATATCAGGCTTAACATTCAGAATTTCCCTTCATCCCAAAACAGAATTAAGAGTTGACATTTCAAAAGTCATGGAATAGAAAAAAACTATAAACTTTGGGAATACCAAAGGGAATTTTATTGGGCACTGGGCTGAGAAAAGACCAGGATTTTTCATTTTGATGTTGCCATTCTCATGTGTGCCTTCCAGAGCACCACCATCAGCATCCAAGCAGTCAGAACAAAGTGACTTCACCTGATCAAAAGCACAGAGGGGATTTTCAATAATTTCTGTGAAAGATAATATTGATGAACATCATGTGTTCTTGCAAAAATTTGGTTACATCGAACCTATGTTTCTTCAATGAGGAAAAAACAACTTTTCTTCAGAAAGATAAAGCAGGGAACAGTTCATAGTGCAGGGATGGTTAGAGAAAAAAGGTTTTGCAAATTTTGTGAACAATGCAAAATTAGACCCATAAACCCCATAGCTTTACGAAATTTTTCAGTAAATACATATGTACACTTTGTAGGGCGTTTCCCTTCACCACTGTTTTGTTCTCATCCACACCTATGTGAAACTAGAATCACTTCCTCCAAGCTGTTCTGCTTTAGACATTTTCATTTTTCTGTGCGTGAGTTTCTTATTTCCTCTCTTTACGTTTTGTATTTATCTATTTCTTTAATCCCATGTATAGAGTCCTTCTTTCAGTCCTGTTTCAATTTCACTGGAGATTTACACACCCTGCTATTTCACTGGGGAAAAGAAATGTCCTTCTCTAATTCTATTGCACTATTAATGTTGAATTTACAGCTACACTTTGGAGTAGGATGCTTTTCATGGTTCTTTTTAGCCAAAAGGGAAAATACAATTTAAACCAGGAAGAAGTGGCAGGCTCTGTTCTGCTGTGCATTTGAGGGAACATTAAACTTTACTGAGGAAAAAAGACCCTCCTCATCTCTACCAAATCAAACATGCAAGAGTTTTCTTCCCTTTATAGGCTTTTCATGTCCGTCCCACATCTTCACTCATCAGATGAGGGTTTGTGCTGCAGTCACAGTCTCTGATCTGTTCCCTACTGGGTAGAGCAGAGCCTCAGCAAACAGCTTCAGGACATCTGAGCTCTCTCTGTGCATGAAGTTCCCTGGGGAAATCCACCAGCACACCTCATACTTCCACTGAGCATTTACCAACTTGCTGCTGCCTACAAAGCAGTTAATAGCAGTCTCTTACCTACTTGGTGCGCTTTTGTAGGGTCCGCTTTTCATGAAGCAGCTCCCATTTTCAATATAAGCTATTTCAGCTTTTGGGTGCAGCTGTTTGGGAAGGGTGCATTTTTTTTTTTAAACCATATGTATGAATAAAATCTGGGACAGTTGCATTCTGGGCCCTGGAGAAGACAAGTCCTCTAATTATAAGAAAATCTTCTCGCTCATGTTTGGCTGTCTGGACAAACGTGGCTCCAAAGGAGTGAAAATGCTCTCACATCTCGCTTCAGAGTCAGGATGTCAGTATCTCCAACTATGCCATTGATGGCAGATCTCAAAGTATTCTGTTCTCACCAGAAGAACCCCTTTCAGATAAGCCTTGTGCCATTCAGTGACCTACTTCCCTGACTCCTCTCATTCCATGATGGCAGCCCTGTGGCTGCCATGGCTGTTTGTACCTATGCAAAAGTCCTGTCCTAACTTAGAGGAAAAAGGATGCAGCGTGCAGAGAGAAACTACTGACAGCAACATCTGTGAAAATGAGGCTGTTTTAAACTCTGCATATGCATATATGTCACCATTCCTCTTCATTTTAATAAGCAGAGATATTTCTTACCTACTAAATATTTGGGGCTGGGTCACAGTGACAATTATGACAGACATTAGTGTATCATCAAGAGAATCCATGTACCAACATAGCTAGTAAGAGAATCCATGTGCCAACATAACTAGTATGCAAATACAGACTTTGGAATAAAAAAAAAATCTCTAAAGCCAGAAATTGCTGACTTTGAATTGGCCATTTGGACTAAGTTGAAAAATAAGCACAGAAATGCCCCTCCCAAGGAGCCATCTGGAGATTTGCCTCTGGACAACACAATCCAGAAGATTTGGTAGACCTCCAAGCCCTGCTACCTTGCCATCCCTATTTACAACTCAATCCCACAAAGGCAAAATTGTAACTCCACTTAGTCATGTGTAGGGTCTCCTTCTGACCCCCACCTCACGCAGCTTCACTGTCCCTAGGCGTTTTTAAAGACAGACAGAGGAAAAAGCCTGCTCTCCGCTTCCCCCTCCCCTTCCCCGGCAGTGCCCCAGCGAGACATAGACGGCTGCCCCAGCACCCCTCTCGTGGCTGCGGCACCCTGGTGTGCAGGGCTGTCCCCACACCTCAGGCCGTGGGCAGCACACAAAGCACCCAGGCCCGGGGCAAGATGGAAGTGCCAAAGCCAGGCTGGGTTAGGCTCTGGACACCTGCAAAATGCTCGGGCCTCTGGGAGGCTGCCAGCGCCCAAAGTTGTGCAGGGCTGCTCTCGTGCTGCCTTTGTCCTGGCAGCAAACCCCGAGCTTTATGTGCTGATGGGCCTGCTTGAGCAGTTTCATCTTAGAAACCAGGGAATCAAAATTAATCCTGCTGCTTTGTGGTTTGATATTGCTTGCCTGCATTTGCATATTTTCCTATGCGTACCTCCCTATAAGCAGACAGAGTGTGACTTTCTTTTAAAATTGGTTTGTTGTAGATAATAATTTTTAGTAGATGATAATTTGAATAGGCTCATAAATGCTCAGAGCAGTTGGGGCTGGAAGGGGTCTCCAGAGCTGGTCCAATCCCACCTCTGGCTTGATCTGGGTCAACCAGAGCCAGTTGTTCACTGTCCACCCAGCTGGGCTTCGAGTATTTCCAGAGACGGGGATGCCTCAACTTCTCTGGGTAACCTGTTCCCGTGTTTGACCATCCTCACTAGATGAAGATCTTCTCTTGTGCTTAAAGGCAATCTCATGCGTTCAAGTATTTAAAATAGTGTTCCTGAAACATGTTACTTTCAATTGTCAGCAGAGAGTCAGGTGGAAAGGGACACACATCCTGAAAAGAACAGCTGTGATTCACTCAGTGATACTGGGTGAAAAATAAAAGTTTTGCTACTGAGAGCTTTTCAAATTGAATGTGGTACATTCATTCGACAGTTTTTTGTGTACATAGGTCAAGTGGAGGATATTTTCTTTACTCTATGTTCTATCCTTTATACAATTCCTGATGCTCTCAGCAGCTCAAAATGATCTTTAGGTTAGATACTGTTCCTGCTTGTTATCAGGGCATTACCTTGTCATTCTGTCACAGTGGCAGCTGAATAACTTCAGCATGCCTAGTACAGAGCTATAAATATAAAGATATTTTAAAACATCCCACAAGTTCACCACTTGCATGACATTCTGTTTCTTTTTTCCACTAAAGATTTCATGATAATTTGAGAAAAAATGCACATTACTTCCCTCAACCAAACTGGCAGAAGTTACCTGGTCTACCATAAAATACAAGTACAGCTATCAGCTAGTTCAAAGGTCCTTCATTTTCCCTTTAGGTCCATCTTACAGCATTTTATCTGTTTCCTGATCTTCACCAACAACCCTGCAGATGGATCAGACCCACTAATTCCACCAGAGAGGTTGTGCCATGGCTGTGTCCAGCCACAGCTGTCCTAACGCACAGAGTCAAGAGCATCTGATTTCTTTGTTTCACTAGGCAGGATAATAAAGCTTTCCTGAACAGCAGTGTTTACAGCAAGTGAACTATGCAAAATCTCTCCCCTCAACTGCTATTACACAGCTTGCAACCTTTCGTTCAGGAGATTAAGTTTGCATCTCTTCGAATTATCTCTTTGTAATTGGAAAACTTTCGTTTTGACAGAGACAATGTGGCAGCCTCCCTGCGAGCCTTGCTACAAGCCAGTGCTGAGTGCCATCTGGAGAACCGATGCTGAAGTCAAGCAACAACATCCTGTCATATTTTATCTGGAACTTTGCAACAGAACAACTAATAATATCTTAAGCTTCATTTGTCTGGCTCTCTCATGCTCTTGGCAGAGGTCATAACCAATGGTGGCTTTGCTGCTTTGCTGCATCAAAACTAATTATGTTACGGTGCTCACTGACAGAGCCTCTCATAATGGCATAAGAGCCTCGGGCTTTAACTTCACTCATTATGTCAAGGTAAAGTTTCACACTCGTAAAACTTGCACCTGTATCATCTTCTCAGACATAATTTTAACGTCTATTAACAGTGCTTATTCAGCTTGACAGAGTTATCGGCTCCTATATTTCACTTTTCCCTTCCCTCTTTAAAAATGCTGCTGGTGAGAAGTGGAGCTCATGGCATGAAGGCGCGTGCCTGATGTTGCTGATGCAGAATTCCAAGCACAGCCGCTTTGCTTTTTGCATTCTTTACTTAAGCAAGAATGCCCCAGTCTAACTCGATGGGGTTTGTATGTCAGTGCACTGAGACTGACTCCTGCTTCCTCTGAAGAAAGCCTAGTAAGATGACCTTTTTACCGAGCTTATAGGAAATCTATTCTTTTACCAGACACTTTCAGTTTGTCTTATTGAATGAGTCAGTTTCAAAAATCTGAGTAAAATTAAGATAACCGTTGCACAAGGTTAAAATTAGGGCAATGCTCAGGGTAAAAGTCAGGGCACATCTTAACGACTCTTAATTCAAGGGAGAAACCAGCAGGAAAGAAGATTTCTGTCTGCACTGAGGGAAAAGAGAGAAGTAAGGTTTAACAGTTTCCTTCTTAAATGTTGTAAAACATGTCAGCAGGGGGCTGTGACAGTAAGAAGAATTGTGCTTTCTCACAGCAGGGAAGTGGCACTTCACTAGACTGGCTACATTGATTATCAAGATGAGGCCGTCTTAAAGAGCAAGCACAGCACTTAAATGTATTATAATGTGTGGAAGAATCATTATTAAAAAAGACAGCACTGTGTATTTGCTCTAAGACTTTCCACCTGCTACTGCTTGCAGGGGTACGGTAGTGGGAAGAGGCCATGAAACTCTCTTTTTCACTTGTCTGATGAAAATATCAGCTGAAGACTAGGGAGAGCTGTCAATTTTGCACAGCCTGGATTTTGCTGGACATTAATGCCAGATCTTCTGTATTTGAAAAAGACATTAGAAGTGCATAAGAATGTAGGTTCAATAAGGATTTATTTATATATTTCTATGTTCAAAGTAGTTACTATGCTGTTACTCAATATTCTTGCACTTCCTATTTATTTATTTACTTACTTACTTGCTTATTTATTTATTCCTTACTTTTTTTTTATGTGGGAACACCACAAAATTCTTGAACTTCTAATGCTCTTAATTTCATTTTAATTGAGAAAAAGGCTCAGAATTACATTAAATTACTAATTCCAGTTTAAAGCATTTTAGATAGCACTACACCTTTAGACCTGTCTGATTCCTCTCAATAGAAAATGCTCTGCTCTATGAAATCTTCATACTCTTTCTGTCCTATTTAATGTATTTCATACATTATTTTAAAAAGTATGGAAAATTTTTGAGCAACGCACATCCATTCCAGTGTCATAAAACGGAACATATGCTGTTCACCCCCTGGAGCATTTCCAGCTGGGAGCTGTGTCTTTCTGAACAGGGATGTACACCAATGGTTGTGACCAACCGTGTGAATGAGTCTTGTATGATAATGGACAGATGCAAAGAAATCAGACATAGAATATTGTGTACATATTAGGATACCTGATTAACTGAAGAGACTGGATATTTAACAGGGAAAAATCAGTACATGATTAATGATCTGAGTGGATTGCTTTCAGAAAGGAGACTAACCTAGGCAATGCAGCATTTAAGGAGATAGTAGCCATCTGAGTGAAGAGATATTTGAGGATATTTAGATCCCCAACACCCTATACACATATACACACTCATTGCTTTACCACCTTTATTTCATACGCCTTGTGATAACAAAGTTAATTATATGCATAAATATGTGCAAGACTACAGCCTCATAATGGAGAAAAAGTAGTTAGCATGACATGCACAACTCCAGTTAAAAAGTAGAAATTAAAGGAATGAAAATTAAGACTGAAAATCAAGAGAGCCCTTGTCATGGAAGATGTCAGGTTATGAATTGTTTTCCATGGTTCATTGTTTGGGTTTTAAAACCAAAACAAAGCAACCAAATTTTTGATAAAAACAGAACAGCAATCAACACACCCTAAATGGGTTATATACACCCTTTGGGAATATACAAAATGTTATGTGGCTACAGGCCAGTACAGCAGCTAGCACTTCTGATTTGGGAACTTGGAATGAACTGGTAATCCTCACTGTCTCTAGTGTGAAGTATTGTATTTACTATTATTTGATTTAGGAAACTTAAAATTCCAAGACTGCTATCTTGGGACAGAAAAAATGAGCTGAGAGACTGCACCATGGACTAATAAATATGGCCTTATTTGCATACATGCGGTAATATCACTGAGGACTTGGGGGAAGAAAAAAACCCAACTGGTTGTTATACATTTATTTTGTGGATTTTTTAAAAGGGAATTTTAAACCAAAATGATATAACATGAACCAAAATATATACAACTCAGATTTCAAAAATATGCTTTCAGAAGGAAGGCGTACTTCATTTCCTATTTTTCTTAAACCACTCAGCTGAAATACGAGCTTTAAAACTGCTTACCTCAGGGAAAAGGGTGTTGTCTAAATTTTCTTGCCACATTAGAGAGGTTTGTTGTGACAACACATAACAGAGGCTGGGTGAGACTACTGCCCATTACTCACGCCTGCTTCCAGTGCAGGAGTGCTGTGAGGACCATGTGTTACAGCTGCTTTGTCCTATGAGGTAACTTAAAGAGGGACATAATCCAGCCATAAATTCACAACATGAATTCCCTGCTGTAGAGGAGCGCTGCTGGATATAAATGTGCCACAGTCAATCTGTGCAGAGACATAAAAGCATGTTGGAAAAGAGGGAGCAGGACTGAGGCACAGCGAGATCATGCTGCGCCTCGTCTTCACGGCTGTATGAGCACCAGAGTTTTCCCTCTGCCTGTGTGCCTGGGACCACACCATAGCACATCCCGTCTAGAGCTGCCCTCTGCTCTCCAGTGGGGACAGAAATGACCGTGTGAGAGAATGGCCCTCTGAAAGAGTAAAGGTCTAGAAACTGAGAGGCTCCTACTCCAGCTGCCTTTACCTTGAGTTCTCGTGTTCCACAGAACAACGGAAAAGATCATTAATGTAGTACACAATAATGATGTGTGCCAAAACTTGCCTCTTTCAGTAGTGTCTTTGTATCTCCCAGGTCCTGCAAATTTCTAGAAAAGCTGAGTTCTTCAGATCATTGTCCTTCATGGTGGCAGGATTCAGTTCTAACATACATCTTTAAATTAAAAACCCCCAAGCATTAAGAAACTGATAGTGGTTGCAATTTGGACACAACCAATCAAATCCAGAGAGTAGTTGCTGTCACTGACAGAATGGCACAGGGCAATAAAAATGGAACCGAGAAATGGAGATGTGACTTAGACCTCAGCCTTTGGGGATGGATATCAGGTTCTCTGCATGACAGCTGCAGTCACCTTCTGTTTCTTATTTTGCTAACTTGCTTTACCGCAGTTGGAGATGGGTGCTGAAGAGACATTGCCAGTATCCAGCCTTTCTGCCAAAAGTGGAACTGTCACCAGCATTGTGCAAACTTGATTTGGCCTCTGAGCGTGCTAAATCATGTTTGTTCTACATTGATAACATTCAATGTATCTAACTGCCTACAAAAGTCTGTATAGATTGCATTTTGTTGAGGGATATCTCTGTGTGTGAGTGTGACAGGAAATCAGTCAACAATCCAGGGTTCAGTGCTGGAGAAAGAGAGGCCCTTGTGGTTCCTCCAGAATTCATGACATGCTCAGACAGCCTAGATTAATATTGGAGTTTCATGCTTCTTATAGGACTTAATTCTGACTGCAGTGAGTTTTCTAAACCCACTCAGCTCGCATCATTGTAGACTGAAGACCATTATAACCTACAGACCATACTAATAACCTCCTTAAATGAAACAAGTTTTGTTTCCAAATGTGTTACTTCTATAGTCTGTTAACATGGTTTAGCATCTTGTAGGCTGTGTTCAGAGCTCAGTATTTTCCCATGCTCAGCAAGAACAAGCTTTTTTTCAGCTAGTATGTTTCAGAGATATGTTCTGTTAAAATAAAGGACCATGCTCCCACATCCTGCATAAGGAGAGGCAGTTCAGATTGCTAACAGCGCCAGAAATACAGAGATATATCTGCTGCATATCTTCTCCTGTACAGTTCTAAAGAGATCTGAAATAAGCATCAGCTAAGCCAGCCCAACTCTATTGCTTGGAGGGAATGTGATGACTCCATCTGTTTTCATGTTCCGAACACAGAGTGCTGCAGCCGATAATTATTTGACTAAGTAAGATCCTGTGGCTGCAATAGGAGAGCCAGTTGTTTAGTGAAGGGAGGTTTTATTTAGCTCCTGGCATTTCCAATAAAGACTCAATTGTTTCAAAACCTCTATCTTCGGAGAAGATTTTTTCTTTATTTCTCTAGATCAGCTGCCAGCAAGCTCCTAGGCCTGTGAAGAGGCAGAGTTCAGGCAGTCTGTTCACAATATGGGAAGTCATTGGCCAGGCAGGGAGGATTCTGTTGAGAGCGCACAGCACCCTCTCTGCCCGTAGAACCAACCGTCGCTCTTATCAGGGGCAAGCATTAGTTCCTACATTTTGCAGTGCAATGTACCTTTCCAAAGGCCTTCCTCTGAGAAACTGGAGGGTAAATGAAAGGCATTTTTCTCTTTGCCTTCTGATTTAAAAAGTAACTTGCACCCTTTTTGAACCTTTGGTTGCTTTTAGCTGCTCTCCATCTCTGTAAATAGTTGACAAGATCTAGAAATGAAGGCCATCATGAATGTTGTTGCTGTTCTTTCTGCCTGCTCGAGAGGAGGCAGGAGAGAGAGGCGGATCTGAAGTCGTCACAGTTTCTACTCTCAATTTTTGTTGCACTGAAGAAGAAGATTTGGAAGACTAAACAAATAAATCTGTCTTAGGGGAACACATAGGTAAATCCATGCTAGACCCACTTAAATGCCCTTTATGTTGATAAATAAAGTTACAGCCTGCTGCTTAAAGCTTTATCTGCAATTGCCTTCATTCCCCTGTGTGTCCCTCTAACACAAGAGCTGACAAAAATATGGAAGAAAGCCACATATTTTGCCTTCAAAAGGCAAGTGTAAATGTTGTCATAGCAACACAGGGAAGCAGAATGCTACTTTTAAAAAGTGGTAGTGGGGAAGTGAGGAAGAGATAAACAGAGGGAGAATTAGGGGTTTACAGAACACACAAAAAGACAGTTCTAGGATGACTAAATGAACAGAAATTTGCCATTTGACACCTGAAGCTACTTGCAGGAAAGTTCGTATCTGAAACACAAGCAACTCCAATGAACTAGATAACATGTCTAAAAAAACTCAGAATCTTTTCATCTCCTGTGCCTTATATGACAGAAAATCTGATTAACCAGGAGTCAGACAGATCTTGGGCTTATTCAGGTCTATTACTGGCAAAAGAAACTGTTAACTAACAGGATCTTTTATTTTTATAACAGCTTGGGACATCCCACTTCACTGTCAAGATTTGAAAGTTTCCACTGAAACTGCTAGACTTTAAATATTATAAATAAATCCAGGAGAGCAGATGCTAGCATACCTATCTTACACTAGACATTTTGGCTGAGAAGCTTTTTCTTCCACTTGTGTCTTCTCTGGTGATCTAAAAGATGTCCTATTACGGTATCCCAAGGGTAGGTTTTCAGTGGTTTTATCAGTGAACTGAATAAAACTGGTTTCAGTAAGAAAAAGTAAAATTGAGAAGGAGCCATTAAAGAAACATACTTGTAACTGTATTAAAAATACTCCACAACAATTTTGTTCTCATCTCATAAGAAAAAGCTGTGTTTATTTCCAAACCACAGTTGAAGGTATTTTACTTTAAATGTTTTGTGTACATCTGTTTGTGTAGGTGGTGAATCTGGGCACTGCAGACTTGAGAAGCTGCTGTCAACAAACCCAAGGAGACAAGAAAGAGCCCAGGGCCCTTTGGTGATTGACGGATTCAGTCACTTAAATGCTGAGCCCAAAGCTGAAGCCTGAGCAGAGTCTGTTTCACAGAACTATGTGAATGCCATCGGAAACTTTTTCATTTTATCTTGTTGTGTAAAAATATCAGCCATCTGAGGACAATTCATTTCCAGGACTTTATATAACATGTAAAGTACTGTGAGGGGATATTTTTAATATATTTGCAGTTTTTCTAGTATCATAGAGCAAGGAGAATGTCTTAGCTTGGTTTTTTCTGTTCCTGTAGCCTGTTCTGTAGATACAGATAATACCATTCAAGAGGGAACAGAAGGTTGCATTTTCATTTTGAGTTGACAAGTGGCACATTATTTCCAAATTTATGTATGTGAAAAGCTATATAGAAATGGAAAAATTTCTGGCTGCCATATTTACAAAACTAAAATGCTATTTCTAAATGCCTTAAAAACAAAGTGAAAAAAAAATCTATGTAAAGAAATCTTTCAGGCAACTTTTGCATCTGCCTGTATTTCTGTCGTTCTGAAGGCTTTCTGCAGGTCATCTGAATGACCCACAAGAATCTCTCTAGACTTTCCTCTTCTTGTCCTCTGCAAAGGCTGGTCTCCCCCTAAGTAACAGCCATAAATGTAGGGAAAGGAAGTTGCTAGCAGCCACAGTACTGCAGGTATTTTGGCTAGAACAACTCCCCATTTCCTCCCTCACTCTGCAAGTATTGGCTTATGGTAATGATGGCTGAAAATCACAAAACTAAGATCAAAACAAAACTAACACAGTGAAAGTCAAGCACAAAAAGTCATAGCACAGTCTTCTCAGTCCCTTTCATAAACATGATGATGTTTGTAGCACTACACATTGGGTAAGAATTCAGGAGCTCCATTCACCTAGCAGCAAAGAACTGTTACCAGGTTCCCTAAAAAGTCAAGAATTTACTGTCCCATCCTATTTTCCCTATATAAACAAACTGATTTTTCACCAGCAGTAAAATAGCTTGAGGGAATTAATTTTCACTCTATTGTTTTCTAGTGTGGAGAGATGCCAATTTGTAAACCTGTCCTGTAGCTTAATCACAAAATAGGCATTAGTATCACATCCACTTGCTGTGATTCTACGCACAGAACCCTTCAAAGTGCCTTATTTGCCATGCTCAGTGGCACTGGATGCAGACAAGCTGTGGTTTTCTGGGGAACAGGCAGACTTAGTGACGGGACAGGCACTTCAGCTCTAAGCCACTTTTTAGAGCGGAACGCAGCCTGGAAAGCCTTTTTCATGTAAGTCAGCCTATCCTAACAATGTTGCTGGGTTCCCAAGTCGATCATAAATGAATTCCTGCGCATATAAATAAGCTGTAAACAGTGTTCCCTTTCTCATCAGACATTCCCCATCCTGAACTGTAGTTGTAGTTATTTCCAGTGAGAAACCTTCCTCACACTTTCAACGCTTGCCAGCCCCTTTGGGTAAGTGCAGATCTGGAGCATGTGAGGCATGGTGCCCGCTCAGGAAAGTCAGTCATAATGCCTCACAGCCTCAGGGGGAGGCTTTCTGACTACTTTCACAGGTAGAAAACACAAAAATTAAACCAAGGAGAAGTGAAAAACAAAACAATCCTCTGCTGCTTCCTCTACTCTAGCCTCAGGTTGTGCCACTTGACTTCCATTTAAATATTGGGCAAGGTTGTGGATAATATTTTTACTGTGAACTATTTAGCTCCCCAGACTTTACAATATTGAACTTGCAATCATAAACTTCAGCTGGGGTTTGTATCATTTTATTCTTAATTCTGAGTCCACTGAGGGGAAGTAGATTATTTTAAAAGATCTTTACAACAAAGAAAGGGTTTCTTTTAAGAGCACTGGGAATGGAATCACAGGGATCTAAGGGTATTTTTAAGAATGTCGCCTTGGTTTCACAACATACAGCTGTGTGCTGAGGAGTGTCTATGGCAAGTAGGTAAACACAGAAAACAAACTATACGTGAACATAATTGTATGCATGTGTGTTTAAGGCTTTGGAAATATGACCATGTCAAGAGAATATGTCTCTTCAATAGGTTTAAAAATGTCTCTAAAATTACTCAGGAAACTGATCTTTGAACCAAAATTGTAAAGCTGAAGCAGAGAAAGGAAAGCAAGATTATATTATACAGCCCCCAATGGAGGGGGATATTCCCAGGCAATGTAAAGCAAACACATTTTAATGCTGCTCATTACTTTTTGGCACATGAGTGTTCTCGCCACTCCAGCAGACTGTGCTGTCATGTACTCCCATCCTCCTCATTGCCACATGGTCCCACAGTCCATCTGGAGTACCAGTGCAGCACAGGGTGACACGAAACCATTGGGAGCCCGGTACAGAGCAGAGAGACAGAGCACTGGAAGAACCACAGCAGTGTTTGCAGCTCGGCAGCTCCTGCAGCCCCCAGACAGCCTCACTGGGCAGAACGAGTGAGAGAAAATCCACTCCTGCCCCATTAGCTACATGAATCTTAATTGCTTTCTCTTGTAGAGATACCAAATATCTTTGTAAACAGCATGTTCAGATCGTTACATGCAAACGTACATGTGATACCTTTATGAAATATGCAAAATATGATGTGCTGGGCTATGATCTGATCTGCGTGTGTATTTGAAAGCTTTTCCCATGCTTTGGTTCGTGTACTGAAAATTTCTGACAGTTTGTTTAGGGTAAACAGAGCCAATCTGTCAGCATGATTCATTACCAGCACATCTGATAAGTATGACTTAACTTGCAGCAGCCTTGTATGTTTTTAAAGTACTTTCCTGCTTTGCAGTTAGCAAATTACTGTGAGGCAAAGCAAACACAAAAGGAGATAACAAAAGGAATGATGGATTCGATCACATTACTGAGGAAGTGAGATGATGAAGAGATTGCTTTACCTAGCTCAGACACCTGGAAAGTGGAGTGTGTGTCTCAGCTGCTCAGAAGTAGTGTGACGAAGAAGCCTCATGCTGTGCACAGGCATGGTAACAAGAGGCTGTCATCACATACTGTCCCACATTCCCTTTTATATGTATTTCCCTGATTAAGTTTCTGTTGTGACAGCTTTTGAACAGTAACACCTTTCTCGTTTTTGCTTCTGAGTTTTCTCCCTTGAAAGGTGCAAATTATGGTTTTACTATGGCCTGCTAGAGGTGCAAATAAGCACAACATAGCCAAACTGGGAAAACCCTGAAGTAGTAAAATATCAGGGCTGAATCCAGGTGAAAGGTAATATGTATATATTGATATGCTGGGACTAAAAGGGGGGAAATATATGTGTGAACTTCTTCAGGTAGTGTGAAGTTCTGTATTTGCATGGCTTGGGATCTGGGTAGAACCAGTGATGAGGGAGACACAAGCAACCTAAGGATGGTTAAATTCTGGGAGCAAAAAAATTGTTGTGGCAATTGCTACAAGAAAGTTATATTTGTGTCCTTTCTTCACTCAGCTAGGGCCAAGTAAATGCCTTGCAGAGTAAAAGGTGCAACTCTCATTACTTGCTTCTGAACTTATTTTGACTTCTCATTCTTAGTATTACAGAAGTTCTGCGCCTGACTCAAGCAGCCACCCAAGAGCCACTTGTACCGGCTGTTGTACGGAACAGAAACCACTTCCTTGACCGCATCTTATCACTAGCTGTTTGTCACAGGCACACATGAAGCTGTCATTATTGTATTGCAACTTCTTAGTGCTAACAGCAGAAAGAGAGAAACAGAACCGCATTTGCTTCTGTATTTGCTTTTTTTTCTGTTCATGGAAACAGGCTAAAACAAATTTATGAGTTTCTATGGCTTTGTTTCTATATCTTCACATTATCAAAACTAAATCAATAATGGTCAGAATTCAATAAGAATGCATATTTTCTGATCTACTCCATATGTCCTATTTTCACTTGCATGAAGACAGAAAAAAATCATCCTTCAGGGTAAAACTCTTGATGTTTAACTGCAAGTGAGAGGGAGCATTTGTTTTGGACTGAAAGAAGCACCTCTTTCATTTCCACACCAAGAACAGCAAAAGTCTCTTCTGCTACAGAACTAAAAAGGTCTGTTTCACCCACAACTTGAAAAAGTGGAGCCTTTTTCTAACGTGCCAGCTTGCAGAGCTGAAGAGAGCCTGGTTGAGGAGGAAACTTAATCAGCCAATTTTTTAATGTTTTTCAGATCACTGAAGTATGTCTTTCACCTTGATTTTTTTTAAAGTTTAGCATCTTATTAGAATACCTGAAAGAAATGTTAAAACTGTATGAAAATAGGCAAAATTGCAAGCATGTTAACCCCTTCTTTGGGTTCAGTTTAACCTCACATTTGTATGTTTGAACACAGATCTGTTCTCTCTTTCTTTTTTTGGTTGGTCTAACAAAAGATACTGGCTCTGCCTGCAAACAATCCCTACTTCTCCTAAATTAGCAACTGTCCTGGCTGCTCCCATTACTACTTCAGGAGTTTTATTACAGAGCTATAAAGTTCTTTCTGTGGCACCAGGGTGTCCTTTATTCTTACACAGAGTGGGAAGCCCATAGAGGTTCGGCTGAGCTAATTGCGTGTAGGAGATTGCTAAGCTTCCAGTGTAACCACTCAGGAGAGTCTTTGCAAGCAAAAACTGTTGCTTGAAGCTCAGCAAAGTGAAGATGCGAGTGAAGGAGTAAAAATCCACGATGTATTTTGAGAGTTCCTTCCCATTTTTAGTTTACACATGATACAGAAGATAAATTGGGCTTTCTTTCAAAAGAAGGATGTGTTTTTACCACTTAACAGTCACAAATATAGCTTAGCCAAAATATATTGCTCTTTACTTCCGTCATTTAATTCAGCCATTTGCAACAGCTCTGCATATCACCCTATCCAGTTATTTCAGTGAGATATGAGCTTTTGTGGTTAACTGGATCTTTTAGATATTTCTAAGATTCTTTTTCTTTTACAAAATGCTGAATGGAAAAACAAATGCCAGTCTTGTTTGAATTCAAGTTTTAAAAGCCAAACAATGTAAAGTAAATTAAATTAAATGTTAGCATTTTAACACTGTATATTTGATAGTATCAATTTAACATTATTGTAGCAGAAGTGAAGTATGAAAGAATGACTCCCTCTGCAGAAACATGCATTTATACACGTGTGAGACAGCCAATTGAACAATTTGCAATTGAAAGCTTCAAATATGATGAATCTTTTGAATTAACAAAGGATTAGTTCTGATTGATTTTTTGTTCTTTTCCCTTGCTTAATAAAGTTCAGCACATCTCTTCATAGAGATTAGATACAACTGAGGCAAAATAGTTGGTGGTTTTGCTCGGGGTGCATTTCTCTGAGCAGAGAAGTCCAAACTGGCACGATTTCATAGACAAGAGTGCAAATTCTGCTGGGGCCCCTGCCTTGGAAACTGTTATTGAATTTTTCTCTCTTGTTCATTTTAAGTGTGCCTTGAGTAAGCTACTTCTGCAGCCTGACACACACTGTCAGTGCCACCAGGTTACAGAGCACCACGTGACATAATACATTTTGACACATTCAGATGTAACGTGATGCACATGTCACAAGAAATAAAACAAAGCAGAGGCATATGATTTTTCTCCTCCTCAATGGACAACAGGTGGTTGAATTTTTCTTCATCTATGTCCTGATTCTTGCTAAAGGACTAGAGTAGCTGAGGGCAGCCCTGAGCAATGGCAGGCTGCAGTACACCCTGGGTGACTGCTGTTTTCACACTGTGCCACATGTTTAACTGGGTGCCAGCCAGCTGTTTGCGTTGTGTTAGGCTGCAGTTCCACCAGGTGAGTTTTCCTCCTTTGTGCTTGGCAGAGGAGTCAGACAGGCCCTACCCACACCGATTTCCAGCTCCCCTCTGTAGGCAGCCGTGGCTGCAGTAAGGCCAAGCGGGCACTGCCACGGGCAGCAGCTGACACACAGGGTGCTGCTGGCCTTGCCGGCTGCGGGAACACCTTTGGCCAAGCCTGCGGCTCTGCTGGAGGTGTCCTGAGGGGTGCTGGGATGCCGGGGGGAGCCGTGGGGCCAGCACAATTCACTTGCTCTTCAGTCTATGCTGCCCGAAGCAATGAAGACGTAGTCTCAGCATCGTGTGTCACTTCCTGACGCGTGGCAAAAGCAGTAGGAGTGTGTTCAGATAAAAAGACCTCTAAGCACTTATTTTCCTTCAGTAGCAAGCATTACTTAAAGCTGACAGCCAGAGGTGAGAACCGCCAGATAGTTCCACTGCAGTATTCTTCTCTTTAGCACAAAACATGAGGCAAAAAAACCCTTTGTCAGCATTTGAAACTGATTGCTGACTTCACAAGTGCTGGCAATGTAAAAGGAATTATTCCATAAAGGGTGAATTTGCTACATTTGTTTCTTATTAAACAAACCAACATTTTGGGGGAAGAAGGAACCTTTTCTTTATCTTTGCACATGGATAGTGCAACTAACAGCATGACCAGTAGCCAAATGGTTTACTGTCTTTTCCTTTCCCTATTTGGGCACTGAGACACAAAGTGGAATTTATCATCAAGTGAGGCTGACAATTTTTGGTTTTTTTTAAACAGCTGCACTGAGGGGAAAGCAGTGAGGAAGCAGTTCCTGCCACAATGCCTCTTCCCATCCTCTCCAGTAATCTCAGCAGTCCTTACATATCTAGATAATTTTTGTAGCTACTCCCCTCAAACAGGTTTTGATATTGTCATCAAAAGTATAAATCGCTTGATCTAGTTGGCCTTTGTGCATTTGGCAAAAAAAGGAGTTCACATATATACATGTGTAAATGTAAGGAAACATGAGGCCTGTGTGTTTGCTGTTCCTGAACAAAGGACATTGTCCTGAAGTTAATGGAGTCTCGGTCCTTCCCTCAGGTTTTATCAGCTCCACCGAAGGTGTTTGAGTTGCAGGGAAGGGATGTGATGCTCCTCTCCTGAGAGCTCAGATATCCAAGCCCCTGGCTCACCTCTCCTGCCGAGTGGTGGTGCCCAGCTCATCCACACATGTCAACTCATCTGCCCAGGCACAGTGAGACTATCAAACAGCCACTTCTGAATTTCTCAGTGTTGGCAGGTTTTCATACGCACATTTGTATGTACTTGTGAAATAAACCCTAACGTGGTTAGGATGAACTTTAGCCTCTGGTCTGCTGTTCATCTGAGCTAGGTAAACAGTTTTACTCTACGTGATTAAACATTTCAAAGAGATTGCATGTGAAGGAAGAAAAAATCATAGAATCATTAGGGTTGGAAAAGACCTCTAAGATCATCAAGTCCACCCATTTTATTATACCCTTTGGAGATAATAATTTTGTAATAAATGCAAACCAGCCCAAACAATTCCACTGAAGAAAGAGAATTAGCTAACAGAAATGCTATAATCAGTATGAAAGCCAAATGTAGAAACAGTAGACACTGAAAAACTTACCCAACCATATATAAAACTTTGGAAACAAATTTTGGAAATACACAGGATAAGATCAATTCCTGTAGAAAGAATTTTGTTTACCCACAGGAAGTAACACCAGCCTGCAAATCACTTCTTTGCTCTCAGAGATGTTTCCCATATGGATCTGAAGCCTTTAAATTTCCATGTGTCCTGAGATAATTTCTCAGCCTCTGATCTTGTAGTAATCCAGGATAACAGATACAATACAGCCAAATATTAGATGGGATGTTTTTACATTACTGTCTTGTGAAATTCGAGGGAACTTTTATCTAAACAAAAAAATAGATTCCTTTGCTCCCAAAGCAGTTCCATTTAATTTAGCATACCAGCTTCTTTCTGGATTAAAATCTTCTGTAAATTTCTTAGGGAACTATTTCAAACCTCACAAAAGAAATTTTTTGAAATATGTACTTTCAAAAGTGTATGAACCTCTGAAATTTTGGCAGGAAATTTATTATCTTAAATAATCTTAGACCATTCTTCTAGATAAACATGTTTTAAGTGATGAAAAATGAACACTAAAGCTACAAACTTCAGTCATATGGAAGATAACCTTCATAAGATTTTAAAAGAAATCAATGCCCGTCAAATTTTAAATTAAGCACCCAATTTACCATGCTTGATCTATAGAGCCAATATAAATTGACAAGTTATTTTGAAAAAACCTGAAAAAATGCTAATGAAAGAAACATAAACTTGCAAAGATGTGCAGTTCCAGTTCATAAAATTAAAAATACATTCTTTTTCTTCTAAAAGAGGTGCTGGGTGGATATCAGAGTTTTTGACTGGTAATAGATTTGAGCTATTCCTGGGAGTCTGTTTCAGGAAAAGAAACATTGTCCATATTTTGGTGGACAATGTCACATCTGTTGAGATAAAAAATATAAAATCTTACACATCCAGCTCTGGAAGTTTGTCCAAGAGGAACCACAAAGATGGGATGCAGGTCAAACACACTTAGAATATGGCCTATCCTCATAATCTGAGACCTCTTTGTAGACATATGAGAGCATGAGTTAGCAGAGGATAGTGGAGGAAACTGACATTTAAACAAATGGAGATGAATGATTGCTTTGATCTCAGTTTCCCACTAGGCAGCTGTAGAAACCTAGTGGCCAGCATATGGTGGAAAACGATGAATTTGAATTTTGAACATAAAAAATTAAAGCAAACTCAAAGATAAGAATTAAAATTATACATGTTCAAAGTATAGGTGGTTTTCCATTCTGAAATCTGGAGCAAACTCTTACTTTCACCAGAGCTCTTTTCAAGAATCTAAGAATCGCTTTCATGTAGTAAGACATTCACAGCCATAAAGAAATCACTGGAAAACTTAATAATTAAATGGAAATTAAAACCAAACCATGATCAAATTCTCCACTAATCAAGGAGTGATCTTCTCACCAGTCTGTGCTCTTTTAGAAGGAATCAGTGCATGACCAAATATTTCCTGGAACCTTTGCATGCTCTATATACTGTTTTGTAGTTTGAGAGGAGTCTGTCATGTCCAATGCCTTTTTATTTAGTTAGTCATTGAGAAAATGAGAGCAGCTACTCCAAAACCAATTTCATTTTTCAGTCACTGATCCATTTACTCATTTATTTTCTGCTCCTGAACTTGAGATGTCTTTTAATAACATAAGATTTTTAAAAGGGCTGCTGCAAGTGTGTACTGGCGCCAGTGCAGATTCTTCTCCAAGCACAGAGAAGTCTCAGGGGCATAAATGGCAAAGATTTCTCCTGTATATAGTTGCATCTGGTTTCTCCACAAGTTCCTGAGGCGGTGGCCTGAAGCTGCTGTTGTGCCTGCTGTCTGATTGAGCTAGAGATGGTTGTTTGGGCTCCTTTAGCTTCCCAGTTAAAATTGCTGTTAGTGTATCCCAGATTCACTAAAACTTAAACACTTTGGAAAAGAAGATATGGTTCAATTTGCCTTCAAGAAATCTATCTTGTTCAAACAAACTCATAAACTAAAGGCTCTAGTTGTATTCTTAGCAGACTTTCAGGAGCTGGCCCACTAAAGCCACAGGCCGTACAGACACCTTTTGCACCCAAAAGGGATCACATCAGGGAAAATTAAGCCAGATTCATGTTCAGACTCTGTGTACTTCTCTTTGGGTCAGATATGTGATATGTGATATGCCTTGCCCAAACTGCTGTGCAGAAGAGTTAGGGTGCTTGGGGCTCACCTATAGTATCTAGTGGTACCTCTGCAGTTCCAGGGTCTCAGTCTTTGTCAAGAGTGTGGTAAAGGCTAAAGGAAAGGAGCAGTTCAGCTTTAGAAAAGACATCTGGACTTTTTCAAAACCTCAGGAAATGTTTGCTTGAGTTTTTTTTATTAGGCTTTGAGTTGCAACACCAGAGTTGCTGTTCAAAAACAAGCTCAAGACATTCCTTATACCATTGTACAGTGTGTTGATAAATACGCAGAAAAATTCTATCTGTTTAATTTGTGTGGGCATTCAAATCTTCTGTAATATTTGGTAGAAATACTGGCATGAATAATTATTTGCACTGCAGGAAAATAAAGTAATTCTCACAGCAGCTGTTGCAATCTTCACAGTAAAAGCAGGAGAGTTTGTGCAGATGCTCCAGTCTTAGGAGCCATAGAGGCAGATGTATCAGCGGAAATACCAATATATGGTTTTACATATTTTCTTCTCACTAATCACAGCTACAGTAGCATCAATTTTCTGCCCATCACCCTTTTCTTCCCCACTGTTTCCTGTAGTGCATCAACACCATCCAGCATCTCCCTTCCATTAGCTGACAACACTGTACAGAAAAATAGCAGCATTTAAATACATCCACATCTTTCCAAAAAGTGAGTTTTGCTAATGAATCTTTACTCCCATAAATAGGACACCAGCAGTTCCCCCATCTTCTGTACTAGGTTCATATCTCAGCTAAAGAAATAGGTTGCACGTAGTTGTGGTTTGCCAGAGCAAGGAGGACAGAAGCAGCTTGCTCTTGCTGAAACAGAAAGGAAAAAAATCTCCTCAAAAGTGCATAGGTAGCATTTGTTTCACAGGTCTGGGCAGAGGTGTCAATATCAAGAACCTCCAAACAGTGATGTGTGTTGGTTTGGAAATGTACATATGAATGACTATTAATTTCTTCAACATAGGGAGTTTATAGGTGTATTATTATCTTCCTGTAAGCAGATGGGGCCAACTAAATAATCACTAAAGTATAATTCCCTACTGGAGCAAAATTCAATCAATTCTTCTTTTTTTATCTACAGTAAATGATAACTCGTGAAAATTACCTATTGTCAAATATATTCTGCCCTCTTATGCTGATACAACTTCTCATGATTTCCCATTTGAAAGCATCTCACAAAAAGTGTATTTCAAGCGAAGATATTTGAGGATGGTGATCTAAGTTAACTCTAATCTCCAGGAGAGGGAGGAATAGTTAAACAAGATGTGTATGTTGGAATTCAAAACAAGAGACCAGTAGGAGAGTAGGAAGTGGGGTAGGAAGAGCAGAACGAGAAAGATCAGGAGGGGGGCGGACGGCTGATCCTTGCCAGTGGATAGAAATGATTGCCATGCTCTCCTCTTGGTCCAAGTTCCCATTGCACTTCCTGTGGTGACTTCTCACACACTGTGTCTTACTCACACATTTTGTAAATAGAAACAGCATTTAACACCCTTATGGGAAAATGTTACAGAAAAACATTTCGATATGCATTTTCTCTTATGAGGTGAATTTGAAAAACAGATGACACAAGTTTTAACACAGATGTTTGCCACCACATTAAATAGAAAAGTCAAAGTGGTGTACTAAGTCACATAGTATTTATCACATGCTGGTAATTTTTTTTCATTCTGTCTCTAATGGAAAAAAAAAAAAATTGTGAGTTTTTAGTTTCTTTCCCCCCCGCCCTCTCCCCTTTTAAATAACACAGGTCTGTCCTACTGCACCTGTATGAGAAAAGACAGGTCATGGAGCAGGAATGTCTGCAGTGGCTGTGCTGTTCCGTGCAGATTTGTTCTTTAGTCTGAGATTATTCCAGCAAAGCTCTGTCTTCTGCAGAGGTGAACGTTTCCTCTATGGTAAGGATTTCTGCTGCCAACCCTAAACCTCTTTCTAAGTTTTACAGAGAGGAAGAGAAGGTGGAGATACGGGGAAGGGTTTACTGGGAGACAAGTGGTTAAGGGACCATACTCCTCTGCTCTTTATCAATGCTTTCTGAAGACTCAGTTTCATGGCCAGATGTGTTACTGTTCTCCATGGAGCTAGAGAAGACACATATCCAGGATGAAGCCCCATCTGCCAGGGTGGGACGTGTTCCACTACCAGTCTGATACAGCAGAACAGTTTACTTGAATGACTTCTACAATGATGTATTTAACCACTTAGTCATACAAGTGTACTGTTAAAAGGACTGCACCATATCTGCCATAAAATCTTTGAGTATTTCTTTCACAGTTCAGCCTCATCTCTCTTTCTGATGTTATTTTTTCAAGAAGCCATTATTTTCTTCATTATCTGATTTTGCCCAAAGACTGAGACTGACTATAAATACTAGTATGTAGTATCTTTTTGTGAAATTGTGTTTATGGGAATATTGCCAGTGCTTGCTGTCATGGCACCTCATGAGCTGTTTTAGGGGCTGTTTGAAGACGTTGATGTGGACTGGAGAGCTCACTGATCATTGTAAAACTTTGTGAAAATAGTCATGCCGCTAGAGTTCATGGTGGTGAGAAGTATACTGAAAAAGGAAACACCTAAGTTACCTGCAATCACCTGAAATTGGTTTGCTTATTTACTAGATTGAGTTAAAGGATTATTGAAAGTGAAATGCAGCATAGGATATAGCCTTGGGAAACTATTAACTGTGAGGTATTCACAGGCAAAATAATGTCATTGTCCTTGATCCCACTCCTGGCTCATACTCTTTTCACTTGGGAGATCCCCAGGTCTCCCAGACATCAGAAGTTGATGGGTTGGAAAGCACTCTTTCCATGTGTCTCTCCAGTGGATAAGCTTTCCCAGTACCGCTATTTCCTCATAATAATGCCTAAATTTCTTCTATTTCCCATGTTGAAATTAGCTCTCAAATAAAATTGCTCATAATAAGTAATTCTTAGATTTTTTTTCTTATATGTTATTGTACTGCTTAGCACTAAATCTAAGGGAGAGAGCACAGGCCACACCTGAACTGCTACAGCATTACATGAAATGAGCTCCAGAAATCAGTGCTTCCTGTAAAAAGATTAAGAAGTGTGCCAGTTTTTCAACTGTTTGGATCCATACATTTTGTCTGTGGTGTGTTGGCTAGTCAATGATTGATGAGTCAAAAAATTAGTTGCCTTTGGAAGATAGCCCATTAAAAAGGCATTTTAGACAATAAAAAAAAAGATTGTGATTTTTCTTGTATTCTTTTAAAATACTTTCTTAAATAAGAATCCTGTAATTAGGTAAGTTAATGTAATAAAATGTAGTAGAATAAAATGCCTTAAAAAGCTCATAGCCAAAATCTAAAGTCATAGACTATATCTATTTTTATTTCAGAAATGACTAACAGTTCAGTTCATGCCTTTACCAGCTGTAGTTGTGCAGCTGAATGGGGAAAAAACAGATGTTCACAATATGAAAACTTCCTCTCATAGTTCATGAACTCAAATGTATATGGTAGGAAAGTCGTCTGTTTCTGTCACAAATGGGAAACATGACCATCAAAGACAGCTTGAGATCCAGGCCAGAATTTTTTTTACAGCAGAACAGTTCTAGGGGCACTTCCCAGGACACAGGCAAACCTCAAGATACAGGATAGTATATTTTCATTGACATTGAAGCTGGTATGATTTTCATTTACAAAAATGTATGTGTAAATGCCCGTTTCTCATAAACACATCATTAAAATGTCTGTGAAAGTGTTTTTTAAAAACTCGGTTGGATTATACAATTATCATCATTTTTATTATCATTCAGGAGCAAAAAAGGCAATTGGAATTAAAATAATTGCTTTTCCAAATGTTTACATACACTGTCTTTTGGATACTGTGGTCACTTGTGTGTAATAGTGACCTGAGAATTCATGAAAGTGGGCTGCTGAGAATGTCTAAATAAAATCAGCTCAGATGCAAATATGTGATTCATAAGCAATGGATGATTACTCTTCCTATACATGTTGCTTACTCTTCTAATTTGAAAGTAAAATAACCCCAAAATTACAGAGGCTGTCTCTGTTCTCATGTACTTGCACAGAAACTTTTCCAACAATAGCATTTTGGTGATTCCACCACAGCGATATCAGGGACTTGCCTGGGCAGGGGCTGTGGCTCTCCTGCCCCAGCTGCCCTTGAACAGACACTCAATTCTCTGTTTCTTGCAGCACCATCAAAATAAGGCACCCCTGGCTCTGGCATCACGGGGATGCCACAGGTGCACAGTCGCTTCTGATGGGGTGGGGATGTTCCCCGGGAGCCTGCACCCTCTTCACAGCATGCTAATCTCTATTCTCCTGCCAGACTCTCCAGACAAGCCTGTGCTAGGTTTTTCATGCCACAGATACTGGACCCTAAATAAAATATCCTACACTTGAGTTACCCCTTTCCACTTTAGGTGGATATGGGCCTGCTTTTCTATTTCCTTTAACACATTTACCTCAGTTCCAATTCTAGGTCACTTCTTACTTCAGTTCCCCTGGTTCCCCTGTTACTATAGTCCAATCGAATATTTTCCCCAAATATGAAACTTATAATGCTTTACTTAAATGTTTCTCCACCCTATAAGGGTCTGATTTTATTTCCAACTTCCAACTTTTCAACTTTCCTGCCCTGAAGACTTTACTGCAGGCTACAATTACATGATAGTAATGATTGCATGTCCAACAAATCCTTGACTGAAGACCAAAGAATGTAGACACAGCTACACTCTCACTGGACCTGAAAGGTGATTAGAGTTCTTTCCATACTTCTGTGAGTTTAGGTTTTGGGAAAGTTCTCACACTGCAATAAGTCATCTATACTTCTATAGACTGGATACATTTCCATCCCTCCAAATGAATTGGATTAAAAATGGACTTCACAATGGTATCACCCAGTATGACAGATTTACATTAGTGGAAAACTAGAATAAACTTACAAATGAATGCACAAAACAAGAAAACCATTTTCGACCCAACCTAACATCTGCTATGATTTTATCTTATTAAAGGAAAATGAGAAAGCCAGGTTTTAAACATATTTTGCACATGCACAAAACACTTCCTTTAGATACATTTTAATTTGGAGCTACATGAGTTCTGCTCCATTATTGCCTATCTGACCTGACTCGTTGTCTATTGTATACTTAATATTTGTCTCCAAAATTTTTTTAATCAGGTAATTGCTAGTACATCATGTAGAAAATGTAGCCTTAAAAGGACTGTAATTAACTTATTATCATCCACAGTGGGCTGTAGAAGAGCTTTACAAAATGAACAGGCAGTGTTTCAATGAAAGTATCTATGTAAGTTCCTTTATTTACAGAGAAAAATACCCAGAAGTTTTAATGTTAAAATGTTTGTTTGCTCTCTGGCAGCCTAAGGAAAATTTAAGTGGGTGTCAGTTTAAAAGAACCCCAAGAGACAGGACATCGGTTTCCCTACACAGATGTCCCTTAATCCCCGCAGTTTTTCTGTGGGAACTGGAGAAACAGGGTCTTGTTCTCCACCTACATTATATTAGTAATTTTCAGAATATGAGATTTTGCAAAATAAAGAAACGAATGCCTAAACCAAACCAAAACTCCAACAAAAGCCTAGTGAAGCACAAAATGACCCCTTCCAAGTTAGGAGGCGTGGACTTGTGTTCCCTTACAAAATCACTCCCTGTCTAATCTCAAAATGAATACCCCTTCATCTCCTCCTTAAATTGAACTTCAAAGGCTGAAACTTTAATACAGAGGAGAAAAGCCTTAGGAAATTTCTAGTTCGAGAGAGTAATACTTGACTTGACTTCGTAAACAGCTATTTGTGTTTACCTTATTTGTACATTGCATACTGAGTAAATACCCTATAGTCACTGATTTAGTTATTATGCATTATAAAGCAGGTGATACTGCCTGACTTCTGTTAAACAAATACTCTTTTAAAAAGGTTTTGTTATTTAAACAGCTTAGGAATTTATTATATTGTCATTCAAATGTGAATGTTTATGAGGTTTGCCTGTTTATTTTAAAAGACATTTTTAACATCAGTCTTTTTTACTCTTTGTGGGTAGAACTGAAATTTTCAGAAGGAAATGTGAGTAAATGGTCATGTTGTGAGTTGAGGTACACTCATCTACATGCACAAGAGTATTTACTATTTTGCTAAAAATAAGGAGAAATATTTATTCAAAGAAAAAGGTAATCGAGCATTTGCTTTACTGTGTGAATTAAAAATTAAAAATATCTTTGAAAAGCGGCAATTTAAAAATAATATTTATGGAGTATGAAAACATGATATAAGAAGCAAAAAAGCTAGCAAGCTGGAAAATGTTAAAAGGGGCAGAAACAAGAATAATCTCTCTCGCAAGATTATTCAAGGTAGGCAGGAAAACTTAGTAACAATTATTCAGGAAAGGCAAAGCTTGACAAATCATTCTGTTCTGTATTACAAAACAGGCAGATACAGCCCTTCTCCAGCTAAAGGTAATCTTAAACACAAACATGTTGAAATGTCAAGCTAGTCTAAGTAACCTCTGGGAAAGAAGCTTTTCCAAGCAGGTGCTCAGCTACCCACATCTGTGAGGTGGCTGGTGGGCAGGAGCTGCTCATCCAGGCTCAGGAGGGCTCAGAAAGGCAGCCTGAAAGCGTGGGGAGCCCCAGGGCCATTGAGCGAGGTCCTTCTCTGCCTCTCCTTCTCTGCCTCTGCTCCTGTCTCTCGGCTCTGCACAGCCCCCAACACTCACAACATCCTTCTACAATCCACTTCCAACAGTACAGCAGAAAACTGTCTGGTTTATATTTTCGCAAGTTTAGTTCTTTTGCTGAATTAGTGAGCTTTGTCATCTCATGGAAGTTCAGAAGGATACCATAGCTGGCACCATGTCATTAATGAGTGTAAGATGGGATTTTGCAGGTAAAGGTTTTGGAAGGGGAAGGCTGAGACTACCATCTTTCAGCAGGGGTGGCCAGTGGGAATCCTATCACCCTTCCTCTCCTCGTTCTCCTGCAGCTTCATCCTTGCTGAGAAACACCCCAAGCATATCCTGGGCTACCCAAGAATCACTGCTGCAGAGCTCGGACTGCAGTGTGTGGGTCGTGTGTATCTCACATGGCTCACAGAAAGTGATTTTCAAAAATTGCTCAGCCAGCAACTCTAGATAAATAAACTGAACAGGGAATCAAGATTAAGCTCCACAGAAAAGGATCCCAGACACAATATTCATGTAGGTCTGCAGCTGGACATAGGCTATGCCCTTCAGACCTTGCTTTCACTGAAACGGAGTCAGGCATTGTAGCTAGGAAGAGAGGAGACTTCGTGAATGAAACACTTTTCAGACGTCCATCAAGCTTCCTGCTCTTTTTATTTTTTTGCTCATATTTAGCCCAGGCTTATTATTTAAATGCACTCAAACAAACAATTATGGATGCTGGCTAAACTCAGCAGGTGTAGCAAACACACGAGTCAATCATGCTATCTCCTATGGAAGCATGCTCAATCCTTCCTTTTCTCTCCTGCCCTCTCTGATCGAATAGCTAAGCTTTGCAAATGGCCTCTTCTCAGCATTTAAACAGGGCATCTTTCCAGTTACAGGGACCCCATAATTTCACAGCAGTTTTAAGAGTGAAATGTTGGAATCAAATAGTCCAGAGCAGGAATGAGCATTACAATATCCTTGGGCAGAGACTCAAATTAAAAAGGAGTCATCCTCAGCCTTCAGGAAACTTTCCATATTGTCCCATTATGTCAGTGCCCAAAAATCTTTAAAATGCGGTTGGTCAAAGTAACCACATAGATGTAACAGGATTTGCTCAGACATTTGACATACTGTTCCTATTGACAGCTATTTGTTTAGACTTGTCTAATAAAACCATCTAATATGTGATTTACTGATACAGTGTAGTGTTAACTTTTCACTTGGGACTAAAGCAGAAGGTTTTATGCAGTGTATACTTGCGGCCATTCTGCCCAGTACTGAATATACACATCAATGAACTGGAAAAATCATGGTGAATAAAATTTTAAAATTTGCAGATGACGATGGGCAGGGGGGTGAATCTCAGGAAAGACAGGTTGGGAAAGTTGAAGAAAAGTGTATTCAGATACAGTTAAATGCAAAATATGTCTAGGAACTATGAATGCAAACCCCAGCCCAGAATAACAGACTAAATCTTGGAAAGCAGTGACACTCAGGAAGCAGTAGCATCAAAGTGGACAACTAAACAAATCCTCATGCTCTGACTAAACAAACCCTTTAGTTATTACTAAAAACATACATGTAGGGCCAAAATAAGAGACAATAAAATTTACCTCCAAGTCTCTCATTGACATGAATGATATCGGAAGAATTCATTCCAGTCCAGTAGCCCCATTTTAAATGGGTATGGAAAGAGAAAAAAAAAAAGCCACAAGACTGTATATTTTTTAAAAGTTTTTGAATTAGAAAGGCAATGAATTCAGTTTGTTCATTGAAAAGAGGTGTCTTGAATACCGTGTAAAAATATCTGCCACATAAAAGGAAGAAATGCATATTGCAAATTCTTTAACCTTGTGGAAAATCCATAAGAAGAACAAGTGCCTGGAAGCTGAAGCCAGAGAAATTTAAATGAGGTGTGCTAGAACAACCTTCGATGAACATTAGATGTTATTAAATGAACAACTAGAATGAGTTGCTTTTGAAGGTCATAGTCACACTTTTCCTTCAAATAAAGAATTGATGATCTTTAGCAGGATAGGCTCTAATTGAATTCAAGTCAGACATTAGTAATTGTCAGAACACTGGGTTAACAGGTGTTTAGCAGGTGATGAGACAGCAGTATCCTTTCTGCTTTAAACTCCATGAATACGTGCACAAAGTTGAACACAGTGGCTTGCTTTTTAAAGTCTGCTTTCCAGTAATTTTCAGCGGCTTTATTTTAATGTATTTTCCACAGAGTGCCTGGCGTGGCCAAATATCTTTGGAAGTGATACAGTAGTATGCAGATACCTGAATATATAATTAACCTGTAGGTGCCAAAAAAATTCTTGCATGTTTCAAGATCCAGACATCATTAAAAGATCTTTAGAGAAGGAATAATACAGGAAATGTGACTTGTAATCATTAATTCTGAATTTCTCTGGCTTGTCGCACATCTAGAAACACCTCTGGAAGGTAAGGAACTCCCACGGATCCATTCTAAACTCTTCTTCATGTTGCAGCCCTTATCTGCATTTATATATTACTTTTGAAAGGAAAAAAAATGGACTTATGAATTTGAATAAAATATTTACTGTGTTCAACCTTTCAGATGCTGTAATACATGTTCTTACAAAATGGCATGGCTTATCTGTGCACTTCCTTGTAGGTGATAGAAATAGGACAAGGGAGAGCTGCAGCCTCTCCCTAGTACCAGAAAAATACTTGCTTCCTTCCCTCTGCATAACGCTGCTACCAGAACTCCCAGTGGAAACTTCACGTGTTCTCACTTTGTCTGAAATACCCACGAGGATTCACAGGCGTCCCTTTTACATGAGTTTTGAATTCCTGATCAGAGGGTCAGTGTTCTTTGCTAATCTATTCTGTCTGCATTTCGATACAGGTTGACTCACACTTTCCTGTTTGAAATCAGTGCTCTGCCATGACCATCTGCTTCATTACTTTCTTCTGCTTCATAAATATGAAAGAGACAAAAAAACTCCAAAAATAACGCTAAATGCAAAAGGAGACATTGCCCTAAGATTATTCTATAGGACTCACATGACATAATAAAGTAGAAATGTAGGGCCACTATGATTTATTATAGCCAACCAACCATTTTCAGGACAATGCTTTAACATAACTGGCAATAGAATATGAGCTGACATATTAATTGACAGCAATTGATTCAAATATATTTTAAAATGCAGCTTACTGCCCAGTTATACCAGCATGTCTATGCTTTGTCTGTACTGAGGCTTTGTCTGCACTGAGGCTTTCTGTTCCTCAGCTGCACATCAGTGCTAATATGTTTAGCAGCGTCCTTGTGTTATACGCAAGTCTCAGGGGGGTGGGCCTGTCTGGGGTCATTGATTTCCTCAGGGGCAGGATCTCACTCCGTGTTAACGAGAGCTTCACACCTGGCATTACTGTTGAACATGGTTGCTGATGTGGAGGTTTCCCTGTCCTCTCATTTCTTGACAGACTAGGGCAGGCTCTGATGCCAGCAGCCAGGATTTTCACAGGAAGTTCTCAGTACTAAACATAGCTTGAGCGAAGAACAAATCTGGCTATGAAGTTGTGATGCATGTGCAATTTGTGAACCAAAAATTGAATTTCATGGGTTGCCTATCCTTGCCACTTCAAAATTAGGACGGCAAGGTAATAAATAAAATAGCTAGTTAATATATAAAATAAGTCATAGCATCACTTGTAGGCCACATATATATGTATATCAGAATTTATCTGCAAGATTCTCAGGTAACTTGAATTCAATCCTATTACTCCCAAACTTATTTGTAAAACTAAACTGTTGTTGACAGAAGGAAATAGAAGAGCTTTTGCTTCATTTTAATATATTCCTTACATCTGATGCTGTTCTTCGCTGAGATGTCTTGCACATTGTTTTTAGCACAATTACTGAAATGCTGTACTTATTGGGAATTTTCCTTTCATTTCAGTGACTCATAATTCTACTTTATACTGTGCAAAGAAATATAGGTGTAATGGATTATTTTAGAAGAGAGTCTCAGTATATGCAGAACAGCATAACACATTCACTTTTACTGAATTCCTAAATTTAGCAAATGCAAAACCATCAGAAACATCCATTTAGATATGCCGACATGAAAAAAATTATGGAGAATAAGATAGTTCCAGCTCCCAATGAAGCAAAAAATGTCTCTTAATAGAATCTGTCTCCATCTTTTTTCTTTGAAGAAAAGGTTTTGGACTGTTCTTCACCAGGAAGAATGAGAGACTTCTTGGGTTAGGATACTGTGTGTGCAACTCTAATGGATGGATGGGTTGTCTCTCGGCTCATGGTTTCATAAATTGATATGTGTATGTGTGTATGTACATATATATGTATATATGTATGTATACACATGTATATGTATATAGAATGATATGCAGTGTATGTACAAGCCAGCACTTACTGTTATGAAAATAATGGGTGGTCAGCCTCCCAATTGTACCAAAAATCCCTGCTACAAAATCTTAGTCTCAATCATCGGCTTTTTTCTGGGACCTGCTCTGATTTGGAGAGATTATTGAGAGATGTCTGTGTTTGTTGGGCTTTTCTGTTGTTTTCTGTAATGTGTAAACTTAACATCACATGCAGAATAGAACAGTCAGAGTTCTGAGCTCAGGAGTTGAGATTTATTGGTTTCACACTGCACTCACATGCAGTCCTCTTCCTACAACTGACATTCATTATATTCATCCTACACACCCTCTAAAAGAAGGATTTGTTCTCCTCATGAACACTGGGAAAATTGCTACTAGGGAACTCCTAATTACGTAGCAGAATCAGATATCTAAATTATAAAATCAGATATCCAAATTGTAAAAGGGAATTCCTAATCATGTAGCAGAATCAGATATCCAAATTATAAAAAAGGAAAGCATTTGAGGATTGCCATATTGCTGATTTCCAGGAGGCCCTACAAGTATTTCTGCTCAGGATGGGAAAAGATCAAAATGCCATTTACATGACTGATATTAAACCTTCTATCTTCTAGTCTTGTAAATGAATTGCTGCCTCACAGGCACTTCATGTCATGACAACATTTTACATTCAACTGGAATAATTGCACATTTAACTTCAAAGTTACAACCTGCCTCGGGTATTAATTTGTCAGGTCCACGCTGGAACTGTAGAAATGTCAGAAGAATTGGCTCAGGATAGAGCTGTCATGCCCCACAAACTATTCCATCTTGTCTGTAGTCTCTACTGCAGATATTGAATCAGAATTTCCCATAGTTCAGGTAAACCCAGATACCTGACGATCACTGAAGAATGTTTAGCTTGCTTGAGCAAGACTTCTGGGTAGTATTACAAAATGAGGAGCTATTATGTTGTACTACTGCCAGCTTGCTCTATTGCTTTTAAATTGGTTTTGTATGCACAAATAACTACGGAGCTAGGGCATGTTCCTCAAACAGATAGTTATTTAATCTCTTTTAAATTAAAAAGAAGGCTGTGAAGTTGGTTTTATTTTTGAATCACTGTGGTAATGAATGCTTGCAAAGAGATAAAGGCTCTGGCAATACAAGCATAAGTAATGCTGAAGTGATTTAATTCAGTGACTTTACAACGTTCCCGCTGGTTACAGAACCATTTGGCATTAACATCGTCATTGCTTTTAGGCTCTGCTGAGAAATGTGATAAAACACCTTACATTTTATGTCAGCTTCAGACATTTGTGATTCAAAATCAGTGAAAAGGATTTCTCCATTTTCGGCCTCTTTTTTTAAATACCAACAATCAGATGATGTGTGGGGCAGGTTAAACAAAGCAAACTGAGGTAAACCTGATGGATCCATGGCATCTGGGGGAAATCTGCTGGTAATTGCTTATGGGTTCACCCTTCATGAGCTTAAGGGAGCATTTTCTTTATTTGGCAAGGACTATTTCACAAAGAAAAAGGCTTTACAAACAAAACTTATTGACTCAAGCAATGTACTGGTGATCTTTTGATCACAACAGAAACTTGATTTTGCTTACCATATTTTGCTACTGAAATAATATTCCTGATTAAAATGCTTGCAGAGAACTTATACAAACAAATTTGTGAAGTAGTGGTTTATTCTCAATATTTACTGAAAAGCTTTCTTCTTGGAATTTGGTGGCTTATCACTTCAAATATGTCTTTACCTTAAAAATTATGATGGCATGGGAGCTGCAGCTAACTTTAAATCGTATATAATCTCTTAAAACTGTGATTCAGTTTATGATGTTTGTTTATAGCATCATTGCTTCAAAATTATTTAATTTGATCAATCTTTACATTTTCTAGTTTATGTTTAACATTTAATAAGATGAACCCTTTTTTTTTTAAACTTTCCCTACCTAAATTGGAAAGGGAAAAATATGTATTAGTAAGTCATATCTAGTATTTATGATTTTTGCTCTACAGTTTCCCTGTAACAACTTGATACTATGTGTGAGATAATTCTGAAATATTTGTGGGCTAAATATCTCTGAAAACATACATTAAATAGGAGCCTGGTGCTATCGCCATTTTTGGAGTAAAATATTCTTGTTAAATGTTTCCAATAAATCAGTCAATGAGGCGGTTATTTAATTTCTATGATCTAATGTCTTCTGCTACTTTTAATTAAAAATGTACCTAATCATGTAAACATTATTATGAGCAAAACGTTTTCTACTTATGAGTTTTTAAGTGTCAGCAAACACATCTGGAACTTTGCTTAATAGATGACAGAAGTGTCCAAATTTGCCAAGAACAAAAATACAGACAGCAAATTTCAGGACAAGGGTAGGGTCTTCTGTTTACTTGAAGCAGTCTGTAGAGGTGATAGATAACATATTGAAGTCTTCATTTAACCACCAGCAGAAGACCATTGATTTAGCAAGGTAAGTGCTTTCAGAGAAGGCTAGATATTCCGGAATTCCAAGTGACCTGATTTTTACATTTTAGGCATTTTGTATTTAAAAAGTGCATAAAAACCTGCAATATAAGATAGCATTTAATGACTGTGTCTGCAGAGAACTGAGCAGCTATAACTCAGTCCTGAGAGACTTTTACTGGTGATATCAAGTCAGAAGACAAGGCTGACTTCCCACAAGGTTGACTAACCACTGCAGCTTTTGCTCAGGGACATAGCGGTACTGAAAAGTGTTAATGTGGAAGTGTGCTCCAGTGGGACATTAAAAACCCAAACCCAGGGAAAGAGCTGTTGTGCGTTGGAGCCCCAGCTCCCTGCTGTTTCCTGGAGCCAGGGCAGCAGCTAGATAAGTGTTGGGGCTGCTTCAAGGTGCGGGTCTGAAGCGAGATGTTGGATCTACACCAAGCAATTCATTGGGGTATGGAGATACCTGGGCTGTAGAAGCAGATGAAATGGTGACTTGGAGAAGCCAACATGGAACTGCATTTATTTCTCTATGTTGCAGTCTTTGAGGTATTATGAAAGTTGTATTTGCTGCTAAAAGGAATATGAGATCTTCATTGGATGCTGCCCTTAACCTGGCTGCTGGTCCCACTGGGGCCAATGAGGATCTTGCCATGGTTTCTTTTTCTTTGCTGTAGGGATGAACTCTGTGAAGCTGAGAGGGGAAGCAGAAGCTGCCTGTTGTCAGGAATCAGCAGCACAGCAAGATCAAAGTGATTATCTGGCTGGGCTTTGCCCGGAAGGACCACCCCACCATAAAAGGAGGCACAGATCAATCACACTCAGCATCTGGATTTTAGAGGAACTGCTTGAATTAAGATTTGCATTTCTCTAAGGCTTCTGTACAACTAACAGATGACAGAGACATGTCCAGAGTGTGATTTAGCTATTGCAGTAAATTAGCTAATCCAGATCCAAGCAACTCTAATGTTCAGCCAAATTACATTCATGTAGGTCATGAAGAAGTCAGGATTAAAAAAAAAAATATGTAAAATAAGGTTCCTAAGTATATTTTCAACATTTTTTCCTGTTCTTTTTACAAATTCTCATTTAAGTAATTGTTTACATATGATGCCTTTTATCAGCTAAGGGTAACAGCTTTGATGCCACTGAACATTTGCCAGAAGAAGATTTAAGTTAAGGTCTATTAATAATTTGAGAAATATTTTGAATGGAATATTCAACAGATGATTATTCCATTGCCGTATTCATTGTCAGTCGTTCTTTCACTCTCCTAAACAGAAGACCTTATGTTGTTAGCTAATGTTCATTTTGTAAAGCTGCTGAATTCTTGGTCCTCAAATTGGAGGGGAGTAGTAAGAATAAAAATTGGTTACACCAGCAGAAATAATAGAATTTTCATTTAGCTGTTGTTTAGATTGCATTGTGACTGACTGCACAATAATGTCTCTGTGCAAATGATGTTTAATATTTAACTAGCAACTGTTAAGAAATTTCAAATTTGGGTTGTAAAACTCAGTGTTTTGGGAGCAACTTCTAAAATACCGTTTGATAACCTACAATTTTATTCCTGGATTAATAATGCATCAGCACTGTTTTCAAGGGAAAAAATAGAGCTTTGTTCAAAATGCTGATAGGCAGCACGGTATGGGGAATGTTGTCAGACTTAAAGCACGCAACTTTATCAAACAGAAGGTAAACCCATGTTGTTACTGCTCTGCACAGGAATGTCACAATGGGAACCTCTGTTTAGAGAAAGGCATCTTAAGGGCAGCAAAAAAGCTTTGTACATCAGCTTCAAAGTGAAGCTGCACTTAATTTAAAGGCCTGTTTGGTTTTCTAGAACAGCTCTTACTCTGTTTCTATGGGATACTCTCCTGATACCCTGCAGAGTGTTTTCTGCCTGCACTTAGTTTTTGTGTATTTGTGTTCAGTATAAGGATTGCAGGGAAAAGGTTAGAAAGTATTGGGTTCTGTAGGCAAACAGTGAAACGAATTGTGGGGTTCATATAGATATGGGTTCTATAATTCTTGGGTAATACAGATAGTCAGAGAATGACATCCCTTTTCCAATGTAAAATTTCAGCTTCTCTGCAGTTCCTGAGGAGTGATCTTTTGACTGGGTGATGACGGTTCTGGCCCTTGTGCCTGTCTGTAACAGGAGCCACAAGGTGTTCTGGACAAATAACCCCTACTGTGCCATGGAGGGAGCCAACAGCTCAGCTCCTATGTGGCATTGATTTGTGATTTAGATGATAGTTAGTGCTTGTGCATCCATGTTTGAGCTGTGAAGCTCCCTGCTGGCATCTTCTTTGGCTTTCAGGTCTCTCTCGTTCAAATGCACTGGCTTCAAATGTAACATCATTTGCCCTAGACACTCCAGTGTATCCCTGTGAGTTGCATGAACAAGATGCAAACATTTTTAATATTTTTATGGGATTGTTGGGGTTTTTTTTCTGGGACACAATCCTTACTGTAACAAACCAGAATGCAGCCTTACGTCTAGTGTGATGTTTTCAGTGAAAGTGTTCAGAAATCAAGGACATACTATTTGCTGAAATGAAGTTTGATTTCGGCAGGGAGTTAAAGAAGTCTGTGAACTATCTACCCTGAAGTTACCCTATAAGGTGACAGTTTTATACATAACAAAACTCTTTTACTAGAGGAACCTAAATTTTACTTGAAATCTACGCACCAAGACCAATAAAATTTTCATTGTGGATGGGGGTTACTGAGGGAACGGGGGACCTGAGGAAACAAAACTCTCACTAAGTTATTTCTATTGTTGACCTATTGCAAAATTAAATGATGATGCTAAATCTAATCTGCTTCAACAACAAGACATCAGAAATACAGACAGTACTTCATTCCTTATTACTTTAATTATAAGTACTACAATATTTATAAGTTTCTACTTATGTAAATATATGCTCAGCTTCTGACTACTAATTATATATGCAACTATATTTAGCTATCGGCTTCATAGAAATAAAAGACAACTTCATATGAACGAGAAAACCAACATCATAGGGGCATTTTGTGTCATTCCACAAGTGCTCTCCTGGAAGTTAGCCTATGAGCATCTGACTATATGTATTCTTAATTAGTAATTGTGCTTTCAGTGCTTTCAGCTGATAATATATGGATTTCCTAGAAAATTTACTTGAGTAAATTGCCATATTTAGCAGTCTTATCCTCTCAAATTCTTTTTCAAGCTATGGGAATTATTTCTTGCTGTGCTATGGCAGCAGGGTTTTCTCTCTTAATTCTTATCATTCCATTAAGTAAACCTGCTGAGCAAATAGCTGTTATTATAATAGTGTAGATTTTCTGCTGCTCCATTGGAGTGAAAATAAGGTTGATAATTGACTGATATGTTACAGCATTTATCCAGCATCTTGAGGTAATCCAATCCCTATTCAGGTGTTCCAGTTTTTGCCTATAAATACTGAAAAAAGAAAGAAAGAAAAAAAAAGTGACCATATCAGCAAGAAATTCTGGTTAACCAAAATGAATCACACAGACTGTGACTTACTAGTCAGCACAACTGTCCTCTAAAGGAGAGTTTCATTCTTACTCTCAGAGTTTCATTTTGTTGGATACCTCTCTACTTTGTTTAATTTCTTTTATATATTCTTACATTGCTGATCACTCCATGATTTTTAAGCAAGGTTTTAAATGAGTCAGATAAATGTATGTACTCAAATCAAACTGATTTTGCACTATTTGAGTGAGGTTTTTCCTCGCTGGAATTTTCATGCTTCTCCTTAAGTCAGCAAGAAATGCTGACTTCTTAGAGTAAGAGCTAGCCAGAATGAACCTGGTTTTCTTCACCTCAGTATCCAGACACTCCAGAAGAAAGAGGAGGAAATGTAACTTACGCTGGATGCAGTGGAATAGACATGATGGTCTTCCACTGCAGAGTCACCAAAGTGCAGAATGAAATTCCCTGTCAGCATTCCTCACTGAAGACTAAGCTCTGTAAAAGATCCTGCTACCACAGGGGCTGTTTCCCTATATAAATTCAGCTGCTAAGAAGGATTAACTTTTTAAATGACAGCATTTGCACCAGCTTTTCAATACAAGGCCATGGATATCCATCCCTTTTCTGTCTTCATTCAGATAGTGTCCTATAAAAAGGAGAAAGCTGCTGTCCTTTGATTCAGGACTTCCCTTGTGATGGGCCCTTTAGGAATTCAAAGATAATCAGTATGGTGCACTTTAGAGCAAAGCAGAAGTTAAAACAAAAAGCAAGGCCTTGGGATTATTTAAATCCTCAAGAGCTTTAATAAAGGCTTTGGGTTTAGATGTCTGATGTATAAAGGTTTGGGTTTATATCTTAAGGGACAAGAGAGGAACAGAAAAAAGCATAACTATAAGAATTCAGCATTAAGAAATGGACAACATTTCAAAACAAAGTTTAAAAAAAAGAGATGCTAGTTTCAGGACAAAACACGGACAAATGCCAGAAATGCAAGAGGTATTGCTTTCACATTGCATAGACAGAGGATAAGGAAATTTTATTTCAGAGTCCAAGGTAATGGCCACTTCCTTAAAGTGTCCAACATTTCAGTTTTTACATCACAGAGAGAACAGACTGAGCTTACCTAGCTGCTGTTTTTAAGACAGAAATAGAGGCTGAAAATATGGTTTATGTTTTCACCTTCCATGAGCTGTCTGGGCTTGTTTCATTCTTGCTGTAGTTGTGTTTTGATCAGAGGACATTTTCTGTTAAGTCCAGCATAAGGGACCCACAAACACTCTAAGAGCTGAAAACCTCAGATTCTTCATGCAAAACTTTTATTATATTTTCATACATCAATATTGATGTAATGAATTTATGTTCAGGGAATAACTAAAAATAAGTCTGAGAAAAAGAAGTATGTGTTCTGATAATTATGAGAGCAATTTAGCTGTTTCTTTTATACACCATGGCTCTGGTCTTTGCTCAATGATCAAGGTAGCTCCCTTAGATAGGACTGAGTGTGTTGGAATGTAGCCCCTTTTCATTTTTTGTTCATGTGCTTGCACATCTTTTCTTTCCTTTTTTGTTTTTTAGTGCTTCAGTTTACTCACTATTTATTGTTCCTGCATTCAGACATGGGAAGAAACTGAAGCCACATCCTTTTGCTACTCTACAAGAACTTCAAGGCCTTTGTCAAAACAGAGTGTAGCTTATATTTTTCCAGTTAACATTTTCTTTATTTAACATGAGTCTTCCTTTTACAAAAAGAGTGACTTGTACAAGGAAACACCAAAGTAAATGTTCAGCTTGTTAGGAGTGCAGTTTATAGAGCTAAGTCGATTTTGCTGAAGTTTACCATCCCTTGGGAGATTATTGACTTAACCACAAGAAATGAAAAATAACAATAATTATATCTGCATAAGATAGAGAGCTGCATATGGAAATACAGAGAAAAATTTTTACATTCCTCTCCACTTGTCAGCCTTACCACCTTAACACAATAAATAGCTAGGATTTGGCTTGTGTTTTCAACCTCTTTACCTCTATCCCTCAGCAGTGCACATAGCTGGACACACCACTGTAATCATGGACACGTGCTACCAGTTGGTACTATAAATAACATGAATACAGATAACATGGAAACCTAGCTTCTCATGGAAAAATTGAACGTGGAAATCTGGCCCAGACACTGGTGATGCCTCTGGCCTTTCAGAGTGCTGTTTAATTTTATTGGTTGTTGGGTTGGTTGCTACTCTCTCTCCCTACCAAAAGATGTGGTGGAATCTTTTTGACCACCACACATGGGAATTGTAAATTTTCCTTATAACAACTGAATGCAGTCAAAAAGTTTGGTGGAAGCCTATGCAAAGCAAAACCTCAGTGCTTAGCTTTGGTGGATACAGTCTTATTTGCCTTTCAGTATTACAGGAGGAATGTTGTGAATGACACCGGAGACTGCATGGGCTGGGAAGGCTGCCAGCAGCAGCAGGGGCTCGGCCAAACTGCCCAGTCATGCAGCCACATATGCCCGAGCCCTTGTACTGCCCTCGGGTACAAATCAAAAGTCTACAAGTGATTTCACCTGGTTCACATGTGCATTGGTTGTGGCTGGAAAATCAAGATCCAAACCTGAGGCACAATCCTGTGCACAGTGTAAAGCTCAGGAAGACCAAATCAATATGCTTGGTAAGATCAGAGGTTCTCATCACGTGGATTGTGGGAAGAAAAGGTTTCATAGAGGGTCACGCAGACCAGAGTGATTTAGCAGCAGACCAGTTTTCTCAAGGCAGAAAGAGTGAAAGCAGGCCCTAAGTAGTGGTTTCAAGTGACTCCAGTACCCGCAGACAAGCCAATGTCACAACCACTTTGGGCTGAGTAGTTCCAAAGCTGATAACTATGAGGTTGCAGGGAATTAAGAGAAAACACTCTAAATCAGGCACAGGTTTTCTTCCCTCCTTTCAGAGGAAGTCAGATGATCCCGATATATCATATTTGAGTCCCAAGGGTGACCCAAAAGTGGGTAACCATCAATTTCTAAAATATGAAAAATCCGGTTATAGTGCAATCTTGCCAGGTTGTCCCAGAAACCTTGTCCAGTGCTTTTCTTTCTGCAACATAGTTGACATTTCCATTCAGGAATATTTGCATTAGGCAAGGAATCTGAGATCAACCAATGTTTTTTAACATGTCAAACTCAGAGACAGGCTGCAGAGATTTGTGAACTCTTTGTCAGCTATGAGAGCCAAAACCAGGGGGAAAAAATCTTCTTGCAAATTTTCTGTTGAAAAGCTAATATTTAAACCTTTTTAAAATTCATTTGTTTTCAATATAAAATGTTCACACAGCTTGTAGGAAATCCGTTTTTGGGACATAACTGTCTCTTTCTATAGTTCTTTTATCTTATTTCTTCATCTTCTCAAGCAACCAATAAAACACAAAAATGCCTATAAAAATAGCTGTTAGAATCAGTAGAATAATTTATTTACATATATGAGATGTTTCATGCAAGGATTTCTTTTTTCTGGAACATGCTGTGTGGCATGCAGTATCATGTCTTCTTCCTCTCAATGGCAGGAAGATGTCTGATCTAATTCAGAAAGATCATCAGTTAACTATATTTAAGAGTGGCATTGTTTTCACATAGACAGCATTGAAACCATATGGTCTTTCCTTTTTCTTGTCTTGTGCTTTCATCTAACAGATATTTATGTTTGAAAGTACTGGAAAGCATTTAGCTTTTGAATCTATCCCTACCTTCTGGCACTCTGCTTAATGTCCAATTTTTTCATCAATGAAACCAGTGTTTCAGCATGCAAGTATTTTTCTCTTTCTCTTATCTACCTTCCAAGGTAAGTGTTCAGTGCTAATGATGAAACATAGCAAGATGAGGACTTGCTGAAAATAAGCAGATTTGCCTTAAAGCTTTTAAGCCCTTTTAGGTGAATCAGTAGATTGAAAAATAATTTCAAGAGCATACATGATTTTTTAGGAATTATGCAGTAAAAAGTAGCTAAAAATGTATGTTGGATGGTAAAATATCTTCAAATTATTTTTTTTCTGGAATCATTCCAAACTTGAAACAACTGAAGATATCGTTTATGAACAAGCAGATGATGGAGTCTATCTGACTCAGCAGGGTACTTCAGGACGTGCCCACACCTAAATACAGCTCATCTGAAGAACGAGTGTTACATTGGTCTTGTTTACTTGCAAATTTGGTGTGTAGTCAGTGTTTTCTGAGGCTGGAATGTGACTGATGGCTCAGCCTGTCTTCTCTGAGCCAGCAGGTCCTTGTGTGATATGTCCCAGGGGACGTGATGATTTGCACTTCATGCCATACGTGGGTGAAGCAGACCCCCATGCCCTAAGGAGAAGTTAATCTCAGCTCCAGCCGCTGTTTGTCAGCGTGCAGGTTAAAAGGAGTTCAAGTTGTGGGCAGTGAATGAGCACATTTAGGAAAGTCTGAGTTGAACCATGATCTCCTTTGTGCAGATGAATGCTTGTCTGTACATTCTTCCATCTGCCTCTGATAATCATGGTCATGCATCCTTAGGGACCTACCAAGGGGCAATCATGCAAGAATAAGTTTGGCTGTGCCTTCTTACATCGTTCATTACATTTGCCTTGTCAAAATGTACACAATAATGCTCACTGGTGCCCTGCAGGATCAAGTTTCTTCTTTACCATTTATTTCCTTGTCTTCAGAGGCTTTAATTTCTCTAAATTTATGCATATGGGTTACAGACGCTCTTGTGAATGTCGGTTGCTAAATTTTGGCCTTAAATCCAGGGAATTCAATATGCAGTGATGCATCCCAGATCTAAAGAGGTGGTGGGCCAGCCAGCAGCAAGGGTGAGAGTTTGCAGGAGAAGTGAGACACATCAGACAAACAAACAAATAAAACCTGGCAAGGCAATTATTCAGTGACTGAGCTGAGTGCTGCATGCAATGAGTGACTCTGGCTAAATAAAAAGTCACACAGAAGGAAGAGCATGTGTGGAGACAGTTATTTATGATTATTTCCAGTTTTAAAGGGGTTCAGAAAGTCACATTTGTGCACCTTCTGTCTGCACAGCTCTAGCATGACCTTTTAAGAAGTTTACCCATCACAAGTTACATACTTTGTTTTTATTTACATTTTAAATTGTAGATGCTTTTCCTGACACCAGGCAAAGCTATTTTTTCCTATGACAGACAGCAACATTCATCCAGAGGAAGCTCAGTTCAGACACGGCTTTCTTGTTACTGCCACCACCATGCCACATACCTGGCATTTATGGTAGAACTCAATGATCTTAAGGGTCTTTTCCAACCTAAATGATTCTGAGATTCCATGATAGGCCCTGCCAATGGATTTTGAGCAGCTCCCTGGGACTGGTGTTGTGAAATGGGATCATTGCACTGGAGCTGCCACTTCTTAAGGAAGACACTTCGGAGTTTGCCTATCTGGTGTTGAAACTGGTCACTTTTTTGCAAATGCAAAATTAGAGTATTTAAATAAAGTGAAGAGCTTAAAAATTAATTCACATATTTGGATGCATTATGTGTTGATCCCCAGAGGAACAGATGAACATCAACAAACCAAGCTCTAGAGAAACATTTTGTTTTCAAAGACCTGGCTTCAAAGGAACTAAACAAATTGATGGTAGAATAAAAGAGTTAGTTAGAATAGCACACCACTAACCTGTAAGATATACATATAGATAATGTTAAGAAAAAAGAAAAGCTGGAAGTAAGTCTTAGCTGCACCGAAGAAGTTAACCATGAAGACCAGGAGTGTCTCTACATCTGCAAGCAGAAAGCTCAGCATAGGCCTGAGGTGAACCACCTCATTAACCACCTGTCTTTACAGAGATTAGATCTGAGGTGTGACAGCCTTATGTGTTAATTCTGAGGTTATCTCAATCACTGTGTCCTTGTTCCCTGTGGTCACTTTTAACTCCCTGGGTAAAACTTAACCGCGCATATGACCATTTCTTTGGTTCTTTTTTCTTCAAAGTCTCTTTTTTGAGCAACTGAGGATAAAACCTCTCACATTTTCATGTAAAGATCTAGAAAATGCTAGTAGTTCCCCTTGGGTTGTCTTTATATATGGTACCTTGCTATCAGGGTTGGAAGCAGTGTTTTGTTTGCACAGCAACTTGTACACAGTGATATTTACTTGCCTCTTGTTTTGTCAAGACAAGTGAAAAAGTAACTGTTCCTTCTCCCCCAGGCTGCTCCAAGGCAGGAGCTGTGCATGCTCCTGACGTTGTGCATCCTGCATGGTTGTCAAGTGAAGCAACCCATAATGGGCAACTCTCCCACCCAACTGCTCCTCCCCTCTACAGCTCTCAGCGCTGCTCAGGGATGTTGCTCTGTCAGGTACCATGGGAACAAATCTAATAGAAAAGAGGGGAAAAAAGGCCACATTGCAGGTAGAGCAGGAATGGGCTGTGGTTCACCAAGAGCGTGCACAATGGCTGGGTTTCAGTGACAGAGTACAGGTATAGATTGCATTAATACTGCCCTTCTATAGATTTCTTTCATGTCTGACCCCTGTCAGGTGATTTGAAGTGTCTAAATCTAGATTCTACTGAGAAAAAAACCACAGACTCCATGAAGATAAGAAGGTGAAGGTTCATGTGTTCAAGGGGTCCCTTTCTGGAGCTTGCTCAGAGGGCTGCTAGAGCTTTTCTGTAGAACCAAATGGCCTGAAACTGGCTGAGTGATGCCAGTTAAAGATGCTACCTTGCAATACAGAGCCAAAACATTTCCACAGTAAGGAGAAAAATAAATAAATTGCTAACAGTTTGGGAGGCTTTTTGAAACTCTTTCCATATAAAGCTGTTTTGCAATCTGTCATCAATCTGCAGTAACCCAGTGAAGAAAAACAGAGCTATGGTATCAGTTTGGATGTCAGGTCCAGTTGCAAAAAGCTGCTAAAAACATGCAAAGCCAAATTTGGAAGATCTCAGTTTCATATTCCTGGAAAAGGATACATTGGCAGAGACACGAGCAGAATTTTTAATTTATACAAAGAGACTTGTCTAAAACATGTTTATACTCCTTATTTGATCAGTCTTTGGAGCTTGAATTACCATATCTTTTTGCCTGAGCAGAAAGATTTGCTTTCACAGTATGCGAACTTTTAATCTGCCACTGGAATGGTTAAATTCAGGACTAGTTCTCACCAATCCTCCCCTACAACTATAAAGAATTTCACAAGGTAAATACTGGGAAACTCTCATTACTAGTGATTAAAAACCTCCAAAACATTGAAAAGCCCATCTTGGAGCCTGTTGTTACGGACATTTTCCAAAGATTACCTAAAAAGCTTTAACAGACACTTTGTACACTCATTTCATGTAGTTGTTGCCAGTCTAGTTTTGTCTTCTGAAATTGTTTTCTCTATTTTATGAACACATTTATTTCTGCTTCCAGGATCTGCAGATAGATTCCTCTTTTTCTTCCTACAGGACATTCCTCTCCCCCTGCTTTTTTTGGTGTTTACTGGTTCTCTGTTTTGGGGGAGGGGAGGTAGGTGGTTCTTGGGGGTTTTGGGGTGTTGTTTTTTTTCTTTTTTTCTTTGGAATTGATAAAAACAGGAGCCCAAAAGAAAAAGGTCTTTTTGTAACATGGTATAAATTACGAGAAATAAAATTAATTTTCTAGCCAGCTCCAATCATTTCAGTGGCAGAAGAGATTTGAGATTTCTCTACCTTTTCTCTTTTTCCCAGAAGTTCCTTAATTTGCTGGGTAGTGCCTTTGAACCGCTGCTAACTAACAACTCAGCACAGTCACAAACGCCCAGATCAGCAGGGGAGTACAGCAGAACACCTCTCCACTGTTACACGGGATCCTGTTGAACCCTTGGCTACTGTCTGAAATCCATCTCATGGTAATTATTTTGATCTGTGCTGGAAGCTGCCTATCATGTTCTCAGCTAGGGATCTTATGCTAGGCTTCTGTAAACATGAGTGTAAATTCACAGACTCTGCTTTTGTTGTAAAAGACATAATATTAAAACTTGGGCTTGTATAAACTGCTGTGTTTACTTGCTCATAATGTACACAGGAAATACATTAAGACTATCTTCCCTTATTTGTAAAGCATTTCATGGTGTTTCCAGATAAGTTAAAAGCTGAACAATGATCTAATATATACCTACTTATGTTATCTTCCAAAATACTGGCCCAACAGCAGCTTTAACAAAGAGACAGCTAAATTTTGGCTAAATGCTACAGATCTGTATCTATGATTCAGATTTTTTCTGAAGATATGAGGGATTCTAGGGAAATCCTAGAATAAAACTAGAGAGACTTTCAGACTGTGATGACTAGACTAAGGCTATCCTTCATAAGAGTTATCTGTTATTAGAGAAGCATACAAATCCTAGATGTTTTGATGATGTGTTTTAATTTATTTAATGTAAACAAACAAACTGAAATAGGAGAGCATTGTGGAATTCTGAGCTCTGGCAAGTTTCAGAAGAGAGACTGTCAGTAGTTATGCTCAGATACTAGACCGCCAATACTACACTGTTGATATTTCACTGCCCTTAGAGTACAAGCCCCATGGATTCTATTTCACCATCAGATCTTGGAAAAATTATTCTTCATAGCATCTGTAGTTACATAAGCTGTAACAGCAGTCATTCATTTTGCATGAAGATATTTGAGACTGGAGATTCCTTCATTTTTTGGAGGTTTGTCTCAACAAAGCTTCAGAATAAGAAGTAAAAATGCTCGTGAAAGTGAGGAGATTCAAAACATTTGGCATTTGTACAAGAAGGAAGTATGTTACTAAGAAAATATAGGAGGATTATTTTTATTCTGGATTCAGATTAAAATGAGCCATGTCATAGGGAACTTTCACAGAGCCAGATTCAGTGGTAATAGATCGTGTAGAAGATGTGGTGTTCCCATTAACACATTGAGCTTCACACCCAGGTAGTGCTGGTAGACATTTAAGCTTAAACATTAGCATCTGGAGAACCACAAGGACAACCAAAAGAGCAGTACAACTAGGGTTTAGATGTTTTGCTCAGACACACAATATGTGTGTTTTCTTTCATTTAGTCATTTTAAAATATCATCACAATGACAGAACAATGTTTCTATTAAAAATGAGGCAAATCAGATTTCTGATTACTCTTGGTTCTTTAAAACTGTACTAGAGATTCTCTTGTTAGACATTTATGCAGGTTGTATTTCAGATTGAAAATGGATAACTCTATCTCCTGCTTGACTTATAATTAAAGGATTAAGTTAATATTTTATCATCACAGAAGTTTCAAAAGGCTTTTCATACACTTGAACAATTTTTTTGGTCAGATAGTTTTGAAAGTTCTCTGGCAGACTACAAAATATAATGTTTTAGGAATGTTCTCACAAGACAGCATTGGTCAATGTTTGTTCTTTACATATGATATCATAAAGATGAGGAGTTGGACAAGTTTTGGATTGAGCTACTTCTATGGATATCTAAAATTGTAACAAAGAATTATAATAGTCAAAAATTTGGCAGGAATATAAATTCTCATGCTAGAGAGAATTGGGCTGCAGAACAACTGTAATGGGGAAAAAGTTTTTGGCCAGCTGCAAGTTTGGGCTGTAAGTTTTCCTGTACATTTTCCTAAAGCAAATGCTATTGTAATATTGAAGTTAACATTATTTTCTTTAATTATTCATATTCATTATTATTGTAACATTTTGTAAGAACTAGGAATAATAATTATAAGGAGACAGAAGATAATTCCACTGGAGTGCAAGACTCTTTAATCTTCAGAGTGGCATTACCAGCTCTGGCTGTTTGTAAATGGAAACCAGCGGAAGTGAAGAAGCATAATTCATATGTGTTGGATTTCTTCCCAGTTCCTAATTTTTCATTCCTGTTGAAATGTGGGAACTTCTCTCAATCCAATTCCCATGGCATTTAAAGAAGTGACATAAATACAGATATATTTATTATTACATATTAAGAGGAACATGCATACGTAGAAAAAGATGACCCACAGGAGATCAAAACCGCTGTGCCTTCTTGAGATCAGAATATAAATCTTGGAGGGTTCAAATTTGTCTGCCTGCAGGTGCTCTCCACATACTGAATCCCTGGGAGTACAACATTGGACACTACTGTAGCTGTATATAAACACTGAGAAACTCTGTACCTGGACTTGAAGAATAAGTAAAACTAATGAGATGAGGTTATCTGTCTGTGAGAGAGCCAGAGGACGGAGAAATGGCAACAGTGCACATTTTGCCTTTCCAAATGGATTCTTGCTATGGTTTAAGCCTGTAGTATATTTCTGTCACCCAGTGACAATTTTCTGGATACAGAAACAGGAAGAAGGCTTGTAATGATCACACTGCACCTTCAGTGCTGCTCTCCAAGTTACACTGACATCCCTGCTTGGTTTTATTTGGATGGAACCAGAGTGGCAACAGTGCTTTCAGCATCAAAAAGCTTTAAATGGCTGATATATACTAGGGCACAAATCTTCCTGCCATCACAGAGAGCTGTGAATTGCCACACTAGAATCAGCAAAATACAGATAAAGCTAATACAGAGTTCTACTCAAATACCGCATAAAAAAGTATTCAAGTATTCTAAAGATGAAAATGTAAAGCTTATAAAACTTCTCCCTGCTCAGGTGAGAAGAAAACAGAAAAATTAATCTGATATTTCTAAAAAAATTTGAGAATTTCCTCTACATTCAATTGGCCAAAGAGCCAGGAAACTGAGCACTCTACAGCCAGTGAAACAGATCAGGGTTAAGTACTCCAAACTTATGATCTTTGCTGCATTTGTCACTGCATGTATCAATAGGATATGGCCTAGATCCAAGAAATAGTAGGGTCCCTTACCAGCTTAAACTGATTGTATTGTTGCTATAATTTTTTTTTTTTTTAAGAGTAAGAAAAATCAAATGGAACATGAGATGAGGATCCCAAAAACACAACTTCAATCTGGAACTAAGGATGATGGAGTTAAAAGTAGTTTCTTCAGTGTACCCAAAATGGGGAGGCAGATTCCCTGAGCTGTGCTTTTCTTTACCAGAGGTATTTATCATGAGAATCAGAGAGCAAAGTGAACATATGATAACTAATGAGCTGCAAAATACAGCATGCCAAGTAGAAGAAAGCAGAAAAGAAGCTGTGTGAAGATCAGACTGCTTTTCTGGAACACTTCCTGCTGTCTCAGTTATCTCTTATTTTTACACTGGTATATTAGTTCTGACTGCATGAGTCTGGCAGCTCTCATGCCGAGAGAATTACAAGTGGCTATACGGAAAAGAAAGAGATACTAATTCTGTTATTTTCCTGTTAGTGCCTTTTATGTTTGATAGTAAAAGCAGCAGCAGAAGTACTATGAAATATTTCTTTCATACAAGAAATTATCGAAGTAGCAGTGAAATACAGAGAGGCCTGAACATAAAGTCCTTACCATGGCAAGGTCTCTCATTCCAATCCATGAGCTTTACCCTGCTCTGAAGGGATGGCTGAACGTACCAGGAAAGCTCCTTAGAATGTAACTGTGGCCTTGAGCAATGAGCTCACTTGTTTGGAAAGCAACTGGTTTTTACAAAGCAGCACTGGCAGAGAGAGACCTTGCTCTGGGGCTGACAGTAGTCTACCTGATCCATAGATGCTCTGTGCTATAATGATGCCTGTCAGTGGCAGTGGAGGAATACCTGGTTTCCAAGCAATTTATTGTAATAGAAATAACCTGTTTCTTGTGACTACTCACCACCCTTCCATCTGCTAAACATTTGGAAAAGACACTTTCCATCCAAATTGGATCAGATACTAACTACACTGGCACAAATGAAATGTTAAAGCCAGCTATTCCTGCTCGGTGAAATTTGTCTCAGACAAAGCTTAAAATCTTCCGCTGACGACATTTGACATGCTTTGTTTGTTCCAGCAAAATAGGTTCCATGTAATAAAACAGGATTTTACAAAGGCTAATTTTCTATTGTTCAAACCCCACAGCTCTCTGATTTCTCAAAGCTAAGCAATTTGTGAAGCTGTGAGCACTTTAAGTGGCATAACAATAAAAACATTAATGATAATAGCGGGAAGTATTTACCGGATTGCAAAAAATGCATTTTAGCTTTGATAAATTTTACCATGCTTTCTACTGCCTCAGTGTATCTTAGCCTCTGAGACTCATTTGCTGCAGTCCAGGCTTTATGGTAACTCACTAATTTTAAATGCAGGTTTTGCAGAATGCAGATTGTGCCAACCCACCTCTCTACACAGTCTAGTTAATCTCTTACTCTTTTAAATGCCAGTTTGCATAAGTAAACATCAGTTCATGAACTTGTGATTCTCTGTCTATTTTACTTCAAAGCTTCTTAAGCTTCCCCTGATGATGCAAAGAGTGACATATAGACCCCACAGTGTCCTGGTTTCCTGATTTGATGAAACAGCAGAGCTGTTTCTTTAAAAAAAAAAAATCTGCACCAAATAATGAGATCTATCTATCGGGTGCCCACTCTGATATTCCTCAGGGTGAGAATCCCAGCTTTTAAAACACTTAAGGACTTTTAGTTACTTTTATAAAGACGCAGCAATAGTTCTTGTGATTATGTACTACAATGAATGAGGATTAAAGCCTCTCCTTTTCCTAAGAAGGATGTACATTTGCCTCTTCTTTTTTATTCCCTGTCACCCTTGTACTTTCTAGCTAAAGAACTTCCTTTTTATTGAAACTTCATCAAAAATGTGATCATGTTATATACCACTCATGCTTTTCTGTATTTCTTCAAGTATGGAGCCAGATAAACTTTCACGATTAAGTTGATGATGGGACTTGAAAAAACAACTGTGTCTTCTAATCTGGTAGAGACCTAATATATTTTTGCTCTTTCACTGAGTTTTAATGCAAAACATAATAATTGAACATTTATATCTTATGCTCTTTATCTCCCAGTGGGACTATATCTCACTGAAAGTATCTATTGTCTAGTAATGACTAACATGTATAAATATTTATATAATTTCTTGTAGCTCAGCACGACTAGCTATCAAAATGTACTGTTTTTTTTGTTTTGTTTTGTGTTTTTTGTTGTTCTTTTTTTTTTTTCTATACAGCTTCTTAGTGCTAGAGTAAAATGATAAGCTTTGGAATCAGCTTGGGAGGTTTCTTGTTTTTATCAATACTTGGCACTGCAGACCTTCTGTGGCAAGCAGTTTTCTTTTCACTCCACTTTTATTTCCTTCCTTGCTGTCTTAGAGCATATGTCTTTACCAATGCCTAATTCCAAAAGACTTCCTTAATACATCTGAAGGCACTGACCAGGGAGAATGTGCTTTGCTACTAAACATTCAGAAATGCAAAAACTTGAAGTCTCATATTTTCACTTTTCAGACCTGGAAAAGTAAGTTTTCCAGGAATCACATTGATTTCACATAAAATTTAAAAATTCACTAACTTTTTACTTTTTGCCTACTATTCTGTTGAACAAAGAACTTTAATTCTTTGGTAAAAGAAGTTTTTCAGGATTCTTAAGTTTAATTTAGACATTTACTCATTTAATTTAACAGTATCTAATTATTCAACAGTACCATTTCAGAATTGTTTGAGCTATGGGTTTTTTTCTGAGATAATCTATATCTGTATTTTTAATTATTCACAAAAGTCTTAAATTTTACAAGGTCAATAAATTTTGGTTTATTGTCTTTAATCATATTTTAAAAGATCCCATTGATCCCAAAATTATGTGCAAAGATTCATGTATGTTAGTCTTAAGGGACTGCAAGAAGGTGGAGATATAAAGTAACTTTTCAGTAGCACAGAGATAAAAGCCAGAACTCTTGGCAGCTGATGTCACCCACTAAGGAGCAGGGTAATAAGTATTTCTCCAGAACATCAGGTCTGTGTTCAGAGTTCTGCGATAAGAAATGACACTAAGAAGGGTTCTTTGGTTCCATTCAAGACCCCTTCTCATAACCCATAGCTGTTTGAGGAGTGCTGGGGGTGGGAGATGCTGGGAGCTGTGCTGAGGGAGCTCAAATGCCATTTGAACTGCCTCCTATGCTTTCTTTGGAGAGCTACTCTGGTGTGTTGTCAGCCACAGTAGTTTATTCCTGGTTTCTTCTCAATTCTTGACTACGTATTTTTTCTGTCATTCACATGAAAGAAACTCTTCATGTGGAAAGAAGGAAGATAGGTAGGTACATTGTTTCAGAACGACACAGATATACTGTGATAAAGACAAGCATTGTGAAATCCATTAGCTACTGATCTCCCTATTTGTGTCGCTTCTTAGACAGAATACCTGCTTGACAGACTACTTAATAGTAGACTACTACTTCTTAATTTATGTAGAGCACAAAATGAGTGGAACGAGGTCATGGGTATTATTCTTAAATCAAATTAAGGGTTTAGCTGGAGCGTATATGCCTAACAATGGAGCATACTCAAGCAAAGGTGAGCAAAATAATATTAAAGATATTAAGAATATTTTCAGCTTAATGGAGGTGTAAAAACTTAGACTTGATTCTTGCATCATAAAAATGTGTTGAAAAGTATGCAGTAATTCTTCCATGTAATATTTATGTAAGAATAAGACCATAGAAAATATGACTTACCATCAAAGAAAAATATTAAAGTCACGTGGCTAGACATCACAGTGGAAAAGAAATGGTTAATTCATATTTCTGTAAAAAATTAAATATTAAAAGGAAAAGGCATATCTTCTAAGGTAGTCTCTTATTCCATTGTATAGTATTATATGCTTAACATGGTAGTTAATTTCTTTGATCTGTTTGCACACTGGCATAAAATTCATTGCTTTAAAGGGCCTAGCGGTGGCCTTCAGATGACACCCTTGTTACATAACATGACCGTATTGTTGTAAGGTAATAAATTATTCGGATAAGTATTTGTGTGTGTGTGGTCTATTTATTGTCACTTCACCATTGTTTTAAATGGATTTAGCAAATTGTAGCAAAAAATTCTGTTCTTTTTTTTTTTTTGATTAAGCTGTTAAACAGTTCATGCAGCAACTTTTTGCGCAGTTTAAAGTCCAGCCTGTATTGCAATCTGTATGATTTCCGCCAGGCTAAAATTTCATATTAAGACAAGTTCACGCACTTCACATCATGCAAGCTAAAAGGCTGCCAGACAACACACTCCAATATGTTCCAGAGTTGCCTCGGAAGAGATCATCCCACGGTGTGGATCCACATTGCCAAAGGGCAAACTGCAGCCTAAAGCAAATTTTTTGCATTTACTCTAAATCATCATCACAAAGAAACTTGTTTCAAACAGGAGATTAAATGTTTTTACCCAAAATTACCAATTTGAGTTGAATATAGCATTTTCCGTATTCCTTTTGATTGCTTTCAGTAAAGCAAAGCAGAACACCAAAACCATCCAATCTTGAAACAACTTGCTGCAAAATTTAAAAACAAAGTGTTTCTACAATATAAACAGGTTTTATTGTAGGAATTGAATTTCTATGTATAAATATGTATCTCCTGTTAGCTTTTTGAAATGTATCAATATGAAACAAAGTATTCCATTTAGACATGAGGGAAGCATTTTGCTGTATATAAAATTGAATTTGCAGGAATTCCAGCCTGTCTTAATATTAATCTTTCTCCAATTCAGACAATCAAGAACATATTCAATTATTCATAGGGCTGTGATTCTAGCTATTTTCAATTGTTTCTCATGTTATTTGGAAGATGTAAAAATCAAACCACAGAGGAATACAATACAATAGAAAGAACAGCTATTAAAAGGAAAAGAAGGTTGATGTAATGGAGGAAGCAGACCAGAGAATGCTCCATCAGCTGATACACCAGCCAGTGTTACTGGACAGCCTGAGAGAAATCATCTGGCTTATTGAAGAGCCCATTATCTAATTTACAGACAAAACATGGAGAGATGACTCATATATAGAAGAGAAAAGATCAGACCAAGTCCCTAATTTTTTTCGCTTTGTGCTCTGTTCCCAATGTGTAACCCCTCCATGTGCAGATCTCTATCCTGCAACTCCAGTACTGGGAGGCTCTTTTGGCTATGATACAAGTGAGACTAGAGACCAACAGAAATTTGCTTTCAAGCTGATTGAATTTACAGATGAACCGGCTGTATGCAAGCAAAACAGGTGTCCCCATGCACCAATTTTGAATGGCAAGCAGTTTGATGCAAGGCCAGGAGAAAGGGCATGTGGGATCTTTCGGGAAGATTTTATGGAGAGCAACAGCACCTTCAGTCCCTGGGTGAGCAGTAGTCAGGAAAGATATCATCAAGAGGTGAGGAGTAGCATGTCTTCTTTTTTCCTTCTCCCAGTCCTGGTGGATTCCCAAAAGCACATGTATCCCAAGTGGTGAAAGAATGGAATATAGCAGTGTCAGCTTGACAGGTTGGTGCCACTATCCCCCATCAGAGCAGGGTTTGCAGGCTCCATAGGTCTTCCTGCCCATTTGAGATTTCTCTGACTCCAGCTACAATCTGCTGTGATTTTCATCCTGAAATGCTCTTCCCCAGGGGAAAACAGAGACTGGGGCTAACCAACATGAGATCACTCTTTAGAAAAGGAGTAGTGCAGCAGGGCCAGGACCCAGCTGCTTATGTAATACTGACTAAGGTAGTGTCAGCATTTATACTTTCTTTCAATTATGACATAAAGAAAAGTCCTTTCATAGCTTATCCAGCTGGAAAAATTAAGAAGAAACAATAGCATGACATTTTCTAATCAGATATTTTTCCCACTTTTCCAAAAGACAGTGTCCATCTGTTTTAGCATCTGTTCAGTGCAGTTCAAAATTCTCCTAAAACCAACAAGCTAGAGAAATGGCTTCACTGCCTTCAAAAAGGCAAGATCTAAGAATTTCTTGAGGGAAAAAAGGTTGCATATATCGTCATTATAGCCTCAAAAAGTGTCTCTGCCCTCGGTTCTCTGTCCATTTAAAAAGAGTATACAATCTCCATTTATTTCAGCAGGTTTGACAAAGCTACTTGACTGAAAACTCTGATGATGGCAAAGAGAAATTATTTTTGAAAAGTGCAAAAATGTTCCCTGCTGTTAAAGGCTCTGACCTTTTGTTGTCCTTTCTTTGGAGCCCTCAAAATAATGAGGGATCAGACTATGTCCTTGAAGTATCACTTACTACATGAAACATTTGATAGATGGGGTTTTTAAGTAATAAAACTATGTACACAGGTTTTGTTTCCACACATCTCACTATCCAGCCAGAGAACATGGTAAAAAACCTGCCTAAAGATTTCAAAATGGTAAATTTTCCTGTAATTTCTACTAAATTTTCCTGGAGGGTATGATTTGGATCACATTTTTACCCACGCATTTGCTCCTTTTGCAGCTTCAGTGATCCAGGACACTTCACAAAAGTAACCTGGTATCAGAACTCATAAAATAATTCAAGCTGAAAGGGACCATTGGAGGTAATTCAACAGTTTTGCCTCAGTTATCAACTCACAGGATATGTTCATAAAACAATTTTATCTTGGTGATCATAACCTGACAGCATATTGGATATACGTGTGCCTGGCATGCGAACACTTCTGCTGAGAGTTAAATTTATAAATTCTCCTTTTTTTCACACACAGTTTAATCTGTTTTGTCAGATTGAATTTATACATAAGTCTTGATATGACAAAAAATAATGCTACAATTTTCAGTTCAGTCAAAAGAGAAGCAGAAAATAATGCACCAAAAAAAAATTCTCTCTAGTTTTGGAAGTCTTTCTTCACTTTTTCAGACTGTTCAACTATGTACTGACTTCTAGGAAGTTTTATAATTATTGCATCCTATATTCCATAATCTCCTTTGTACGTGTGCTGACCCTTCTTCTGCTGTGCACATTATCGATTCCAAATGTGACCTTCCAGCTTGCATTTCTGTCACTCTGTGTTGTCAGTCTGATATTACCTGCTTAAATGAGGAAGAGTGATGCAGGCAGAGCTTTTCTGAGAACATCACTCAGTCTGACGGATATTACCAACATGAGGTAACCTAACTGCAAGCTACCAAAAGAACTGAAGGATCTTTTCCCTGTGGAAGCCAGATGAGATTCCCCATAAACCAGACAATATGTCTGCAAAAGACTAGTTAGACTCAAAATATGTAGCAAAAACATTTCTAATTAGAATGATCCCCACAGCCATGTTACCCAGGGGCTTCAGACTAGAGGAATGAGACACTATTCCATTGGCCTTGTTAACATTTTATTAAATGGCAGTTGCCCATGTTGAGCATACAGCAGCAACAAAGGCTTCAGTTTTGCTTCTGTTTTTACCACTGGGTAAAAACAAGGTCTGCAAGTAAGGAAAAGATGTTCACCCATGTGTACTGACATCTGCATTAGTAAGCAGTGAATTCTGATTTATCCCACGTATTTCTGTTCCTTCATTCCTTTATCCTACAGCCAGAGCTGTTGCTGGTTCCAATTAGCATTCGTACATTTCCATGGAAATCGGTAGATTTTTAAAGAAAGGGGGTTGGAAATAACAGGAGATGACAGTGACCAGCGACTGATACATGAATTGTGTTAACAACACAGCCATCGTACTGACAAATGTCAGGGTGGAGAGTAAAGCAGGGTGAGAAGTATCACGATGCCTTAAGAGGAGACGAAATACAGTGAAATGAAATATAGATGACACACATATCAAAACAAATATGTCTAAATGGCTGACCTTATTTAGACAAGGAATGACATTTACATGGCAAAAGCAATGAAATTTAAATTATTACCTTTAAATGGCAGTAATTAAAGAGTATGAGGCTACAGCAGTTTTCTGCAGGAATAAATAGATATGTGATATCATCAGTTAGCAATGGAAAAGCCTCCATTCAGCACATAATTCTCAGCAGATTTTCTTTATTTGAAAGGAGTGTTACAGCGTTATCATCAGAGTGACTAAAATTAAATGAATTAAAATGTCATCTGGAATTAAGTCAATCCTTTTATTATTATTCAGTCTATCAATGAAATCCTAACATACAAGGGAAAACCTCCACAGTTTATCTGATAAAATCAGCGTGATCAGTGATTTCAATCTGAAATTGCTCAAAATTAATTGTATTAAGGCTTCCTACTTATTTATTTTTAGCTCTGTGGACAGTTTTATTGAATCAATGGGATTATACTTGCTTTAGAAAGTGTAGAAGAGCTGGTCTATATGTAGATTTTGGTGAGAAATACTGGTAAGAAAAATAGAAATTTTACTGCAGATATAGTTACAATTATATTAAATACTTCTTTACTGTGATATAATAAGAGTTTTTCTTTCTCTTTTTGTCTGATAAATTCTGTGGACATTGGACTCCTAATCTAGGTTTTTTTGGAATCAGGTTTGTTAATATATTTCCTATGCAGGCGTCAGAAAGGATGAATTCATGTAGCAGATATATATACATACAACTTTTTACAAAAGATCCCAAAGAAAGATTCTGAATATTGGTGAATATAGAAATGCACCCTGTCCTTATAACATGTTTGTGACAACATAAATATGAATAAACACTCTTTGATAGGCCAAATTCTACAGTCACGAGAGCAGTTATATTTATTTCCTTGTACCCTTCATTAGCTTTACCTAGGGGCAGTTCCAAAGCCATCGCTGTGAGTTTCTGACGCTGGCCAAGGGTTTGCATGTGGAGGCAACTTGAGGCAGCGGTGTCCTGGGGCTGGCTGCTCCCACACAACGCTGCTGCTGTGCACGCAGGACACAGAGCTCTGCAAGCGCAGTGACAGCGAATTGCTCAGGTGCTTGAACTGATGAAGCGGCTCAAAGCTTTCCTTGTTAGGAAAAGCTCCAAGACTGCTTTTAAATTAAACCACTTGTCTCCAACATGTTTAACAAATCTTGTAACAGGAAGGAAGGAAAAAAATGGGGGAAAATGTTTGAATTTTTCCTTAACACTCCTGCTACTAATAAGAATAAATCAGGGAAACTCCAATCAGTGTGCCAGTTTTGTTTATCCTGTAGCACCGTGTTCTGTTCTTTGTAGGATCTGGGAACTGATGCTTCTGTATCCCAAGTATGCAATCTGTATATATATATTCCGTACGAGTTGTTTAAAGAGACCTTATATACAGGAGAAGTATTTGTTAGTGGTTTTAAGCCTAAGTGTAGATGAACTATAATGAACAATCTGTTAAATGTTAATGTAATTTATCCTTTCTTAATTTACAAACATGACATATTGCATGTATTTAGTGTTAATCTCTTTTAGACACTCATTTGTTTTGACCTATGTCCATAATATATTATGTACCTTGAGAAATTTATCTTGTCACTTTGAAACAAGATTACAATTAATATGACACACATGAGTTTAAATTACTACTCCAACTAGAGATGTGTGAGTAATGAATTAGCCACAGTCTTGAACTGTTGGCAGACAATTTAAATTGCCTGACTCTGATGCACGATCTGGAATTGCTAAATATGTACACGGTCTTAAGTCAACATGTGTTTTAGATCAGTGACTGAGCGGTACTCTTTAAACACTTTTTTTCTAAGGGAAAATAGCTAAATAAAAGTTAGCTTGGGACTGTATAGTCAGATGTCTGACTGCAAACAATTCTTCGACAGATTTGTTTTGTCACACCACATTTGGTTTGCGATTGTAGGGTCAAGCCTAAAAAGTTAAGTGGTTGTCTATAGGAAGCAGGACTGTAATTGTGATATCATTAGAAATACTGAATTGTAGATAATACTTTATATTTGTACTTGTCACTTGTCTGGTTTTTGACAAGAGGAGGCAGTTTTGATGGGCTTCCCGTGGTCCTTGTGTTTTTTATCCTGTTATCCAATTTTCTGCTGCACTGCTTTCCTTCTGTCACACTGACTGCTAGCCAGCCTTGCGTCCTTTACTGGAAGGGCATACAAAGCTTTTCGCTGTAGTGGACAGAAATAAAAGGAGACGCAATAGCAGGGATGAATTTTGATAAGTGCCTTATGTCCCCTGTCCAGGCTAAGTCATACATGATCTATATATCACCTGAAAGTGTTTCAAATCTCACAGAAAAAGTAACAATTATGGAATATGTATATGTATATATAATTTTTAAAATAAAATAAATCCTGAAAGGAGAGAAAAAAGTCTATGATTTTAAAAGCTCTTTGTGGATGACAGGAAAACATTTTAGTTTAGTGACCTTGTATTCTTTGAAAAAAACATACACCAACTAGTCCATAAACCACAATCAAAGTCCTAGTATATAGGTAAGTGAATACTACCCCAAAAACTCTAGTTTTTACACAGCTTATAATAGCCAATAATCTTTAGATATTAATTTCCACTAACTTTCCTTTTTTTTGGAATCAGAGTTTGGCATGGACAAGACTGAATGTATACAAGGTTTATACTCTGTACGCTTTTACATGCTGATTTAATCTGCTCTAGGTGTATCTTATGCAAAACTGATTTAGTCTCTGCTAATAGTCACATTTGCTCCTATTCTTTGAAAGCAAATGTAACCATTGTGTGGGGTTTGAATTATTGGATGAATCTCTGGCTTTTTGTTATACTTGATGTTAGATTTATCTGTCCGAGTGTTTTAAAACCTCATGTCCATAAGTTTCAGGGCACAAGCATAACAACGCAGGCAAGGCATATAGCAATAGCATAACATCAAGGCTTTGTCCAAAGTGGCAAAGCCAGGAGTGCTTTGGCTTTCTACTCAGGTTCGTGCTTCCTTTGGACTCTATCATCCATCATCCAAAAGTTAGGAGATGTTTGTGACACCTAACCTGCCTCTCACCATGACCCGACTTCTTTGCCAGGGATCTGCAAAGCAGAAGAAAGGGAAGCAGCAGTCCCAGTCTGGACCATCAGGAGCCAAGGACTGGTGGCCCCAACCTCAGGAGAGCTATGTCTCATTGCATACATGCCTAGTAGCCTACTCTAGGTCTTCAAACAGCTCTCAGCTACTTTGTTTTCCTTCTTCCTTTTTGCATAGCTGAGGTAGAAATGCCCTTGTTAGCAGCTGTCATTTGCCATAGACTGCCCAATAGCAAGGTTCCTGGCATTGATGATAAAGAAGACATTAAAGGGGAAGAAAAAGTTTTCTGTAAGCTGTCAGAGACATAACTGCATTACTGAAAGAAAGTGCATCTTCAAGGCCTGGCTGAATACGGCTTTGAGCAATCTGGTCTAAGGGAAGGTGTCCCTGCCCACGGCAGGAGGGTTTGAGACTAGATCATCTTTTAAAGTCTCTTCCAATCCAAACCATTCCAGGATTCTATGGTTCTATGATTTAATATAGTCCTATGATCATTGACAACCTTAGAAAACACCATTCTCCTTATTTGTTAAATTATTTTCAGCATAGGGAATTTTTGGTTTATGAAGAACATTTTTTTGTAGGTCTTATCTATTGTTCTGGCTAGACTCAATACCAGTGTCTACTATAAAGGAAGAAATAACTGCCTTAAATGTCTGTTAAAACTTGCTAACACAATTTTTGGGGAATGGGTGTCCCAAAGAAGCACCTGAATCCTTGTTAGTCACTTTTAAAACTATTTTGAATAATGTAATAAGTCATGAGATTCTAGATAAACCCCCTACTTTAGTCATGCACTGGACTATGATTTAGTAGCTCTCTTTTTATAACTTTTTTGTAAGAGTTCTTAGCATGCCATATGGGGTGGAGGATGTAGCTGGAACAGATTGGTGTTCATTAATCAGTAATTCGTACCTCATAAAGAGCAGAATTGGAATTAAAAATAACAAATTCTCTAACATTCTTAGTCAGGGACAGCAAGTAATTACAAACATAATGATTGCTGTCCCTACAGGGTTTCTTCCACAGCCACCCTCTTCGTTCCCACAGAATAGGGAATGCTTGCAGTTTTATGTTTGGAAATGAGTGGTTGCAACATTCACACTGGGTTATTAAGAAGCAAAGCTGATACAGCCACAAACTGAGTCAATACACTAAGCAAATCTGGCATGAGACCACAGGAGTTACGTGATATCATAAGAAACCTGACCACATAAAAGAAAGTTAAAGGTATTACCAAGCTTTGAAAATTCATGAAAGAGGAAATAAGATCAGTGTAATGCTCAAATGTTTGGTAGGTCAGAGAGGAAGAAACATTTCTGTAAAGAAATTTGTAGGATTTTTATTATGTGCTGTAACCATCTCTAAGATGCACTACTACCCAATACATTAGCAGGATGCATATATATGTATGTATATATATATATACACACTTCTCTGGTTTTATTTCATGTTACAAACAATCTTAAGAAATCCTACTTTTCGTAAGAACATTTTAGGCTTAATAAATCGATAACACATCGTAGCTATTATGCTGATCACAATCAGCAGAGCAGGAACTAAAAAGTCCTCTACAAAGTATGAAAAATGCCCAGAAAGTGCCGTAAGGTACAAAAGCAGTCTCTGAATTCTTAATTACTTATGTGATTATGTCTTTTAGATTGGATTTTTTTTTATATTTAACACAGCAGGAGTTTATTGAGGCAAACAGGTCAATAGTGGTAATAGTGGTACGTATCTCTGCTACTTTTATTCTGTTCTCTCTTACATACTTATATGTGAGTTTTTCACATGAGAAACTAGTACTTTTTGGAAAAATTATTTATTTATTTATTAGTCCAGGCGTACTTTCGTGTGTGTGTGTGTGCACACATGTGTGTGCGCGCATGTTTACACTGCTGTGTGTTCTTGTGTTTATGTGGAATCTCACAAATCAAATCACTGAAAGATCTGGAGAAGTTCAACTTCTTGTTCTTAGTGTGCTGCAGAAAATGTGGCCATGTCCATCAAAGAGCTCTTAAATTTTCCCATTCAAGTACAGACGAGATGGATATAAATCAAAACACAGGCAACAACAAAGAGCTATTCCATTCAAAAGTTTACCTACATTTAGATTGTGTATTCCTGTTTTAATGTTTGTTTTCAGGTAGTTTTTATAAACTCCTATGGTTTAGAGCTGATGAGTCAAACGTGACTGTGATGTGAATCTGAACTTCATGGATTCTCATTCATACTGAAACTCCAGGTGTCTTGTGGTTTTGGTGTTACAGTAGAATGATGCAAAGTACTGAATGTTGTCACCTATAATGTAAAGTAAAATGTTATGTATCTGGATTTGAGCAACCCACTACAGAAAGAATGTGGTTGAGGTTTTTTGGTTTGGTTTGGTTGGCTTTTTTTTTGACCCAGTGACTCTAGTCTTGTAATTACAGTAACTTTGTAACTCTGAGCTCTCTGGACCAACGGTAGACACAGAGTCTCAAGTTTCCTCAGGAATAAATGATTGCCAGAGACAATTCCTCTTCTAAGCAACAATTAGGGCATTAGCTGAACAAAGAGCTTCAGCTGGCAATTAGTATTCCTGTGGTGAACAGGGAGAGAATTAGTCAGAGATACAAGAGGCTCAGGCTGCAGGAGCTGAAGCAAAGGCTGGGTACGCAAGCTTTCTGATGCACCAATGCCTTTTTGCCTCCCAGTCTGAGAATCTCTTGCATTTATTTTTCACAATAGTTTAATACTCTTGTGTTGAAAGAATACTTTATGGTTCAAACATTCATCTCTGCTTCAAAAGATAGGCAACAGCTACTGGAAACAGCAGGGCTCTCTGCTGTGTTTATAGTCCTGAGGCTGATCAATAAACTCCAGTGACACAAGGGAGGAAGGGCTAACACACTCACACACTGCTCAGCCCCAGGAATGCAGAAAGGATGAATAGAAAGCTAAATGTTTCTTTAAGGAATGAGACCCAAGCACAGATGGCACTCTGTATTCATGGAAGGCTCCCACATGGTGCAAAGAATTAGAGCCTGCAGGGCCTCATAAAAATAGCAGAATCACCTATACTCAAAATCTTCAGCCTGATTCACTCTCAGCTACATTGCTGTAAGATAGTAGGAGTAAAGGTATTAAAGTCATTGGATTAATGCAGTGTAACACTGTCCTTAGAGCGGAACCTCACACCCACTGCGTGAAATGCTTATCCAAAGGGCTTGTAGTGACAGCATCATGAATAAACCAGCCAAAAAACCTGAAACTCCATCTTTAACCACGATGAACCAGATCATGGTTCTATATGTGGCCATGATACCCCTGTTGAGCTGGAAATAATCCAGAAATCCAGTTTACTGGAGCATCTGGGGTTCTTACAGGGACTGGATTTTGGTGTTGTATTAGCAATTTCTAAACCACCATCTCTATAATTCTTTTCTTTAGTTCAGAAGTAGCATGAAGTCAGGAGAAAGAAAAAAAAAAGGAAAGCCTGTTTTTTCTGTCTAGTAATATCCAGATGCCTAAAGCACCTATAAGAGGAAAATAAGCTGATGGCGTGCTAAGCTGCAAATCAGAAAAATAAAGTTTCAAGTATTCCAGAAGTTCAGAATACCAGGAACAGATTAAAATATTGCTGATGAAGTGAGTTGGCTAATTTCAGGGATCTGCACCTTAAATGGAACAAGCAGAATTTATCTGCTGGACATTTGTAGTGGATATAAATAATGTATGCCACATATAGACAAACATTTGTATTAATTTTGGCCAATTAAATCTTTCCACAGTTTTTATATTGCAAAATTCACTTGTGCTAAATACATGAGTGCTAAAACAGATCTAAGGAGAACATAAAATAATCTCTTTATTTTGATTCAAATCAAAAGCGGAGTTTGTGTCTTTGATGTTCTCTAGTAGATCACTCGGCAAATATAATTTCTTCAGAATTTATGTGCTGTGGTTGTGCTAGTTCTGAATTCTCCCTAGTAATGGGAAAAACTAGTTATGTCAGTATCATGTTTGCTGATGCTTTAAAATGAACTTTTAGCCAAATTTCTGGTCCCATGGAAATTCTGTTAAAAGGATACAATGGTAAACTGAAAGCATTTGGGGAGACAAAACCTCTTCATTTAACTGCTGCACACCCAGATGTGCCAGACTGCACTGGAGGCAGCAGACTGGGGAGAAGCGAGATGTGACTGTGCCTCTAGCCTATGCAGGCCCCAGGATTTGTATATGTTCCTGTCTGAAGAGTCTCCCTTTCTTGAGTTTTTACTGAGGAAAAAGCAAATTGAAGGGGACTCTATTTGTCCCATGCCCTTCATGTCTTCCCAGTCTCAATCTTCTTAATCATGAGTGATTTGTGTTGTGGCTTTCTGCTAGTGAGGCCTCTCCACTCTGGGATGCCCCTTGAGCTGTGCTCCATGAGGCTGTGGACCAGGGAGGATTTTCAGAAGTCACAACTTGATGTAAATCCAGCAAGACCAAATTCTTGGTAGAAGGGGTTGCTGATGAGGTCCTAGCTGTGAGAAATATTTGAGTTTGAAGCAGAACTGACTTTGGAGGGAAAGAAACATCATCAGACGAGAGTCAGGGCCCATCATAAATCTTATCAGATATGTAATGGTTGGAGCTGGGATAAAATTAGAGACAGAGGAAGGAGAATGGATTTTTATCTGAATAGCAATGGGATTGTTGTTCTTTATGAATAACAGCGTGTGTTCCAATTGTTGTTCTCTCTGTAGAGCTCCAGAGAATTGTATGTGCAAGCTTTCTGCCTGCCTGGCCATGTATCAGCCCTGGCAGAGATACATAAGAGAAAACTGCCCTGGCAGAGCCAGGAGATCCCTGACAGCCTAGTGAGGCAGCCTGCAGAGCCCCAGCACCACTACTGACTGCAGCTGTTGCTGCTTGGAAGGACACTTAAGTATAATATATTACTTATCAGACAGATTTTCCACAGGTGCTACAGTTTCCTGTTTCCTAGGTGGATTCTAGGTTGTTCATTTGATGGAAACACCTCCAAGAGTAACATAAAGTGTAAAAGATCATACTGGTCTGGTCTTAGACGTATAGCTTAAATACATGATCTAAGTTCAGTGAGGATGAATTAATCATTGATGAATTTGGAGATCATAGAAGCGATGATCTTACAAATATACATGCTTATTAGGCACTATAGAGCCAGCACATAAACTAAGTTGGAGTAATTAAATAAGAGGAAGGCGAAGGGGTGAAAGAAAACACCATCTGCTAACTCTCGATCAGTCACTTATAAGCAAACTGGAATATAATGAAGGCCATTGCATTCTGATCATGAATAGATCCGTCTGCTTGGCTTGTGTTATTCTTCCTCAAAAATAGTGCATATGTTTTGTAACAGTTTGGTAAACACATGAAAGAGAGAGGAAAAAGAAAGCTGAAAAGTCTCTGCTGAACTGTATGAAATGAAGCAACTTGGATGCTTCATGGCATTTTAAAAATATTTATCTTACAGACAATCTTAACATTTACAATATCAACAGTTTGGTTTGAAGGTACAAGCTTGATTATGCAGTCAGCAGTTTCATGTTGCCGTAAGATCATTTTATTTGACAGAGAGAATCCAGATCAACAGTAATTCATGACCTGACATTCTCAGTTATTCATAGCCATCAACTGATGCACTGATTCTATCAGCTGACTGTTAAATGTAGGGTACTCATGGAATCTCCTCTAGGGTTGAAATAGCAATTGTTTCTAAGTTTGTGCATTTTTCACCATGAAGGATGACTTTCTAGGCTATTAATACAGAAGAGTGACATAAAATGTCATAGCCACCTGTTGTGTCAACTGCTAGCAGACAACAATATATGTTAACACAAGGCCAATAATCTTTAATTTATATATATATAGATGTATATATATGTCTTTATATGTATATGTATATGTTTATAAATATATACATGCATATGCCTATACATATAACAAAAGAATGATTCTATTAGATGCAAATAATTCAATTATTGCAAAAAGTAAAATTCACTGCAACTTTGTCTTTGTCATTGTCATGGGCATTCAAATCCTGCTCATGAAGCACTTAAGAAGGTGAATGACTTTATATGAGAAGGAACATGCCACTATACACAGGACAATAATACGTAAAATGCTTTTCTATTTACGTCTTTTTTTGAAAGTCATTGTATTGAGACATGCAATTACTGATACAATCTTTTAAGGCCATTTTCCAGCACATGTGTGATAAAGATTCAGTCCTAGCAATGTTAATTCAGCTTAATTATGAAATCAAAAAAGAGTTTTGGGAATCTCTGCAAAAGCTGTAAGGTTGTTCACTGTTAAGAATATTTAAAATTCAGTATCCCTGTTTGAATGGAATTTTTCAAAATGGCAGCTTATCACTAGTTCATTTAAAATGGGAATACTTTCGGAAGTTGATTTTGCTGTCCACTTAAGCTAGTGCTGTGCCTCTTCTGATGCCAGGATATGGTATCATGAAGAGCAGTGTGGGATCTGTGTTACCAGCAATCGAGTCTGTGCTTAGGAAGATGATGGAAGCACTCCTTTGCAAGGAAGGCAAACTGCTTCACCTGGGGAAGGCACAACCACACCTGCCAAGGCAATGGAGCTGCACAGTATGTAGGTGACAAACTGCACCTAGAACACTCCTGGGGAAATGTCCAGTCTGTCCCACCCCAAATACATATATCTTCCTGCCCAGAATTTTTGGGGAAAGGCAGTGTGTCCCTTAAAAGCAGCAGTGAGCAAAATAAACTTAAGAGGACATCCATTTTATTTTAAAACCCTGTTCCTGATGCCATTAATTTTACTTTCATTTGTTACAGCAATGAAGCATCACATTTTGCCTGAGAGAAGGAAACAGTGCACTTACAACAGGCATTAATTAGGACTTCAATGTACTTGAAACTAATTTTAAGAAGCATTTATATATGTACTATGGTTTTTTGCTTGCAAATGCTCTCTGGCTTAATTTCAGTTAATGACCTTTAATTGTGAAAAGTAAACTGAGGATACACAGACACAATTGTGCTTCAGATGTGCTAGTAATATTCTCTAAAGAGTCAGCATGTTTGCATGTTTTCCAGCTCTTAGCATGTGTTTAAAGGTGTGCTCCCAGAGATCATAAAGTTGTTTCAGTGCAATTCAAATTGGTTTCAAGACAGTTCAGGCTGGAGGACTAGAGCCCAATGCTTGAGCTGACAGTATTTCAGCCCAGCAAACCAGGATGGCTCAAGCTCACACATGAAGCAGAAACATATACACCTCTTGGGATAGTCATGCAAGATTTGGAGACTCTGAGACACAAAAGAAAAAGTCCCTCCAGATGGCTTAAAGGAATGTTTTTTTCTAGCAGCTAATTCTTGTTACTGAGGGAATGTGAATTGCTCCCTCTACACTCACAGTAGCCCAGCCATGACTGGGTAACATTTTTCCATTGATGGGGCTCCCTGAGGACTTTTCCCAGAGTACCATGCTTATTTGCCTTGCAAACTCCACAAAAATAAACAGAAACCACTATGTGGCTGTTTAAATGTGAGTCTTGAGGAACTGCTTTCTAATCTCCACAGTACAATAAGGGAATGTCAGTGCTACCTGATGATAAATGTGCAGGGGCTGAGTTTGCCTCGTTTTAGCATAAAACCTGCTTTTTCCCTTGTACTTAACTTGTATCACATAATCATCAAGGACAAATGGATGCTGTGGGAGTCACTTCCACAGCTAAACTCTTGAATATCTTACAACTTCATACAGAAAATGCATCTTTGCTGTGATTTTATAGTCTCAATGGAGTTATTTAGGCTTAGCTGAACACTACGTTGAATTATCTCTTGCAAAATTACCCCCCTGCTTGTCTATCTGACATCCAGAAACTTGAAGAGGTTACTTGCTGTCTAATGTCATAGTCAATTACTTTTTAAAAGACAATTTTACCAGTTGGCACTTGGCTAACTGACCATAGCTGCCCTCTCCTTGGAGACAGCCTCCCCAGGTCAGCTCTGAAGTTCAGAGTTGGGGAGCATATGCAACTTATCTGCTAGAAATAAATAGATGACATCTCCACACAAGAAATAATCTGATTTACCTGGTGATTTACATTAAGGCTGTGATAGGATGTCTGTATCTGCCCTTATTTAATCACTAAACTTTCGTCAAGATCCCATTCCAATTAAAATTTGAATAGCCAGGAGGGAGAAGTATATTTTAGCATCATGAAACACATTATTCCTTGCATGCCATTTCAAAGCAGAGCAAACATGGGCCCTGTCACACATTTATTACAGGGAGATAGTGTACAATAAATGGCATGAAATTAACTTTGGGAGTGAAAACGGTCATAAAAAACAGTGGAAATCACAGAGATCCTGCAAGGCTATTCAAGAAATATGCACAAATTCAAACCATTCCCACCTCTCCAAACATGGTCATTTTGAGGCCTGTGCCAAGCTATTTCAGACCCTATACAGTCCAAGACTAAATGTTTACACAGGAACATTTGGAAAGATAAAATCCAAGTAACGTGAATATGTAAACCACATGAATCTTTTTCTACTCTGTTTAAAATCACTTTTTCTGAACAAGAGTATTCACACACTGGGATTTAAGGTAAAACAACTGACTTTAAATTCCACCTTCAGATGAATCTTTTTGTGTGAAAACAAGCCATGAATTATAACTGATACATAAAAGGCTGCCTTTTGACTCCCTTGGCTGTTTGCCTGAAAGCCTGAAAACAGATGAAAAGGTGTTAAAATTAATGAGTTAAAAAGTATCCTGCCTATTTTTAGAAATAGGTAAGATTTACTCCTCCTGGTATTACAGATACTTTACTGTCACTGTATTGATGGTTTGCAAAGTCATTCAAATGCTCTGTGTCACAGACTATTTTTTAAATAGAATTTGCTTTTAAAAATTATTTTGGCTGTCTGCCTTAAAGTAATGTACTTAAATATCAGAAGAGGATATTTCCAGAAAGCATGCACTGCTATTTAATTATTTCATATCTCTAACATGTAATCATTTTACGAGCCAACTTCATCTCCAATCAGCTTACAAAGAAATGAGAGAATTCACTGAAAAAAGCAAAACTGTTCATTGTTGCATGAGAGACTGCGGTTCAATGGGCTGACCTGCTGTGATCTCTAAACTCAAGCAAATGGGAACTCCTAACAGGATATGTAACCAAAGCCTGACCTGTTCATGAAGTCTGGAAACTTTTGAAATAAACTGTGATTTAATTAATGCTTTGTATGATAAGGATGTGCATTTTAATGAAAAAGAATTACAATAAAGTGTTCAATTTAAAAAAAAAGAGCTAGCTGAATAGAATTTACATTGATTTACACATAGCTTGCACATATTATCAATAGTCATATTGGGTACTTTATGCCTTAAGAAAGCAGGAACTCATTTTAAGAATTCTTCATATCGTTCATATCTTTAATATACCATAACACACTGTAGAGTTCCTCTTTTATAGGACTCCCACATAGTCACATGGGAAAAAGATTCAGATATACATAGCATGAAAATCAATCTGCACTGTTCGGTGGCATACAGAATGACACTGCTCCTTAGCAGGACTGCATCTCAGGCGATGTTTCTGAGGGAGCTTTGTGATACCATTAAAACAATAGTGACATTATAGAGTGATTTCAAATTTCAGTGTGTATTCTTCCATCTGGTAAATCACTAAATCAAGTGTGAAGTATTTCTACGTGAAAAAGGTGTGATCTTGCTATTGACCTCAAGAAACCTTTCCCTGTTGATATTCTTGGCATCTTGGCCTTATACTAACAAAGAGAAAAAGGTAAAAACTTGCATTTACTATTATCATTTTTTTAGGAAATTGAGACTAAAAGGCAAGAGTCATTGTTGAAAAATGTATTTAAAAGTAAATATCAATTGCCTTTATTAAGGACACAATATTAGAAGAAAAAAACCCTATAAAATTATTCAAATCAGATATTAAATCCTCCAGTTCTTTGTAGGTTTATTGTTCCAGTTTGAAGTGCCATTGTAGGTGACAACAATGCACAAAAATGGACTGATTCCTTTTTTTATAAGTGGACAGAGAGATTGTCATCTGTAACACATTATTTGGTGTGACCTAAGCTCCAAGAGCAGACTCTCTATTCTCACTCAAGTCAAGAACTACAGAGCCTGAGCTGCTGGGCTCTTTTAAATAGTTTCACTTTTAATGAGAACCTTGGATCAGAATTATTATTATTATTATTATTATTATTATCGTCACCACCTGCCTTATCGAAAGAAGTAATGGATTGTATGAAGCGAGTTTGGATGGTGCCTGTTTTTCAGTGGATCTCCGCAATTTCTGAAAGCTTAAGTCCAAACTGCAAATCCTAAGGTCCTTTCCAGGGTTCAGATGGTTAAGATTTATTTGTAATAAAGTAACTTCAAGAGATTCCAACTAAATCAATATTTTTTCTATTTATTTTGGTTTTTCTTTCATTTTCCCAAGCACAAGTTTATATCACTATAATTACAGAGAAACATTTTCCCTGCATTATCCATTTGACAGTACTTGCTCTTTACTTTGTTTCAGCTTTTCCCTTTTTTATAATGAGATGCTTCCTGTGATTTCTTTAAAAACTTTTTTCCCACAGCAACAAAAGAAGTAAAATTATTTAAAAACAGAGCAAGATCTGACTGCCACAAAACCCCAGAAGGTTTATAAATTGTTAACAGTATTGCAAATGCCTGGGAAAAAACCCTCTTCTGACGCCCCTAGTCCTAGGACCCTCTTATAAGTGCAAATAGAGGTGTTAACTTTGGTGGACATTGATCAACCACACTGACTGCCACAAAGTTTAACTCAGTAAAGGGATAGGCAGACATATTTAAAAGGGATTTTATGGGGTGAAATTAAGGAAATAAATTCGATGAAAACATAAAGAAAAATACTTCAAGAAATATGCTACTAAAAATCTAGTGTGTGACTGGGCACGTCAAAATTTCAGGCTTCGCATATTAATTATAAAATCATATAATGTAATTTGCATAATTTTATGAGCAATGAGAAGGACGCCACACACTTACTGGCTGGAATATTTACTTCTTCCAAAGCACCTGCAGATACAGTTTCCCGACACCTCCCTTTAAGGCACTCTGTGCACTTGTGCTGAGCTTTGTACTTTCTCCTTCTTTGGCCTGGGAAGAGACTGTTCTGTTCACTGGAAATTTTTCTGAATAAAAGATGCCTCATTAACATTTATGTTTTCGTGTCACCAAAATAAGATTGAATCTCTGTATTGTCATAAGTTTTATGTTCACACTTCTAAAAAAATATTATAATGTTAATGGTAGACACAAATACCAGCTATTGTTCTTAAAATTCCTTGCCGTGCATGAAATTTCAGTAAAACTGTCTTTACAGTAGGATTTTGGTGAAAAAATAATAACTTGCATATAATACACAATGCATAATTTCAATTGTAGGCACTGCCAAAGCATGGAGAAGAAAAGCAGATTTTGGCCTGGGTAAAAGCCAGAGAGTGACTGTTTCTGTTAAACACGACTGAAAACAATCATTCAAGTCAGTTGGTAGCTGTACAAAGAGTTTAAATTTATCTATAACATAAATCCATAATGTGCTCTTGACAAGAATAAAATAATATGTTTAACATCAATATATAACCATGTTAAGGTTCACATGAATGAGACTTTCCTTGTTTCCATCAGCCAAAACAGAAATAGACCAGATACTTTAAATTTCTTCAATCAAAATATATAAACAAGAATTGTTAACATTAGTCTAGGAGCTGAATCTTGTAAAGAAAAAAGTAATGAATAAAATTTTAAATTAAGCTTTTGCCTAAAATAGATCCTTGTGAGAAAAGAGTCAACTAAACATCTTTTTTTTCAACTGACCCCCAGAGGGACTTCCATCAAAATCCTTGTTGGACATAACTTAATATATGCGAACTTGCCCAGGAGTTATTTCTGTAATGACTGTAAGAAAAACTTGTGAATGCTTTCGGAAAGATGCTACTTCAAGTCAAAAATAAAATCATTATTTTTTGGGCTGTGACTTCCTTTCTGAATACAGCTCAGGGTAAAAGAGCTGACTAAACGAATGTTCTTGGATCAAACTGGTATTTTCTCTTTTCTGTGTTTCATTCTAATCTTCTGTTTGGATGAGAAAACTTCTCTGTGGTGTATAGCTGACTCTCATCTTAAAATACATTATTATTACATAATAAAATTAATTCGCATAGAATAGTCATTGATAAGTCACGTGGTTATAGAATAGAAGTAGATATGAAAGGTAAAAACATATGACAGAAAGCAGTCAGAATAAAAGATGAGATTAATATGATGTCATTAAATCTGTCTGATTCTTCAGGAAATGCTTTTACTTTGGACCAGGGAGGCTGGACGGGGCAGTATCTTTTGGAACAATGTTGCCTATTAATATAAGTGCTGGAATAAACATATAAACTTAAAACTATAATTAATAGTCCAATTTGAAGTGCTAGAGATTCTTTTGATTTTTCCCAGTTATTATCACAATCTTTGCATTTTTCTTTCAAGTGTATGTGAATGCTTATGAAAGATGTAAACTCACGGCCTATATCTCTTTGTACCTTTATTTGTCCTGGTTTGCAGTACTTATCTACAATACAAAGGATAAAGCCAGTCAGACACTGGAGAAAAATACAGATTTGATGAGTTCATTCTGCAGTATTAAATCAGGAGATGGGAAATTGCATCTTGTGCCCTTTTATTCATTTAATCCCTGTAAAATTCAGTTCCATACTTAGTGGAGTATTTTGTTTGTTTTCTGTAGGACCCTGTGGGAGAATCTATCCATCATGCAAACCCACGTACGACACAACCTGAATAAACACAAGTTGGATTCACCAGAAGATTTTCCAGCGATGCAATAAAATATACTGACACTTCTTCACAAACAGTGGCCATGTCCTATGTGCTTTGCCATTATAATTTACCTTCTGGGAAAAGTAATATGCGATAAACCTGTTGCAGGTAGTAATAAATTAGTAAATGCAGAACTGATTCAGAGTGGTTGTGCCCGCCCATCTCTAGCCCAGATGTTCTGCTGAAGATTTAGAGACTGTTCTGCAGGCTCTCAGCCTCTGGAGTGAATTAGTTGCATGCTTATACAAAACTGGAAATAGTCCTTTTTTTCATGTGCCCCTTTGAGTTTTTGTTTTTCTGTTCCTCCACACTCCTCCCACACAGAGCCTTTCCCCTGCACAGCATGTCCACGTGCATAGATTTAAAGTGCTTTTTAATCTGCAGCACAATATTGCCTCTGGTGTATTATAGCTTTCCTTTAAAGCATCTTGTAGTATTTTTACTGGGACTTCTAATTATTTCAGTAATTGTATTCATTAAGTCATCAGAAAGTACTTTTATTTTATTGAAGAACTATTGCTAGATTAGAAAAGCATAGTTTTTGTGGTCTGAAGGGCTAGTTTGGTCTATCACACTATATTTATCCTGTCATCAATAATCAATCTTTTCCAGATGAGCAACATCAACATTGATTACATAGAAGCTCAAGCTTTAAGATTCATGTGGCTCCTCAGCACTTCAGAATAATATATTAATTAGGTTAAAGAGCACTGAAGACAAATTACTCAGTCCTTGCAGTCATATTTCCTCCAGTTGTCATATCTTTAAACTGAAAATATAGTTGTGACAGGTAATGCTAATAGCTTGAGGACAAACTTGCCTAACAATGCCTTTGGCATTTCTATTAATGGCAGACAGAAATCTTTCTAATCAGATGAAAAAATGCTGCATTTAAAACCAAATATGCAGCAAGGGCAATCTAGCAGTCACAATGGCCACTGAGAATCTGGAGACTCTGTGAGTAGTATTTTTGTATCTGTTCTGAGAGAGTGCTGGACTGTAGAGCAGTAACAGTCTAAAGGAAACTCCTAAGGAGGCTAATCCTATTTTAGTATGCAATGTACTTATAAATTCAGGGCCAGATCTGTGGAGACATGGAGGTGCTTTAAGTGCCTTCTACCTGCATTTCAGCACCTAGCCCTTCACTGAGACAGATGGGAAATTTGCAGCACCAACATTACCAACATATTAATTACACATTATTTTAAAACATCTCAATTGGCTAATGTGATCTAGTTATGTATCTTTAATGACAGAAGCATCAAAAACAAATAAGCAACACAAAACTAACTGAAAGTGATTACGTTACTTCCTGGTCTGATGATGTAAAAGCCCCACATGCCACAACAGATTTACAAAGAGGCCAATGAAACCTGTAAATGAAAACTTTTCTCTTGTAAGAACTCCCACTGTAAGCGCACACAACACCCCTGCTGCCTGATTTTTAGTTGTTAACACTCCACAGTCTGAGAACAAAAGCTCTAGAGCATCCCAAAAGCTTTACTGTGACATTTGGGAGTCACCAACAAAAAAGCATACTTGCTTTGGGGACTGCTCTGGGTCTACATGTTCTGTCCTTTCCAGAGCACCAGTACAGCACTAGATAGATGCAATATGTCATACCTGTAGGTGCAGAACAGTTTCTCTGTTGTTTTATTTTGTTCTTTGTAGGTCATAATGCTATTCCCTTACACAGCAGAGCTAGGTAACCTGTACCAAACCAGGAGGAGAGCAACTTCAGTTCATAGCTGAGCCAATTCACAAAGTGCCTCAGTTTTTAGTAGCATGACCTGTTGTGATACTCCATGAGGACTGGTATTTATTGAGCTGTGTCCTGCTCCTGTTGCCTCCGCTTGATAGACATCACAAGTAATGAATGAACCCAGAGCATTACACTTCACCGTGTGCGCTCCTGGATGCTTTGATGGTGAAAGGAGCCTGACTTCTCATTTCACACAGCTATAGGAATGCCTGGGATTCACTTCTTCATTTGAACGAACAGAGTATCTAAACTGCTTTTTACAATGCCAAGAGAGAAAGAATATATCACAGTCCTTGGATAACTGCCATTGCCTAGAACAACACAGATTCTATGCCAGTCCAAGTTGTTCTAGCTTTACTGTTGGCTATCTGAATCTGTTACCTCCTGCTTGATACCTGTCTGCAGCACACAGCACGTACAGATGTAAACCGGTACTTGTATGCTGTTCTGCAGTATCTGGCAAATATTGTCATACACCCATTGACTTGTTTTAAGCAATTATGTTCTCAATTACATGTAAGGTGCTAACATCTCTTTCTATGCCGGAATGGTCTGTAAAGTCAAAAACAGCTCAATTCTAAGCAAACCCCTGGCTTTATGGTCAATGTGACTACCCACAGTGCCTCCTCACAATGAGAAGGCTGAAGGGAACAGTTTCCAGTACAAGGACATTTCTGAGGTACAGCTGGCAAAGATAAGCACGTAAGAGGTAGCTGGCTGCAGCTCATAGCTTCTGCTGAATTGTGAAGGCAGTGGGAGCTGAGACCCTTCATCTTGCAAAGATGACTTTTCAGTGAGCTCTTGGAACGGGAACCAAGCAGCTCTCATACCCTGAACGCCAAAATGTCTTGGCCTGTGTGATACAGTATACTGATGCTAGAGTTGCACATAATTTAATGCAGCGGACAGCTACAGATTCACAGCTGAACAGACCTGCAAAGAATCATATGATTGTGCACAAAGGAAACTGTATGATATGAATATGATCTGACACAACTGACAAAACCTGACAGTATGTATCAAGTTAATCATGCAAAGAGCAAGTAAGGGCAGTTTTCAGAAAACAGGCTTTTGTCGTTCAGTTATTTTCCAAAATATTGCATAAAAGACTATTCTTGACCTTTTGCCCAGTTCCCTAAAAATGATGGAAAAATCTTCTCTGATTTCATGGGTTGTTGGATCAGGCCCAGAGATTGCAGTAAAGTAGCAATTTAGTCTGAAGGGCGCTGTCAAAGCCATGCAGAGGCAGTGGGTTAGGATAGATGGAGAGATTCAGAATGGAGCTGAGATTCATAGGGAAAATTATTAATATGAATCCTGCAAAGGCCCTTCTCCACTTGCTCTGTTTAGCAAGATCAATCACTCACTTCTACATCAACCAAATTTGTCCAAGACTAGGAAGGTAGTAATAATAAATAATTAGAATTTACATCACACCTTTCATCTTCAAAGCATCTTACAATCATTCACTAATTAATCCTCACAACAGTCTTGTGAGTTAGGGATTTTCAGCATTCATTAAGGACTCAAAATAATCTACAAAGTTAAAAAAAAAAGGCAGCAAACTCCCCCTTCTCTGACTATATGAGTGTTTACTCAAAATGTGGCATGTCTTGGGAACGCTTCTGTACCAGCAGTTCTTACATTCTCTAAAAAGTAAATACATATAGTAACCTCATGAATGAAACATAAGGTAAAATAAACCCTATGAAGTCTTTGTCATCATAAAAATATTAAATACATGAATTTTGAAACAATTATGCAACTACTTAATCCTTTTTTTTCAAAACCACAAACTTTGGAACCACATAAGCATACAGGATGTGTACCTTTAAGGGCTGACCAGTTTTATGTTTGTGCAGTGCCAATCAAAAACATGAAGTTATGAGGTGTCTCCTTGGGTTTTTTTCCCTAGAAACAAGGAACTATCAGTTCAGGTTATGGGATGTGATTGGGGCTGAGAATCCACAGAATCCTGTTTTCACTTTCCTTGGGGCTGGAGTGGACAAGACTTACAAGTGGTTAAAAGAGGCTGTTCTCTGTAAAGGAGGATTCTCCAGCTACCAAACGCAGCTGTGCTGTGAGTGTAGACTCCTGGTTAATACCAGCAGGGCTGAGGAGGGCAAAAATAGTACATCTACTTTTGGGACTAACTCATTTCCACAGCAACCCTGGTAAACTGGCTTCAGCTTCACTCATGAAGTATTGTTCTGAGAGGCCTAAGCAGATAAATTTTCTTTCCCTTTTAAATGTTCTTTCTAATGAGACTATTGCAAGACCACATATTTGAAGAGAAAGGTGCCAGTGGGTGCTTGTCTTCAACGTCTCAGTTTCCTTTTCTGAGTGCTAATGGCAGAGACAGCTCACATACCCCATAACTGGTACGGTTCTGCCTTTTAGGACTCATGTGGTTACAGACAAATCATTATTTACCCTTGCAATGATGCAATATTTAGCAGTCTGGAAATGTTGTCCCACCTGCCTTGGTGCAATCCTCTGGGATGTTGTTTCCTGCAGCTCCAGGTGTCCTCAGGGAGCAGAATCAGGCCAGGAGTTGTGCAGCAGAAACTTTAGACTTAGTTGCAGGGACATGCGATGAATCCCCAACATTTTGCAACTCAAGATCATAAAGCCCATTTCCAAAAGTTCTCCTGCAGAGCATATCACTATAATTGTACCTACAATTCCAATTCTCAAAGCCAATAAGCTTCATGGTTTCTAAGTCCTTCCCACAACAGACCTATATGAAAACATGATTTATTTATTTTTAATTAGAAACAGTAAAATTATTCCAGTTTCACTGGAGAAGAGCTGCATTCATCCTCAAACACCAGGTAGAAATTAACTCCTTTTTGGTGAATTCAATCTATGAAGTTTCAAAACCTGGAAAGTGCACATGGTTTGGCAACTAATTCTAATAATTCTCCAAGTTCAATGAAATTTTTTTTCCCAGCCCATGGATTTTCTTTCCAAAAAAATCATGGCTCCATTTTGTCAAAAATGTGGATTATTTTTCATTTTGTAAATTTTTTCAAGTAAAGAAAATTGGACAGTTTTTATTCAGCAGCAGAACTTGTTTTGAACAATACGTAGGTAATGGAGCAAAAGATGTATAAGGTAAAAACATGTGCTGAACATATGTACTCGTCTGATGCATGCCAAAGTTAATTAAAAATCAGACCTTAATTTGCTGTGGGATCTAGACAGCGTACCAGTTTGTCCAGATGTTTATAAATGAGAAAAATATATTCTCTATTGCAAGTCTGCATTTGCAGATCCTGGGAAACTATTGTCCAAGTGTTTTGCACTCCCAGTTCCTTAAATACAAACGTTCACATTGTTGAAGGTATAGTTTATAAATCCTAAATACAATTGAGACCCTCTGAGGATTGCTCAATTTACATTAAAGAGACTCGATGTAAATCCATGTATAGAAGTCTTACCCAAACCCTCTGAGAATAGAGGTCCTTAGGCTATTCAACAGGAGTTTGTCAGCCTTTCTTCTGAAGTACAAGGCAAGTCATAAATTCAGGTTGTCCAATACTACTTTAGTATACAGCATGAAAAAAAGAGAAACCCCCCTTTCTTTTAATATTTAGATTTTTGTACATTTTATTGATATAGGGTATCTGTTGCAGGCAATTATTTCAGCTCAAAAGTTTAGCGATCATCCTTTGTTTTAGCACTGTAACACAGGCAGCAGCTAGAGGACTTTGAAATCCAGTATCCTGATGTAGGTACTCATTAAATGCAATTCTGATTCTGAAATTTAATTAATAACCTTCATGCCATAGAAGAATTGTATTACAGTTATAAAAAAAGTTAAAACACCACAAAAAACACACCAAGCCCCAAAACATATTTAAAATACCTGTTTGCACTATTTGCAGTCATCTACTCAGGAAAAGAAATTAACTGCAAAAATTACCTTGGGAATTATTTATGTAGTGATTTAATCAAGTTGTATTTTAAGAGAACTACTTACAGAATAGGGAAAAAAATACAGTGTTTAATATGACTCAAATTGTTTTCCTTAACATAACTTCTTTTTTTTTAAAATATTGTTAGCTTTTGATAAAATAATAACAAAGGTGGGGCTTATAACTAGTAGTGTTTACTGAGTATAGTGGAAAATGGAAAATTCTTGACCACTATGTGAAACACTGACAAAATCTGATGCAGTTTTTTGCATCTTTTGGGGACCTCCACTGCCAAACAGAAGAGTAAGTATCCCTGCATCAGCTGTAACTGGCATGCAAACAAAGTTTTGTACTTGCTAGTGCAATGAATTTGATACTTAACAAATCAAATTATTTTATTTACTACACATCACGTTTTTAATACCCTCTTTGCTACAAAACCAGTTTCTATTTAAGAATGTTTAAAGTAGCCAATTCTCCCCTCTCCCTTTGTTTAATATTTACCTCTTTATATTGTGAATAATATAATAGTACTGAAGTTCAAAAAAAAAGCCTAAGTGATGGCTCAAAATTAGAGTCATGTATCCCATTAGCAGCAGGGAGTTCCTAATTTAAGACCAAGGTCTTGGAATGATGCTGAGACCTCTTCTCCCCACATGGTTCAGCCTTGTTCCACTCTTCCCCTGGACCTTCCACAGCTCCATATCCAGCCCTCTGCTTTGCCTCTTACTCAGGTTGGGAGCTCTTCAAAAATGAAGAGTTCTCTATTGTTATGCTTTTGATAACTCTCAGCAGAAAGGCATACCCTTTCTTGGCTGTCTTCTGGGCAATGAAATAAAATATGTAGTTGGTCCTGGGTTTCTAGAGAAAGAACTCTTGGTAGAAAGGAATTTCTCTGTGTCCCCTTTTGACTGTGAGAAACGTCACAGAAAGACTCTGCATCAAGTTACAGATATTTTTATCATTGCATAAATATCATGAAAAGATGACAGATTTTATCTTCCTAAGAATATTGTAAGCCAGAAGCAGCAGCAACTCGAGCAACACTGACAATAATAAAATGTGCTGGAAGTTCTCAGAGTATTAAATAACCTGCTAATTTCTCAATATGTCTGAATACTTTTCTCTACATACATTGTTATGGAATCTCGCATGTAAAAGGATTAATTCACTACTTGTTTTTCTTCACACAGTTACTAATAACAAATACAATTTTAATATTTTTCCTGTTATTTTAACCATTATTTAACTCTACAATGGTGGAATTCTATGGTCTATTGTGCCATTTCCTGGTAGACCAAAACTGCCACCACCATTTCTTATCTTGTCTTCAGAACTAACTGACAATTGCTTCTGCTGGTCTACGTGTGTAATACAGCTGGGTGGAGACTCAGCTCAAAACAGCATGACAGAAGAAACAGAAACTCCTGTCTTAAAGCCTTTCCTAACAGTTGTCTGTGCAGTAAGGAGCAAAAAAGGGAAATAAAATAATTTTTTTAAAAAGCAGGAAAAATTCTCCCAAGGCCACCTGATCCTCTCACCTGACATTTAATAACTTGCACCAAAGGGACATCACTGCTTCTATTTCACCTTCTGTTAATCCTTTACTTTTCCTTCATTTATAAATGAGTCAAGGAAAGGCAAACCTTGCTTTGCACATTTGCAACTGTTGAAGAAGTCCTATTTTGATGTGCAGTGCTCTCAGTGTAACACCTGCACTGGTATCAGTAAGACTCTCCACTATCAACAGGTAGCACCTTGGAATTTCTCCTTATGTCTAATGAGACCATAATCCTGCTTTGTCTGTCTCACTCTTTTCATGTGATGCTAAGAGATGATTGTCAGCAATTTAAGAATTGTTTCTTGAGACTTTACAAAATATTAAATAGAAACAGAAAAATAAATAGCACATTCAGGAAAAATAAGACTATAAATATAGGTTTGAAACAGTTATGGTCTGGTTCATTATTAACATTTCTTCTATGTTTTCAGGCTATACATCTTATTAGGTATTATTCATTGCTCAAAGTTTTAGGTGTATCATAAGCTTAATGAGAAGCAACACTAATTATCCTGACAATGACTTTGAAGAACAGTTAAGAGAAGCATGGACAAGGAGTATGTCCTGTCCTCTAACGTTGGGAAGCAAGTTCCCAACACATGAGGAGCTCAAGCATTCTGACAAGGCCGCACAATCAGTCAGTGTTGATGCCTGTGGATTAATGCTAACTTCTGATTTGGATATAATTAATGACTATTTGAAGTGGTCTCAATGGCAAGTCAGAACTGAAGTGTACAGATCTAATTCTCTGTAAAATCTGCAAACAACATTTATATGAAGACATAGGGTTTGAATCAGTTGATCAGTCAAAGGACATACGCTATAGCCAAGACATATCTTAGAGTGTAAATGGTTGATGACTGTATTTGTACATCAGTTACAATCTGAGAATCTTAAATACTGAAACGTCAACACAAAGTGTTAAATTTTGAGACAAACACTTAATAGCTAGCTTGCTTTCACCTAGAAGCATTGCTATTAGTGGCAAACCATGTTATTTGTTTAAAAAATTATTTTTTTCTGCCCTGCTGATTTGCCTAGAGGGAAGATGATAATTCATTGGTATTAACTGATTTTTAATATTTGTAGTCAAAAGAATAATTTGTGCAAGAGAGCAAGACTTATCTCTTCCAAAGGTTTGGTATTCTGTCAAGTGGTGTTATTGCTGTCAAATCATGATGTCACCTGTCTGTCTCACCAAATTAACCGGTAAATAATAAATCTGCAAACATCACTACTCTAACAGTCTTGACTCGTGTTCAGGTAATTGAACACATACCAATTTTCACTCGCTTGTTCCTCGTTGTAAATACACAGCACAGATATATAATCCACAGGAACAAGGGAAAGGCAATATGCCTAGGCAGAAACAATTCAGACACTTCAAACTGTGGCTAATATTTTTGTCTGGCTATTGGAAAAGCTGCCAGCACATACTTTTCCATGGCTGCAAAACCCCAGGAAGTGATGCTCTCCTACACCATTTGAAGGGGCAGCACAGGAGGGCCCAAGGATGGGAATTCACAGCCAAGAGTGCATATTTTGGACAAAGTGACAATTGTGCCTTCTACAATTACCACAGTGAGAAAACAGCTTGGTGGAAATCTTTAGCTGAAGCAGCAGAAGGACAGATAACTCCCCTGGGGAAAACAAGAACGAATAGAGCAGAATATAATCCCAGAAATACTGGAGAGGCAAAATTTAGCTCGCTCTCATTTAACCCTTTGATAATCTATCATTTAAGAGTGAGATTTTAGATCATGATGCATTAGGGATCTGAGCTTTATCTCTCAAATTAAACTCTTCATTCATTGCAAGATCTAAATTGGTTAAATTGTCTCACTGTCTATATTATTTTAAACTGTTAGAATCTTCAACACTACTTCTACAGCTGTCTCATGAGAAGGTCAAACTCAAAACATATACAAATAAAATCCTAAATTTTTATGCAGGTCTTTACCTAGAAGTTATTGTAAAGGAATGTTAATGAAGCTATGAGCTATACTTATCATTGTAAAATAACTTCCTCATGTCTTTTAGGGCTGCAAAGAACCACCTGTCTGCCCATGGCAGTACGCCAGAAACCAACTGCATGATTTACGCCCACGAGCTTCCTATGAACTGTGGGAGTGTAACCTTAACCACCATCTTCTTGTACAAAAGATCCTGAGAACCAATTTTTTTTTTCTTTCCCCAGAAAAGCACACTGAATGAAATATTAAACACACTTCCTGCCTCCACATTCTCAGAGCCTGACAGGGATAGGATCTCTTTAGGAAAGCAACTACTTTTTTTTTCATGCAACTTGAGAAATGCTAGCTGAGTCAAAAATTTCTGTGCTACAGTAAGAGTCTGACTATATATAGTCAGCTATGTAAAAGTAGTTAGAGATTTAAATCTCCATAGTATTAGAGCAATTAGGCATCTGGAGAGTCAGAATTTGACTGTTATGCTATACCAAATCTTAATGCCCAGTTCCAGAGCTGAAATAGTAAACTGCTACCCTCGAAATTTTAAGGATCTATCTCTACTAGAGGGTTTGTTTGTGAAATGTTGTTTGCATTAGGCAATAATTCATTTTATACACAGTTATAGACCCACATGGAATAGTTTATGAAGCACTATAGTATTTGTAAGCAAAAAAAAACCCCTGTAAATAGTTTCTTTAGGAGAAAAATAATAATAAAAAAAAGATAATAGTACAGTCAACCATTGTCACTACTAGAATATCACCCACTAGTTAATAGATGCTTCTCAAAATCCCAAATGTTTACAAAATATAAGTAAGAGCAATGCACAGGCTAGCTTGGATACCAGGGATAGACTTTCTTTTCAGATTTTGGGCTGTGTCTGGGCATCCACACAGCATCACTCACAGCTAATACCAAAGAACCCTTTCTTCATTCCCTGCACAACTTCTAGGGGGAAAGCTCTTCCCATGGGTACAGAAGGGATCAATATTTTGTCTCTTGGTTCTCAAGATAAAAACTCATTCACAAGTCTCTAAAATAATTTCCTCTAGAAAGAATCCAGAGAGCAGATTAACCTATTTATGTGGTGTTCTGTATAACTCTCTGAAGACTTACAACCAATTCTTTTGCATTCTTCTTCTCCATGCAGTTCACTCTTTCAAGGAGATGCACAAGCTAGATACAAAGAAATGTATGGATCACAGGAGCATGGCTTTGCAAGGCTCTTCCTGGCTGTCTTGCAGCCCCAATATCTCTCTCTGCCCTTCTGTGGTTAGAATAAGGCTTAGAAAATACAAGTAGTTTTCCTAAAATTACAAAGAGTGAAGGAACTGCCCGTAAATAATCATTCTGTTTTTTAACTATGTCTTGTAAAAGGTGCTGTTTTTAACACTGTGAGATCCTGGAAATGTGCTAGATTTTGCTTCCCAGATCAAATTTTGCAAAATTACATTCTCATACTACTCATTGATGCAACAAAATGAGGACACTTGCTCACTTGTAAAGTCATTGTATGCCTTCTTTTTTGTGGCCTAAAAACTATTTCAAGAAATAAAATGCACAGAAGCTGTTCTTAGCAGATACTAAGTTACACAGACCCTATTCATTGCAAGCAGAGTCAGCATGCAGGATAGTTTAAACCATCTACAGTTGTCCTACACATTTTTCAACACTTTACACTATGGCATTTTATCTGCTTTTATCTCCCCTGATTATCCACTCAGAATATTTCCCTAGCTCATTTCGCTCCCAGTCCTATGAGATTTCAGTAGTCAATCAGAGTGAGACTGTGTTTCGTTCTGTGCCTGTGCCGAAACCCAGCAGCGCTGCTAAGCACAAGCTCCCATCTTAATACATCAACTGGTTCCAGCTGGCTCTCGCTGCGGACCCTTGGAGGAACCCGCTGCCTACAGGAGCTGAGGGCTGACTGCGCTGCAGCCCTTCCTGATATGCTGCAGCTGTTGGTTGGCAGAGCATGGCTCAGCAAGGCTGCTCCTGAGCCTCAGGAGGGAAAAATACCCCCAGCGCTTCCTGCAGGCACCACAGGGCTGCTGCACTGCTCTTACCTGGCAGCTGATAGCGCAGAAACTCCCAGCTCTTACCAGTATCACATAAGGTAGCTGCTATTACAGGGAGAGAGTGCTGCATCACTTAGGTTACTAAGGCGAGTCTCGTTAGCTAACTAGATAAATTAGGCTGTGATAATTCAGTAAGGCTTTAAAAACCTATATATACTTAACCTATTTTACCTTCTTTTCTCTCCTACCCCTCATTTCTATGCAGGTCAATGTTTAAAAATATATTTAACAACCATATTTGATATCTAGCTTTTTCCTGTTCTCATTACTGTCTGTAAAAATAGAGAGTTGTTTCAGCCAGCCCAAGATGGCTTTGTAGGTTTTGTATTCTGAGTGTACATTAGTTTTCTTCCTATAGTTCTTTTCCTACCAGGTAAAAGGATCTCACAGGAGAAGATCAGATGTGAAGAAGCTCATGGTTATTTCTTTGCTGACAGTAGGATTTGATGGGGGGAAGGAGAAGTGGACATTGGGAGAATGATAAGTATTGGGTACATCTTATCACAACTGGGCTTCCCCAGTAAGAAACAAAATCATTATGCCAAAAGTAACATGAGGGTGGAAGATGGGAATGTCTGTCACATTGCACAACCTGATTTCTTCTTTAATGTGTTTTTGGCCAGCTGTCGCAGTTGCACCTCACACAGCAATTCTGATGTGCATAATCTCGCTCTCCCTCTCCTTCATTTCTATCCACAAACTGTACCTTCAGGTGACTGAAAGGCCGTTTCTTTGTTTTCATCATCGACAAAGGCTTCTGTCATGTTTTCCCTACAGGGCAGCTCTCCCTAGATTCTGATCATTGTCTAAGATGTTCAACTCAACTATGCAAACCAAGGAGAGCATTTTAGGATGTTGGTTTTTCTCAGTGTTGGTTTCCTACCTCTCTTTTAGCAGGTGTCTTTTTTCTTTTCCAAGAGAAAAGACCAGATTTTATAGAATGCAATACAAATTATCAGCTTATTAAATGGTACTGCCAGGTTATAATAATGCTTTAGTGTTGAGAAAATTTAAGTTCATGGTGATGATACCCGTGGGCAAGGGAAAGACAAGCATGTAACAAGAGTTCAGAGATTGCATAAAAAACCTTCTCTTCTGTTGAGTTATTAAAATCATGGGGACAGGGAGAGAGAGGGGAGAGAGAAATAGTGAATAATATGGTAAAAATGGATGTTCCTGGTATAGGTCAGATCTCATGCTTCTTTTTCTCGTTGGTATTTTGTGATCATAGCATTAGATCTTCTTTAAGTTACATGGATTTGTTATGAAGGTTGGGTCATATATTATTGTAAACAGCTGTGCTTGAACAACTGCTGGAGTTTATAACTAATAGATATGTTATTATACTAAGATATGTACTTAAAATATAACTGCAGTATTTTTTCTTTAAAAGCACATAGCCAGTGCTAGAGATCTAATTCTGTACCTTTAGTTCAAAGCAAATCTTTGCTATTTCAAAGATAAAGCTCTTAATACTCACAAACTGCCTTTCAAAATATTAGTGTGAGGAGTCAACTAAACAGTTTTCTGCAATTCACAGACTCTAATACAAATCTAGGTTTTCCCAAAGCTCCATTATCTGATATTCAAAATCAAGCAAGCAGCCTTTTTGCTTATCTGCTTTTGTTAAAATTCTCTGCAGTAAGTTCTTTCTAATATTCTCTGGCTGCAGTAGGGACAGAACCACCTGTAACAAGCCACCTAATCAGCAATGAACAACTCCTACAGCACTTTTCACGTGCAGGGTCCTTGTAATATTTTATGTCTTGCAAGTGTAAGGGCTCTGTTTCCACCAGGCAGCATGTTTAAAAAATATTTTTGTAGTCTGTAAATCACAGGTAGAAGTCTCAGCTTCTGTTACAAAGCTGCATTTAATGATACACAGATGTCTTTGAGGTAATGCGTGCTTGATAAGCATGTTAAGTGTAGTTGAAAACAGAAGAGATCACTTTATAAAGCACTGTGCAAGATCCGTCCATCTGCAGATAATAATTGGAGTATGCCACTAAACCATACAGTATTTAAAAGAGCATGCTGATTTGAAAACAAATTATTTGATCAGTTTAAGGTGTCCCAAAATGGTCCTTGACTTCTTCACTGAGCTGCTGCAGGGTAGTATAGTGAACAGCCCTGCTTTGTAAAATGCTTTCAGCTTGTAATCAATTAAGTAGAAAGTACTAACCTGAAAGTACAGTGAAGTAAATTTACTTGTAAATGTCTCAGTGAAATTTGAATTAATGTCTCAGTTGTAATACTCCATTTTGCACTGAAATAATCAGTGAGTCCCACATCAAAACATTTGCCCTTCTCCAAGCTAACGAAAAGCTAGGGAAATTATTCACAAATGTTTGCATGAATTCTAAATTGCTTTTCTTTTCAAAAGTGTTCACACCCTTTTTGGTGATTAATCCATGAACATTTGTGCTAATGGACATCTGCCCACATAAGTGTTTGGCTTTTCACTAAGTGACAACTTATTTTATTTGCAAATAAGGTATTGGTGCCCCAGTAGGGCACTCACCGTCATCCAGTCAAAGAGTAGGAACAGTGCCATGTGATTTAGGTTACTAATCTTATATAATGAGTTGTGAATAGGCAAAGATATAGTGGGATTAACAGTTGAGGAATACCACATGAGTAGAAATGTGCTCTGGATAAGTGTTTGGAATACCACATGAGTAGAAATGTGCTCTGGATAAGTGTTTGGCGCTCCAAACAAACAAAAAAAATCCCCAAAAAGCCCAAACCAAAACAAACAAACAATCCCTCCCAAAAACCAAACAAAAAAAAAATCCAACAAACAAAACAAAATTTAAAACACAAACCAAAAACAAATCCAAAAACCCAGCTCAAAACCTAGGCTGCTCTGAAAATACGAAAAGGGCTGCTTTCAAAGTCACAGCATTGGTCAAGGTGCCAGTCCAGGGGCACAGGAAATGAGCTGAGTTCCCACTCTCAAATATTTTATAGCCTTTGCAAGAAAGAAAGATTTTTAGGAAAAATTTGAAAAGAGATATTGGTTGACAGATATTTCAAAAAGTTTTCAATTCTGAATGCTAAATAATTTGAATATAAGAACTTAAGACTTACTTGGCTCAAGAAGCTGTAAGTAGCAAATAACTAGTGACTGCATACATATCTGTGGGAAAATACCAAGTTGAAATCCTTTTCTAATTCAGTTTGAGACTTGAGTTTGGATTGTTCTGGACAAATGCATGTTCTCTCTAATCCATGGAAAATGACCCTGTCTAGCAGAAGCTTTAGTTTCAATGACTCAACACCTTTGGAGAAGAGTGTATCTTTTTCATCAAGGCTTCATCACAGAATTTTCAGCTGCAACTCTGAACTTATTGGTAATTCTGTAAGTACATCCAACAAATAATAGCTTTAAAACTTACAAATTTCAGTGGCCAGCTGCCAAGTAGTAATTCTTTTTTTCCTGAGACACATCAGATCTCCACAAATTTGCATGCTTAAATAGTTGTCTTATAGATAATCTAGTACCATTTAATTTCCTCCTTGATTGATTTCAGACATCAGGAAAGGTCAGGCCTAATAAGTGTTTGGATAGGCAAATTCCCAAAAACCTGACATAGAGCAGGTTGTGGTGATTCAGCATGCTGGACTCACACCCCAGCAAGGGCTGGTAGGTAGAACTTTCCGTTTCAAGAGCTTGACAGCTTGTAGTGTCTACTGTTCCTGCAGTGTTCTTTGTTATCAATATGATATTAGCTGTCATACTTTAATCAAACTTCCACTGAGAAATAACAGCAGGCCTAATTCTGCCCATGTTGAAATAGTCAAACTGATTTTAGTGGAAGCAGAATGAAATTATAAACCACTATACACCTAACAGTTCCTGCATAATTTCAGTTTTGTAGATAATCTTTGCTTTTTGTCCTTAGTCATTGGGTAGTGTTATGTCTCTTTAAATGGCTCCCCTCCTCTACACTAGAGGTAATTGTGTGATAGATGAAGTTGTCTCTCTGCCATATCCAGCCTATGACAGGCACTCGTCTTTGCTTGAGGAGTTCTAGGCTATTGTATCACCATCACTCCGTCTGTTGTGGACACGGTATCTTCTCAGTCTGCAGCAGCACTTTTAGCTCAGTTGCAATTGGGATGGGAAAGAAACGCAAGCAGAAGCTCAGAGAAAGCAAAGATGTAATTACCATTCAGCCTGCCTGAATACGTCAGCAGCATTTACAATATTCTACTCAATGTATTTAGCCGTGAAGTTTTGCTTATTCTCACTTCACCTTTGTGAAGCTGCCTTTATCATGTGTCTCTCTCATTTAGATATCTTTAACATCCACTAATGGCTAATATTAAAGTGTAACAGGCATTCTGCATTCTGCTCTTGTGTTACAGTGCTATCCACAGTAGGGGCTGGACAAGCAGTTTTCTCACTCTTCCTTTTTTCCCAACCTTCCTTTTGGTGGCTGCTCTTTGTAATCAGTCTCTTTTCCTCCCTGCCCACTGCATAAACCCAGTACTGTGCAATGAGGAACAAGGGTGGCACAGACTGCTCCTGTGTGCCCCCTGCCACTCCAATCCTCTTGTTCATTAAAAGCTCCTATTGACTTTAAATCAGCTCCACAGGGCTTTGTGTGACAGAAATTTGCCCAGAGATAATTTGGCTGAATTTTGTCTCTAGACTTCAAAGAATCTTGCACTTGCTCATGTAGTTCAGACAGAATTATTGATAGAGTTGGAGTGGAATTAACAAAAAGTGCTGCTGGGCCCACAGCTATAAACTCTGAACCTGTAATGTGTCATGGATACTGGGGTTTCTATCTGATTTTACAGCTCCTCAAATCTTTATGAAACCAAGTCATATCTATATTGTTTGTTATCAACTTTCTGCCCATTTTAGGATTTCAGATTTTACAGAGATTTTTGTATGCGTGTTTCCTACAGGTACTTCAGCCTGAAGATGTTCATCACAGTCGAAAAAGATAAATCCTAGCCATTTAACATGCAAGAATGAGAATCACCCTTATATTGCATTATCTTATTTTATTACATATAATAATATCTACATTAGCTATGAAAACTATCTCTGTATTTCAAAAAGCTGGTCTTTTTTGAAACCAAGTAAGTTCCCATGCCTGAATTTTAGTTTGTAAGTAGTGCTGGCCAGATTAGACTGCATTTTACCTAGAAAAAGATTTTCAGCATTTTGATTAACAACCCAATCTGAATTACTAGAGCGGGAATGAGGGGAGGGAGGGATTAAATTGCCTTAAAGATTTCATTTTAAAACATTTCAGAAATGGTGAGAAGGTAGTTGAGCACTCTGAATCCCTGTTGAGAAATTCTTAAATGAGATACGTGTTTACACCAGCTCTCCTAGGAAAAATTGTTTCCAGAAATCACAATAGAAAAAAAAGAGAAAAGTCCTACAGGCTTGTGCCGAGATCTATTTCTGAATCACTGGACAGGTGATTCCAAGAATAGCACCTAAAAAAGTTTGACATAAGGCTCCTGCTGTGGAGAGGATGGAAGAATAAGCCTCCTGAGAATAAATAGCATGAAACATTTGCTACAGCTGTGAAGAAATAAAGTGGCAGTGGGTGGGAGTCTTCTTGGGGTTAATTGTCACAGAAGATTTCCACCATAAAGTCTTGCTAGTTAAATAGCTTTAGGAGAATGATTCAGTGTAGTAGCCAGACAGACCATTGCACATACTTAGCTTTAAGTCCACAGGACTTCTCCTGTGATTATATTTACCTGGTTTACTTGGATATTTCCAAATTTGAAAACTTTGATTTCTGGGCCAATTTTTTTTCCAAAACAAGTTTTGAAAATAAAAACCTCCAAACAACATCTCCTGCCAAAAATCCTAAAAGTTCCCCTCCATCCCTTATGCTAATAGTAAAACAGTACTTTTAACTTAATAAGATACACTATAGTTCACAGTTAAATTTAAATAGCATAGCATATTCAAATGAGGTTGACAGCTCATGGGATAACTCAGAGATTTTTCGCTCCAGAGGTTACTTGATTTGTCTAGCTGGGATGGGTAGAATCAACAGTTGGAAAGCCTGGTGGGATGTTACCTCCTTCTTGCTAAATGCTGTATTTTCCCTTCCTGTCTGCTCCTATCTTTCACACCAGTGGTGCAAATGGACAAGTCGCCCCCAGCCTCAGGGTTTTCACAAGCAGGGGGGAGATGCTGGGGAGAGCCCTCAGGTGGGCCGTGCAAAGGGTGAGACCTCAGACCCCTTGTGCTGCACCGAAGTCTTCAGCAACAATTTGCTTCTTCCTGTTTGCATGTTTGAAGAGTGGAAAACACACACATAGCCTTTAGGTGTGAACTCGGTCTGTGGGAGCCTGGCAGACAAAGACAGTGGGATGGGAAGAACCCAGCACTCACACATGGATGTCATACAGTTAAAATCTTCATTGCTTCTCCCTAAGACACATCTAGTTGGCAGTCCTTTGAGACAGCTCTAAGTTCCCCAAAGCAGGAGCGATAGCACTGTTTGTCACTAACAGTCAATCCTATCAATGTCTGTGAAAGTTGAGTTGCAGGAAAATGAACCCCCCCGCAATGGTGAACGGTGTTTCACTGAGGTTCATTTTCCCTGTGCAACTCCAGTCACCGTGTAGCACGTTACCAGATTTTCCTTGTGTCTGCCACAGCTGCCAGGTAAACCCAAGAGCTCCCCAGCTGAAATCTGCCTCTTTTTCTAGGGCACTGCATCATTTTGATCCCTCTTTTGTGACCATAATTGATCTTAAGGGCCAAAAAGTCACCAAGTCACACAAGTTAAAAATTTCATCACTACCATCCAAGGAGGAAGGTCTTAAACACCTTCCCTCCTACAAAAATAAATTATCAAGCAACCACTATGGCCTGAAGAATAAAGCAAACTTTGTCTCCAAAAAAAAAAAAGAAAAATGATGAAATGATTACAAAATATTTCTCGGCAGTCAGTTGATGTCTGTAATTTATCTCCTTGGAAAATACATTAACATATTCCCTCCAATAAATAATTAAATCCCAGATAAATTCCTATGAGAATAAATTCTCATCAAGGTGAGCAAACAAAATCCAGCCTTAAAGCAGTATAGACTTTGACATTTTGTGGCAGTTTATGTACCTGGTAATGAAGATATAATACAAGACACTCTAGGTGGTGCAGCGAAGAAAAATACACATTGTCATGTTTCAGCTGCGTAAGACAGCAATCTCACTGCACTGATTTCTGTGCCACCTACTTCTGGGAAACACTGCTCCCTTTATTTTAAATCTAATTATTAAAAGACTAAATTGACCTAAAAAGCTGCTTCAAAAGGGCAAAAAGAGATACAGAGATTATTAAATAATATAGACTATGAAAGCCTAAGCAACGTTTGTTAAGTCCTGATACAAAAGTTGTTTTGTTTTGTCTTAGTACTGCACTGAAAACAAAATGTACTGCAAGTACATTTTAAGAAGAGTTGCTTTCAAAACATAGCATGCAATAAAAACCAGTGCTTTTGTACGTACACAAATCTTAAAACCTTTTTTCCATATGTTGGTAGTACATGAATTATCATACAACTGTTGAGTGGTTAAGACCTATGTGAGTGTTAAGACCTATGGTTTTTCACTTTTTGCCATTCAAAGTGTGTGGCAAAAACCTATTGCCTCATCACCACATTCTCAGTAATTGGTTTTGTTTATACCATGCAAAGCTCACTGCTCTTTGGCTTCTTAAGTAATGCAAAGATTTAAATCTACCTTTTCACACTGTCAGTTTGATAAACTGTTCCTGGTTTGGATGGGAAAGTAGGAGGTATTCAAATCCCCACAAAGAATCAAGATATTTCTGACAGTGCAGCATAGTGGTAACAAGGACTAGACATTTTTAAGTGTGCAGATCATCAGAACTAGAAGCAGTCCCATACAAGCAGTGACCCAGTCAAGGTGGGAATTTGCTGATCTGAGTGATTTAAACCAGTTGTGTCTACATTGTAAATAGGTGCTCTTCTGGCTTAGGGCAGCTTTGTGCACATCATATTCAGCAGAGAATTAATTCAGACTGACGAATGTCCTTAAACACCAGTAAAGGAAATTACTCACAAGCTTCCTAGCAACTCCACCAAACATGCTGAGCAATCATGCTGCCAGCTACAGCAAGGATCCCAACAACAGTGAGTGTGATGTCCACCCAAACACTACGTTTATGTAGTGTTACGAGACATGTTACAAGAGGTATGAGGAGCATTTCCTTAGCTCACAATTTACTGCAGCTACTGAGCTGGCCTGGTGTGGTGGGATAAACTCCCTGGCCATCAAGTTTAGGGTTTGCCTATTTCTTCCCTGAAATCCTGGCAAGGAGGATGACATCAGAGCTGCTAGGCAGTTGGAATGACAGAAAAAGGGTTTAGAGAGCCAAGAGATTGTGGACAACTTCTGCAGATCTAATGTGTTTGTGCCTTGAGGCACACATGAAACACAAGAGTGGAAAGTGGCCAGAATATCATCTTAATGCAAAAGACTTGCTGGTAAGCAGCAGTGTGAAGCTGAGCTAGCTGGATTTCTCAGCCTCACAAAGGTGAGATGTCTTACTGGGAAAGAAATAGACAGTGTGAGATACTCACAGTGGTTTAGGACCACCCACAGTTTTATTTCTGTGTCTGACACCGTGCTGTCACTGTCTCAGTATTTGGTGCCTGCCCTGTGCTATAAACTTAGCTGATTCTGCCTTGTGGCAGTGACCTAAAGGATAAGCAAAGCAAGCAATACATGCAGTGATGGTCTCCCACTCTGCAAATGCACACTGGAAAGCACACTGCCATTTTTGAAATGGTTTTCCATTTAGTATAACCATAAGGTTGACTTGTGTCCTACGATAGCTCCAGCCTCAGGCTGAGGCTTTTTATTTATCTGATTTTTAAAATGCATTTCTGTGTAGGTACAGTGTGTTTCAAGTGCTTTGAATTGAGATAATTGACATAGGCATCGCAAAGACAAATTGGGTAATTCTGTGCTGAGGGAAATGGGGCACTTGGTTCTCATTGAAAAAGGGATACCTTTGAAGAAATGGGATTTTTGACGCTTACATCTAGAAATAGTTTCTGAGGTGAAAACTATGCATATTATTTTAGTGCTGGACATAACTAATAGACTATTTTTCCTGGATTTAGAAAGTTTTGAAGAAACCATGTGAGCTGAATCTTGCTGTGGTTGTAGTTGATCTACTAACACACTCTTGTGAGGAAGCACTGTACAATGTTTGTAGTCTAGCATTCTGAGAGGTCACATACTCCTAAAAATTAATCAGTTAATTTAAAGGTCTGTAGCTGTTTAGCAGCTCTTCTCAGTAGCGCTAATTTTTTTAGGCATTACATTACCATGGCATTGTAAAGAGCAAGATTGTAATCTTCCGTTTTCAGGGCAGTTGTGGTAAAGTGAAATTACTCATCCACTGAAACTCAAGGAAGATACACCAGGTTCTGTGTGCATTTGAAGACGTTTTTCAATTTTAACAAAGCAGCTTGGACTTTTGTCAGAGCATGGTTTAAACTGGTTTTGATTAATATTTTTCTCATGTGTTTGAACTCCCTGAACCAATACTAAGTTGTGCTTAACACTATAAAGACAATCTTAACTTTCAGCAGGTACCGTTTGTATTAGACTGTTAGCAGCCATACAGACTAGGAGGATTTAACAAGAATCTTAAGCATTACCAGCATTTACGTGTTATTAAAAGAGTAATTTTTCAATTATTAGATTATTTTAGCCACTTTTCATCATATTGTTTATGCAAACTTATTCACTATTTAAACCTATTAAACAGATGCTTTCAAACAGTACAGTGTGGATACCAAACCCATATTCTGTATAGATACTTCAGTGATCACCTTGGAAGTCACTTGAAGGAAAACATTCAATGATGTTTATAACATCTCTCAGTTCACTCTCTTCTCCCATATTCTCACTAGGGAGAGGTGTATATTCTGTAGAGTTACTTGTTTTGAAAAATTTTATATTTGATGAAATTGTTTTTCCTTGAGCATTACAGAAGAGCAGGTTGGTTTGTTTTGTTGCTATGTGTTTCTTGTGATAGAGACAATAAAATAAATGAAGTGTGCATTTGAAGTAGTAAATAAGAGTTTTATACCTGGAGAAGATAATTTCATTTCCAAGTGAATTCCACAGAAATTTTTATTTCAAGCTTTACTTCTTCCACAATAGGAAAATTTGCCAGGCATCAGTTTCACCTCAGAATTTTAGTGAGAATGTTTTGAGTTTTAATGTGTTGAGCTACAAAGGCAGAGACTGAATTTCAATCGGATTGAAAGTTTATAGGAAATTTAAGCTTAAGGCTTAAAGACTATTGTCCAGTTGCTGTTGTCAAAAAAATGGTGAATGAAGGTGTTTTGTTCAGTTTGACAACAGTGCAGTTTAAGAAAAAGTAATTTTTTTGATCTACATAGATGAGAACTTGATCATATGCTGTGAAATTGAACCTGAAGTAGACTTTCTACTGATATTTATGTAAATTTTATGAAAAGTCTTACAGTTTCAATGTGAAGGATGTGGTTAATTCATGTGATGTTAGGCAAGATTCTGAACCTTTACTCTTTATTCAGCCAGTTCTAATCCTGAGTCTTCTAAAGCTCCACTGTTGAGGTACCCAGTACCTCTGTGAAAGCCAAAGAGACTGCAAAAAGGGTCAGCCTCCCACATGTCAGTCACCTCACATCAGGTGCTGGAGTGCTCAGGATGGCCAGCTGGCTATTGACACGTCGTTTTTGCTCTACAGCTTATGGGTTTATTTGAGCCAGAAGGGATAGGTAGAAGAGGAATGAGTGAGAAAAATGTAAAATATGAAAATCAATTTTGGATACATTGTCTTAAACACGTAATATAGGATGGCTTGGTTTTCTTATTCTGCAACTCCTGTCCCAGAATTGTGTCTTTTGAGAAAAGCTCCACAGGAACCAGGCTATGTAGTTGATTTTGCCAGTGAGTTGGACAAGAGATGCAATAGCTCCTGAGGGCTGTGAGAAGGTCTGAGTCTGCCAGCAGCTTGGGGCATGGCATAGATGCCTTACAGCTTATTTACGCTGTAGCTGTGGATGACACCGTGCAACATTTTCTTCATCACCTATTTGCTGTAGTTTTTCAGACCGTGTGTATGCTGCTAGAGTTGCAAGCAACTGGAAGCAAATCATGAGCCCATGCCAGAACAGTCTGCCTGTTAACAACACCTTTTGGCTGAGGCGTGGCACGATGTTAACCACAGCACATCAATGGTTGGCTAACAGCGAAAGTAAAGCTTACCTTCCTGTAATCTTACACAAAGATTGGCGCAAACAGGCGACACAGCTTCACATTTCTGGGTGAAAGATGTTAAAAATACTTTTGTAGCACAGTATATGGGAGCCAGCTTCACACATATGTGAGCAAAAAGGAAAACAGACTTTGTTTTGACCTTTGCAGTACTGCCTCGAGCACCTTAACAGCAGACTGACCCCATTCAAGTGCCTCCATCAGGCAAAACCACACAAATGCCAGCTCTTTAAGAGAGGAAATTGTAGGGCTTTTATCTTTCTACCTCTTCGGCAACAAATATATAGGGCTTTGACTGACACATGCTTGTGCAGAGTAAAAACATTGCTAAATGTGCACAGAACCCCAAAACACTTTTCACCGCAGACCACAAACACCTTCAACACTAAATGAAAAAGGAGGTTTAGCACATTACCTCTCCACTTTTGACACTACCTTTTGTTCTTCTAACATGTTGCCTTTATTTTGTGCTTAGCTTCATGTTTTCAATGGAGCATAAACGCCAAGTGCTGTAGGAGCCACCAAAGACACTGCCCAACTACTGTCCAAGCCAGTCAGGGACATGTCACAATTAATGAGGACATTCCTATGTCTGGCTGAAAATTCATGAGCAGGCCTTCTCCTATGATCAAGCTGAAGTATAATCAAAGCTCTATGAAATGTTGCTCTCTTTGAAGATACGTGTGAAAGACTGAGCACAGGGGACAAGTTTCATCCTCTTGGCTTTCAGATCAGCACTAAAAGTGCTGCAACTGTTCTGCTTTGCTGGGTTATTAAAATCTGTACAAAAGTGGCTTATATCAAGTGGCAATGAGACAATCTGGATGTTTATAGACCACTTTGTGTGAGAAATATGCTAATAAATCAAAGATTTTAGTAATTTTAATGAATTTCATTTTTGTGATGTCACCTCATAATCCATTTAAACAAGGATTAGTAGTGTCATGCAGAAACTCCAGCTAAATGACTCCAGCTGAAAATTAACAGAACATTTATCTAGTGAAGATATAGGACCAGTTAATAATTCTGTAGCAGAAGTGTACGTTTGTTTAAGATATGCATACATAATTTTTGGATGAAAACATTGGCTTTTCATACGAAAATTTGAGTTTTAGTATAATTGACAGGGCCTTGTTGAAATGTCCTTGTGGAGAATAAAAAAAGAAAAACCCTGCCTATCTGAAAATCAATATTTTGTCAAAATTTCAATTTCAGTAGTTGCAGCTGAATTTTTTCTTTGCTGAAACAGATTAACTCCAGCTAGGAATGTTGCTAAGACACTTTCTTATGGTAGTAGAGAAAGTGTTTAACTTTACTCCCAAACTAGGAAACTCCCATATCATCTTCCACCAGGAATCGGTTTTAGACAAGGGTTCTTCCCCATCCACCACTGCTGTGTGCCGACATACCAAAACATCCACGCACAGTAGGTGGCAGGCACAGTGGCTGGCTCTTACCTTTTTCTACTGTAGACTAGCTTTCATTAATCAACTGAAAAATGCAAGGGAGCTGTTAGTCAGAAAAGAAGCTCTGCCTTGCAGCTGTGACAGTCTGCCATGACACATCTCTCCTGTTCAAGCCCCCGGTCACAATTTCTTTCCCTCCATATGGTATAAATATTTAGTACTTTTGATGTCACTGTTTCAAATGAATTGATTTAGACTACTTAAATATGCAGGTATTCCTTGCCTCTGATGTATTTTGAAGGAAATAATGCATCTGAACCCTTCATCTACACATTGGTTTTTAATGACAAAACAATAATTTATTGATTTTTTTAATGGTGACTGAAACAAAGGCAGATTTAAACACCAATTCAAGTATTCAATAACACTTATAATATTCCTGTCATTCTCAGCACCATGAGGGTTTACTGGATGTTCAGCTTCCCTGTTGATGAAAATGAGAATCGCTTTAGGGTTCGATTTCTCTGGAAAAATCTGGTCACCTCACCAAAAGAATGGTGGTGTTGCTCTGAGAACTTTCCTCTGTAAGATTTTCTAGTTTACTGCACGTTTTCAGATTTTCCAGTCTTTGTGAGTCTAGTAATTACCTACATGCACTTAATAAAAAGTAGTGCCTGTAGTGTCAGTGAATATGGGAATGTCAAATGAGCTATTTGTCTGTAAAAGAGGAAATATTTCACTTGACTCTAATGTGGTCAGAATCTGCTTGTTTGCTCCAGTTGTTGCTGAGGTAACCTCTGAAAACAATTTATATTTGTAATACTTTTAAGTAACATCCACTGTCGCAACATCATTTTAGTGTCTTTCCAGTCAAGGTTTACTACTGCTTAACGGATTTGCTGCCAAACTGATTCAGGAAGGAAGAGGGATAAATATAAACTTTCTCAAGACAGTTTTATTTCAATCCCAAAAACATCCATACCAAAACATGCAAATGAGCCCTGACCATGTGGCAAACCTGTTGTGAAGCTCAGCTGAGTTTCTTACAGAGGAATTTAATAGTCAAGAATGTAATTTCTGAAAAAGAAATTCTGTTCCTGAAGTGCCACTTTATTTAATTGCACTAGGCATTACCCTTCTTTCATTGTCCCAGCTAGCGAAGTTATTCTGTCCCTGCTCTTCTTCCGCAGCACTGTATGTGAGCTACCACCTGCGGAGGGTGGTAGAAGAGCCTGCTTACTTGCTCATGCTGTGACTAACCACTCTGCGAAGAAAAAAAACCACCTTCTGTACTGGTAGTCTGTCACTGGGGCCAGGATGAGAGGGAAAAACCTCCTTTGGAAATCTCTAGGAATGACATTAGTGACAGAAAGATTTCTGCCAAAGGGATGAGGTTGTAATGCCCTGCTTTGAGGAAGGAGGATTTAAATAAAAGGAAAACTAACAAAGATGAACAGGCATGAAGATGGTTTAAAAAACCCCCAACACTGAGAAATATTACCCTTCAATGTAACATTCACCAAAAAAAATTTCTTTCTTTTCTTCTAAAGCATAATATGCTTTTGCAGACTGCTTTAGAAGCAGTAAAGATACATTCCTACAGAAACAATTATGATAAGCAAAAAAAAACAAAAAAAAAGAGGAACCAGAGACCTTTGAGAAATGAAACTGCCCAGTATGAAGTCCAGCATGAACTGGATCTCACAGAGAATAGAAAGAAGAGAACGGAGGTATATATTTGACTTTTTAAAAAATTAATATGTACTATATTATTCAGCAACCATTTTAAAATAAAGAAGGTAAGAGCTGGGAATAAAAATTCAACACGGGGCATGAAGGCAAGAGTGTTTCTTGCTATATATCCCAGTGAAAGGAGAAGCTGAATATGCATGATGTTGTGATAAGGAGGCAGCCCATGCACTTCTCCCACACTAAATGTTTTACAGTAAGAATGATGCTGAACAGTAAAAACCCGATACTGCACCCTACAGTATAACTGAAAGGAAGGACAAACATAAGAAGAGCGGAAGGTAGTTTATACTAACATTTTTCTAAGGGAGCGGGACAAAGTTCTGCCTTTTGATTTTGATTTTCCATCAACATCAGATTTAAAGTGCAGACTCATATGGTTGTGTCTTCATTCTGGCTTTTGATTCAGGTTTTTTGAGATAGAATTCAGCCCACCCAAGCAAAGAACAGAAGGTGAAAAAGAGGTTCCCGGAGTTTGCAAATTCGTTTGACAGTTCTTCCCACCATCTGAATGAAGATATTCTCCTTGCTTCACGGAATTCACTCTGTAGTCTTGACCCAGGCACAACTTCTGTTAGTTTTAATTGTAGTCTCCTGGTTGTGGGTTGTAGTCCTTAAGAATTTTTTAATGTGTATACTTTTCTTTGGCAGGATGTGAAGCACAGCTGGATAAAAAAAATAAACAGTTTTGAAAGTATCATTTGTTTTCACGCTTCAAAGGACAGCTTCAGTTAGAGTGTTATTGTGCCTGTATGTGCAAGCATAATCAACATTTCTTCTGGTGACTTAATATTATATTGCCTTTTTAAATGTCTTTTAAAACGGTTGATGAAATCATCTTAATTAGATGATTTGCTTTAACATCTGCTGCTGTTGTCGTTTCATTTTCAGTGTTTTCATTTGGTGGAAAGATTTTTCTTTTCCATCTTGCAAAACAACATAATATCTGTGTGCACACATGTAACTGTAGAGTATTTTTACATGCATTGTACATGTATTTTTAGTACACCCTGTTCCTTCAGCTGTGCTTGGGTAACCTGGTAAGCTTCATTTCCTTGTGTCTGCATGATCATGATGCACAGCATGGGGGGACTTTTGTAATGTGATAAAAGAGCTGTGAAATCTCACATTTCCTTGTAGAAACAGAAAAAAAAAATCTGTCTCACCATGACTAAAGATTCTTTTGTAGGCTACAAAAATTCTTTTAAATAAACACTAAGAGGGGAATAGGACCATAGTCTACTGTAAATGTAGGGTAAATTAAGGTAAGCTTTGAGTAGATCAATATTTAGAGTTTAGAACTGTTTCCTGTTATTCTCCTGGCTTATTTTCAATCCTTTTTTAGACTCAGTCAGCTGCTGAGATGTTTCCTTTGTGTGAGACTTTAGGTTTGATGAAGAGCTTCTCACAGTCCAGCAGCATCCACTGGAAACAAATCTAGGAGCTGAACACCAGGGAAACAGATAGGCTGGAAGTCAGGAAGCTCAGACTTCTGCAGTCTCAGGGAAAATTGACCACTTTCTTCCCGGGTTAAACAGGAAATGTATGAACATATGAAAAGTATTACATATACTTTAACAAGGATCTGGATCTCACCTTCTGCATAGTAAGAAGTGTTTGCTTCACTCCTCATCCTAATCTTCTGAGTCAATAAATAAATTAAAATGATATCATTTTACTGTATCGTGACTTACAGATTCTGTGAAGAGGCAAAGAAAAAACCCCCACATGCTAGCATGTGAATTATTCCACATTATTAGTAAACCCTAGATGGCACTTTCTTAAGAAAGGAAATTTTCTGTTTACTTTTTAAAAGTTAGAATCTGCAGAGTATAAATTGAGTAGGCCATAACAGTGGGAATATAGTGCACTCATTTTACCTACTACCAACCATCACACACCATATAAATACAAGAGAGCTATGTGGTCCTACTTCTACTATTTCAATAAAAGAAGGTACATTTTCCCTTTTGGGAGAATTCAGATTTTCTGAAAGCAGTATGTTATATTACATGCTTGTCATTCACTCTGCACCAGCAAATCTAGAAAACAGCTCAATGTCATCCTTTTCCCCTTAAATTTAACTTCAAGGCACTTCAGTACCTGTTTTCATGTTATCTGTAAATAGCAACTACTTGTAACAATGTTTAGTAAGTAGGTGCTAACCAAAACAAGTTTCCAAATCAAAGACATCTCTTTGTTACCTTCTGCACAGGCATGCATATTACAGTGATAGATGGGCTTTGGGGTGGAGTTCAGTTTGGTTTGTTACAGCCTACGGATCACACAGCTCCTAGAGGAGCACGGCACCAATTGTGTAACAGTAATTTCCACAGAAGACTAGAGCTCAATGTGTCTGACGTAGATGTTATCATTTCAACAAGCTTGTTCCATCACTGACTTAAGAGCAGTGTGGGCATCAGCATAGGCTGTGAAAGTCTTTTCCAGACTTTGATCATTTTCATGTTACTAAGGATGGACTGAGGAAATTTGTCCCTGCTGAGCTCTGTTTTTCCATGTGCTGTTAGCTGGTAAACTAAATGCAGTAGATATGTTTATGTAGCCAGCAGTGCCTGGAAACACTGGACAAAATGATTGAAAGAATTCTTTTTTTTTTTTTTTCACTTGTTCTGTTTCTCCAGGACCCCAATACAACACCTTCTCTCTCCCTTTTGCAGGAGAATAATGAGGCTGAAAATCCACTCAGTGAACTTTCATAGATATCAATCTTCCTTATTGACTGGCGACGTCCATTGTGATTGCCATTGTCACCTGGCATCTGTGAAAATTTTACCCTAAAAGCCCAGACTGGGATTTAGCAAAAAAAAAAGGAAAATGGAGGAAAATGGGAAAACATGTTTTTCTATTCATAAGCCCCATCTCAACAGTAAAAAAGCAGAGGTGGTGTCTACACAGTGGAAGGAAGAACTTCCTCCTTCACTGGAAGAGGTGGAAGAGAAGAAGGACAGCAAAGGGGCTCCGTAGAGGACACAGACCTCCACAGTACGTTCCAGTCCGTTCCCTTTTGCACTCGTACATACATCCTACCCTTCTGCAGAGCTGCAGGGTTGTGGTCTTTGCTTTAGGGTGGGGTTGGTTTGTATTTTGGTTTTGTATTTGTTTTTGAGTGTTTGTGATTAGCAACTCAATAGCTACGGAAACATCATTCTTTTTTCGTGAAGGTGTAGTTCAAATTTTTGAAATATGAAAAATGTTACATTATTACTTCAAAGTTTCACAGATGAGAAACAAGGTCAAGGCTTAAATCAATGTCTGTTTTCTTGTATCTAAGTTTGTTAAAGTAACCATAAATGTCACTCCAAGGCTAATCTAAAGGTTTGAGGATTTCAGGTGCTGATTACTGAATCTCCAAGCTTGAAACTACAGTGAATCTTTAATAAAAGAAAAGGTATTCATCACTTAAATGGAGTTGAAGTCTTATGAGAAAAGGCAAAAGATCCGTGGAGTTTCAGTAGGCTGTGAGATAGTAATGGCAAATTACTTTTACCAGAATGTCTAACAATGATTGACATTAAGATTAACATTCTTAATGAGGCAGTTACCAGTAGTTTGTCATGGTGACTTAAAGGTGGCATCTTAATCTTTAGCTTTGTTCTTCTGCTGTTTCCAGTCTTCACCACATCTCTCTCTAAATTATCTAAATTTCTCCCTGTTCTGCTTATGTGTGCTGAAGAAGATTTAAGATGTGATTCAAGTTTTAAGCCTTAGAAGTCAAAATAGAAAAGACTGCATCTAACATGAAGGTGAAGGAAAGGTCAGCAGAGAAATCAAAAGGATGACTGATATGGTCCAACAATTCAAGTAGACGTAGGGAGAGGAAAACCATTGCAGTCACAATTTAAAGAGAAGAATTAGTAGGAGGTGAGAGTCAAATATGACTCTGGACAATAAGGGAGTGGCTGTCTGGGAGGCGATGCCTTCTTATGTTTTAGTGACAGCAATGGACTGAGAAGTCTCTCTGAAGAAAGCTGAAGAAGTCTGAAGAAAGCCACCAATACTTACTGGAACAGACAGTCTGCCTCTGCTTTTCTGAATCCATCACCACATGCTCAGTAGGAGAAAAAGAATGAGTGTGATATGGACTGCTGCGAGTGTCACAAAGTAAGAATGGCTTAAGCTAATAACACAAACTACAAATGAGACAGACTTTGAACTAAACCCAAAACATGTTATCTGTAAGACTTGATTAAATCTGCTGATCACGATGCAAGAGAGAACACAAGGAAAGTATCAGTATTACTTGTTGCAGAATCTCTAAGTGGCAGAGGATAGTGAGAAAATTGTGTGGGGGAATGTGATGGATAATCCTTTGTCAATGAAACAAAAATCAAACCCCTTGTTTTCCTGATTTTTTAAATGTTTTTGCCTGGTGCTCTTGCTTTTGACTGCTTTCTAGAAGTAAGCAGCAGTCCCAGTTTCATCCATGTGACCTCAAACCTGTACTCCACAATGACCACAGACTTGTCAGCACCATGTACTTTCTACCCCCTGACTCCATGCAATAGATTTTAATTTAAAAAAAAAACCTATAGGTCTTGCTTTAAAAAATATTTTAGGAAAGAGCAATTCAGTAGCAAGGTGGAGATCTTGACCTGCTCGAGGCAGTAGAAAAGTCAGATAGTGTTTCTGCTAGTTCAGAAATGAGACAGTCATTTGTCTAACCGTACTTCCTGTAAGGTGGCTGATAAATACTTGCTGTAAAGGCTTTCATGTCTAAAACAGGTTATAAATCTTGCAAGTGATCAGTAGCCCAAGCCATGAAACCCAAATGATGATGACCAGGTCAATCACGTATCCAGTCACATAAGGGACAAACTGGTACAGGGAAAACATGTATTATTACCCCTACATATGTTGGTTCTATAAAGAAAAAATAGATTTGTGGTGGTAGGCTAACATGGGAACTGTGTCTTCTCATTGTGAATGGGATAATGACTTGCCCTATAGGTGCTGCTAACACCACATTAGTGGTTCTGCTGCTGTTACGGGACTATGCAGGACCACAAACTCAGCTCACGAAGTTTGGAAAGGCCTGTGGATGAATTCTTGTCAGCTACTAAGATTATTTTTAATTAATTCATTAAACTAACTAATACCTTAAATACTAGAGGATTGATGAGTAAATGTTCTACATTAAAGCAAGTTTGAATTACTAACTCCAAAACTAAAGGAGAAAAAACCCAATGCAACATAAGGTAATGCATCAACAAATGTCCTCAAATATTTCAAGACTCCTATTTTATTGGCAATTGCAAGTGAAATGGCCACTACCGCTGCATGTTTTTAACTTAAAGCTTTATTTCTATGGTACAAATGTTATGTTTGATATCTGAAGTGAAAACATAAAACATTCAAGAGCTTCCTTAGGAAGCAAATTTTGGCCTGAAAATTCTTTTCTTGTGTTAGTAACAAAATTTTAGTACACAGAGCACAAATTCAGACAGTTAAAACTAGCTGGCACAAACATCAAAAATAACTATTAATTTCTTTCTCTTTTTGCATTGGAATGTGATTGATACATCTCCAAGCATTGGTTGTAGAACCTTGTGCAAAGAGATAGGTCAACTGAGAAAACAGCTCATGCAAAAAAAAAAAAATCCAAATAAATTGCTTTTTTCTTGCCAGAACCCCCGATATTTATAAACTTAGTGCGAGACATTACTGCATCATTGAATGGCGGTTGGGCTAAAAAGGAGCTTCACACTTTAGTGCAGTGCCACCAGGATTCCCCTGACATTTTGTATGGAATGTGTCTATCTCCTTCAGCTGTAAGGGAAAGTCTTCTCAAAAAGGAGAAGTTTACCAAGTGAAAGAAACATGGTACTATGGCAACACCCTTAGTTATTCTCTTGAGACATTTGGCTGATTAATCTGATTAGTTCATACTCCACAAAATATGTGGTTAGAACATTTGGTTAGAGTGATTTACTGCGGGTTTTTCAGATCAGTATTTGCTATTAGTATCGATAGGAGACAAAATTAAAGCTTTCTCTGGACTGAAATACTGCCGCTTTGCAGGGAATTATGTTGCTGCTTCTTTCTAATTCATCTCGCATAGTTACCATTCTAGATGGGTAATACAGACAGATGAAAGTCTATGTAACTGATAGGATGGTGTTGCTGTGGCTGCTAACTGGTAAAAAGAAAAGCTCAGGGCTGTGAAAGTTTTTCCTGCTGATGACCACTTTCCACAGCCGAGGTATAGGATAAGAAATTAGTGGTGTAACAGGATGATATCTCTTATCTGACTGAGAGATGTACCTTAAAAACTCTGAGTAAATTTTTAATAATTTAGAATCATTGTCCCCAGGAGAATATGAGACGATGTATGTGAAAAGTTCACATAGATAATTTAGAAATATAGAAAATGGGGAGAGGACAAACATTTTTTTAATAATTAGTTTACTGAAAATAAAATAAACAAAAGTATTCTTTCACCTGCTAGAGGAAATAATGAAGGAAAGATCTGGAATAAGACAAGCAAAGGAGAAAATTGAAAAAAATAGAAAGATAAGAACTTGCAAGAACTAATGACATGGTGAAAATAAAGCTTCTACAGGGAGAAAACAGAATAAATAATTAAAGGAGAGAGAGGGCAGTCAAGACAGAAGGCATGCCTTTTCAAAGGTTTTGCCAGGACTTGTTAAAGAATGAGAGGAAATTACAAAATTAGAGAGAATACAGAACCTGCTATATTCACAGTAGCTGAAAGGCTATCCTCTTACCATATTCTAGCTGTCCTTAGGACAGAGAAGGAGCTTTCAGCCTGCAAATCATGAGTTTGTGACAAATATTTCAGCACATCTGCATCATGCATCTTTGGGAGCAAATGTAAATGAAACCTAAAAATAAATGAAACGCAAATGAAACCTAAACCCATCATGAAATACACTGTTTTCCATGTATTTGGAGATAATTTTCCGTTCTCACAGAAATCTCACAGAAATCACCAATTGTCTGTAGCCTTCTTTTTTGAAAATACAACCTTCAGCCTCTCAAACTAACCAAGCAACATTAACTCCTAAAATGCTGTTAATTCTTTGTTCTGAAAAATATCCAATGGGCCATATGCCCATGGCAATGCTGACTACTGTGCTAACTCTACACTGAAAACAAAAATAACCTGTAGTTGATGTTATTGATCATCTTCTGACCAAGAGGTTAATGAAATTCCTGCCAGTGACACATCTTTGTGCCCATTGTGTCAGCTCTGTTTACTCACCTGTTTGTGAACTCTCTTACATAAAGCAGAACTGTAAAATTACTAGGTTGTAGCAAGTTGCTTTCTTAATCAGCATTTGAAAAGTAACCCTTTCATAAACGTAGTCCAGAGAATGGTCTCATGATTTCTGCTCAGGAATGGGAACGTGCCATGTTGAAGGTTTTGCAATGCAAGAATGCAGCCTGGTATTCTAGACTGGGCTGAGACTTTGATTTTCAGTACACAACAGGAGCTCTAGGTTTGGTTCTCAGATCCCCCATCAACTTTGTAGATTTCTTGGAAACCATTTATTTGCTTAGTTGGATTTCTTGCTAAGCAAGTGTTTGGTAATTATGGTATTGTAGGTACCGCATGATATAAATCTTCCACAATTTTAAAAGGTCATAGCATCTATTCATTAATTCCAGTGGTGGTGATCTAGAGACACAGAAGCATCACAGTACATGTTTCAAAAACAAGCTAAGCTTGTGACAGTAAAGACAACTACCATCTGCTACAACAGAAGATATTCGTTGTGTTCTCTAGTTTAAGAGGGGAGGGGCAGGAGATGGGAGACTAAATTCTGGGATCTTTGTCTCCACACACTTCACTCAAGCAAATCTTCAATCATCCTCCTTCAAATTTAAAAAAAAAAAAAAATTACATTTGCTTGTAAGTGCACTTAATGACTTGGCTTAAGTACTTTTTTCCTTCTTTCTCGACAGAGGGTCTCAATATGAAGGATGACAAATCATCTTAAATAATACTTAATCTTTAAAAATTACTTACAACAAGTCAATGCCCCCAAGAATAAAAGACAGCATTTAATGTGGCAGAGGACGATGTAAGGGAAGCAATAAAAGGGAAACGCAGCTTGAACTGTAATATTGCTGGGTAACTTACATCTCCCTGCTGAAGGCAGCAAAGTTGCAGTTACCGAATGGCTAATCTGTTCTACAGTGTTTTAATCAGATGTTGGCATTATCTGCCACTAATTGCTTTTTCATTTCCACTTGTAATTATTCCATTGCATGTTTATGGTGAGAAGCTGAAAATGAAGCAGATCACCAAGAAAGAATTAATTGTTAATGAATAATCATCAGTAGGAAGCCAATTTCATTATCTTCAAAGAGGTAGCTAGAGATTAACTACTAACTGGGGTTCTCCTACATTCAGTGCATGACTGTAAAGTAATCACAAATAATCACACCCTCTAACTTCATCAATTAGTTTCTATTATGTGAATTGATACCCATTTTTGTTTTTGTTGTTTAATGTTAATGGTAGTATTCAAGCTGGGGAGTGCTAATTGGAAGGTGTTGTATTCAGTGGGCTCAAGCCCTAATTATTATAGCATCTTTTTCATTAGCATATGATTCTAAAAGGGATATACAGTGGTGGTTACTAAATTCACCTTGTTATAAATGCATTATCTTTATCAATAAATTTTAGACTGTCACTTATAATAGAATGATACATGTGAAGATACTTTGTCAGCAATGCACAGTAGAATTCAGCTTATAAAACATGTCATCATTTAATGTTTCTTGAGAAATTCTCCTTAAAACGACACGTCAAAAACAAAGGTTGCTTAGGATTTAAGCAACGGGTATAATAGAGTCGAGATCTGAAAGAAATCAGCTGGAGTAAAAAAACTGTTAGATACTAAGCAGAAGTTTAAAAAAATCACATCTGCCTCATCATTATTGCATAGATTCATGGTCCAGTGAGAACTGGTGACTCTCAGCTTTCCATTCTTTGCTCCTGATTTCAGTTTAGTCCTCTGTGATGCCAAAAGCAACCGTAAAGAATAGCTCTCCTGATGTTTTTAGATTAATTCTGTATTACACTTGTATAATTTTTATTGAAAAATAATAAAAGAAATAATGTCAGCTGTCAGAAATAATGTCAGATAGATTCAGCCTCTATGTACTGCTGCACTCATTGAAGCCTCTCATCTTCTCCATGTGTGGGTATCTGACAACAGTGTAAATACTGCCTGTATTTTCTCCATCTTTGTACCTCTACATGTAAAACTCCCTGAACTTTGACCATAGGAACAGTTGTCACCTCTTTGTTCTCTTCTGTTTTAACTGATTTAAGACAAACCAGCTTTTAGAAACAATTTAATTTTTCCCTGGAGCAGGGGACATAAAGCAACCCCACCTCCTGTGTCTGAAGAAACAAATACATTTATAGTGGCTCCGCTCATGACCCTCCTCAGCAGCCTCATTAATACTTTAACTGTGAAGGACGACAATACATCACTGTTCTGGAAATCTAAAGTACAACTACGGAAGATGAGCTCTTTATGAATTCCAGGTTTTCTGCAAAAAGAAATCGTTAAACTTTACAGCAATCTTTTACACTCCTAACACACTGCATCTCAGAGACTATGCCTGGCAAGGCCAGTTGTAAACAACTTCTGAAAACCACTACAATAAACACAGAAGTTTGACCTTTGCTGAGAAGTAAGATTTGCCTTAAATGGAGTTTACCAATTCAACATGACCAGCAATTCTGGAAACTGGAAAGTTCCACTCCCACATGCAGGCGACAGTCACATCAAACCCCACAAAATATTGCAGAGCAGTTACAGTTATCTGCTGTCAATCATGTAACCAACCCATGTCACCTCTGTTAGGTAGCAATATGTTCCTTTCTCTTTGAAGATGGCAGTCAATGTGTTTTGACAGAATTTGGTTCACTGAAGTAATTTTCAGCCAAAATAGTCAAAAGCAGCAAAGGTAATTTTTTCTTTAAGGCAAGATATTTTTCTCAGCTATCATGACAAAGTGTGATGTGCTGATGTCACTGCTGCCACAAAATATTCTTCAAATTGTGCATGTTTGCATTCAGAGTAGGGTAGCTCCTGTTATATTTCTTTTCTGGCACAGAATCTGATGATCTATTAAATAAATATTAATCCCTTGCTGCCTTCAAAGCTGTCTCTGCCATATTAGGATTTTAAATATCTTCATTAATTGCTTAACTACCTTCTCCTAAATTCCCCATGGGCTCCTTTGATACTAGTCACTCTAATGTGTTACCATGTGATTCATGGCTTCACTCTGCTGTAACATAAAACATATTTTTAGCCAATTTTGTTCTACAGATGCCTTTGACAAAATGAAAATTCAACATTTTCAGACTCTAAAGATAAGCAGACCTAGAAAAGCCATTACAGTGCTACACTTTAAAAGGACAGAAAACACTCCTCTCTCAGTTCATGTTTGTAGAAAATGTTTCTGCTCAAAACCGTGGATAAGTAACTACCTTCAGTTTCTAAGCCATACAGAAAAGATTAGTGTGAAACTGGCAAAAGAAGCAATAGGAAAGGTTGATTATTACAATATTTCTGAAAAAAATTATTGTATGGAGTGATTATTCGCATGAAAATATTCTTGTTTAAAGTTAAGCTACAATAGGTTAATAAAGAAATGCTAGATCAAAGTAATTGCTTACACCTGGTGCAGAGGTTCATTTAAAAATGAGGTTTGAAACATAGTCCAAGACTTTAGTCACCCTGCTGATAGACAACTGTCTTGTATTTGTTATCCAGTTGCTGCATGTCGCAAGTTGAAAAGATTGGTCAAAAGACAGTAGCAATAAGTAACTTTTATGTATCTTCAGAATACCACGATGTTGTGTATGTGGAAAAGCTCTCAAACTTAATCTAGACATATGCTTGGAACAGATGTGAAATGTGAAAAAGTGTAATGGCAACCAGAAGAAACAGCTGTACTTTGTGATGGTCCTGGAAAGATCACTCCCGAAATGTAACAAGACAAACTTACTTTCAGTAACATAATTTTGGCACCTGCAAAGACAGTCAGAAGTACCAAAAATGTAATGCTCATGCATTTATGCATTTATATTTTTCTTCAAAGATCTGATGCACTCTCCACTCATGTATCCTTCAAAACTGAATTTGCCCACCTCCTCCAATCCCTGGTAGAGGCCAAGTCATACACATTTTCCCACAGGATACTTCATGTTGAAATGAGCACAATATTTTGTAATCATAGGTTTCATTACTTATTTTGTCATGGTCTCCTCTGTTTAATCACCTTGGGCTAACATTTTGGGTAACATCCGAATCATCTCAGGCTAACAAAGGACCTTACAAAGCATCTCTTAGCTCCCCTAATTAGAGTTCAGCGATCAGAATACTGATATAATTAGCTATGCCTATTCTTTTGTGATTGGGCAGGACAAACAGATCTTCAAGAATCTTTTAGATTTTTTTTTGCTGTGACTTATTATGTGCTATTTTAGTCATGCTACACACTGAGGAAAGTGTAAGAAATACTGCTTGATTTTTCCCTAGACAGCAAAAGTTGGGTAAGTGTTCATCTGTTGTTGGGCCCTCTGCAAACTTCCCAGCTTTCGTTTCTGACCTTTCTTGCCTCAAAGTAAGTCTTTTAATTGTCATTGACAATAGCTAGCTGTGACACTTAGTCCGATGTGTTATAGACACAGGTAATACCATAGGCTTGGGTTTCCTTTGTGCTTCGCCTAAATCTAAGGCTATAGGAGAACACTTTGACTACAGCTCACTTTGAAATGAAGGTGATACATTTATCCTAAGAAAAGTAACCTATTGATGGCACAGAGGGAGAGAGTAGGAACAAGATCGTTTTGTTACTTAGATCCTTTTGTTTCATAGCCAAAGGGTCTTCAAGATTCACCGGTTTTATTGTTTCCAGCAAGGAAATGCTGATTACAAGATAACCAATGCAGAGTTAGGTCCAGAATCCAATGCTAGCTAGAATTCTTGTAATAAGAAAATGTAGATTTTCTTTTAGATCTGTCTCTCTCTCAGATTATGTAACTCCTTTGTCACAACCAGATTGCATTATTGCAATGAGCCTCTACATAGCAGTATACCCAACTATTCACCTCAAAATTTCAAGGAGCAGAGCCAAAAGTTGCCTGCCTCACTGTCTAATTTATCGAAAGTGACTCAGCAACTCAGAAAAATGCATTAGTATCCATTTTATTCCTGGAAATAAAATAACTTAGTAAAGATCAATAAGCACTGTAGACATGCAGACTTTTTCAAAGAAGTGAAATTAAGTGGCGTACTTGAATGGTGAGCCTCCAACTAATACATCATCTAGGAGACCCTGTAAATTTGTGACTTGACTCAATTTCTAGGTAAATTATAGCTGATTCCTCCATGTATGCATGGAAGAAAGGAAAATTTTCAAATCTGGTGCATGAGTAGAAGAGGGATCTGTAGTCTGCCTATAGAATTTGATGATAGAAAACTCCTGTTAAATCAATCAACTTGAAAAATACCTGTGGAGCTGTAACACAAAGGATCTCTACCTTTACTGTTACTACAAACACAGGAAAAGTGCTTCCCTAAAACAATAAAGAAAGGAAAGTAAGGCTTCCATGGGAGACATTCAGGTTTGTAGCAGCAGAGAAAGATGTTTCCTCCATCTCTCCTTATAAAGAGAAATTTGTGTCACTTTCAGTATTTCACCTTGCTGTCTCTTCAGCTATTATACAAACATTTGAACTATTAAATCCACATGCAGTTAGAGACCTCTTGGCTCTGTTATATATGCCATCATGAGCCATGTTCTAAAAGCCAGTTACCCCAATTTTAAGGAGAGAATGAGTCATTGAAAGTCAAACGAACACTTCATGATTTTTGTGACATACTATGATAACCAGTACCGACCAGTAAGCTATTTCCGATCAAGACTCTATAATCTCCGCCTTCCCTACCTGGATTCTTCATACCACAAGTAAAACATCACCAGAACTAACACCAAGAATTTTAAGTTTACTAGTTATTCAAGCACACTCCAGCTCTTAGATTGACACAATGGACTATGACAGCTCTTTCAGAGGCATTCCAGTTCATCATGTCCTGTGTGCTTGTTGTTCGTGTACACAAGTCTGCACTAAAACTCTTTATGAAATATTTATCCCCAGAAAGGTAATGTGCATTATCAGTAACGTCTTCCCTAAACAAAAATTTGCCATTTTCCCCCAAAGCACTAAGAGTGCATCGCAGATTAATGTCTTTAAATCACTAGCTGTAAAAAAAAAAAAAAAAAAAAAAAGAACGGGGGCAAAATATTAATAACTGTCTGAATAAATAGGTGAAAATTTTATGCCTTTCAAATATTTTAAAAGGGACAAACAGCCAGCTGCAAAGTGGAATTTGTAATTGGAAGCAGTGACACAGTATACCCTACAGCAGCATCCAGAGTACTTTTATAATTCTGTCACCTGAATACAGCACAGTTTCACTTGGCAACTTCTATTACTCACTGCTGAAACACACTCAATTCAAAAATGTAAGACATGCAGTCATATTTTGCATTTATTTATAATGCCCTTTTTTGTTTTAAATTTCAAAACCAACTTTCTACATAGCATAGATAATTCTTTCTGGTTTTAGGGGGTTTTCATTTAACTATAAGTGAATTGCCCTTCTGGCTGAAAATCTGTTTTCTTTTGCATTCCCATCCATCCTATGTGCTACATTCTCTCTTAAATTCCACATGGATTCTATAGATTTTATTTAAGCAGGGCCAAGTTGCATGAACAGATCTGCCCTAGAGAAGTTTGCCTCTTTTAGCATGCAACCCAGCACTAATGCTCCTTTTTCATTTAGGTTTTCAATTTGGATGAATTCCAAATTACCATTTATTCCAATAGAAATGCAACTAATTACACAAAGCATCTTAATAAAGAATGGAAACAAGATTAAAAGCCCTCCTCCTTCTGGTGTCTCAATGTGTAGAATTTATAAAATGCAGAAAGGTGCTTAATTTCAATTGTAGTTAAGCCTCTTAAACAACCTTTTATCTGTTTTTTACTACTAACCAACTAGAACTGTATCAAAGTTAAAGGCAAAATATAATCACCTTATATGCATCTATTACACAGGGTTTTCCTTATTCACTATGCTTTCACATGTTTTGAGAAAAAAAAACCAGACAAGCTCTTCACATATGGTGTGTTCAGAGCACCTATTCTGACCTAGAAAATTCCTTGCCTTGTCTGTCTTCAAGAGCTTTGCATACCTGAAGTGATAAACAAGAACACAACTGGGGGAAAGAACAGCAATAGATATTTTACAGGTCAGCTTAACTGACTGCAATCAATTTTATACAGCCTCTACAGCACTGTCCAGTTGGATAAGACAGGTTTCAAACAAGGTCTTCATGGTTACACAGGTGTAATTGTCCTAAGCACAAAGGAGAATGAGGATGGAAAGTGTCAGATTAGAAAGGAATTATGAGAGATGGAGAAGAGTAGGGAAAGAAGGGATATTTAAGGAGGATAAATATTATGTGGTTCATAAAGACAATGACATTGATATAACTATAGATGTGAAGATAGTGACTGACATACAAAAGGGAATAACATGCTCTGCAAGTGAACAGGTCCGATGACAAGTTTTATACTTGAAATTACCCAACGTGTACTATGAAGGTCAAAGATTTTTTTCCCCATGTAACTGTAGCCCACAGTCAAGCCTATATAATTACAGATTTGTGCTGGCAAGAACAGATTGTGAGTACAAAGGAAGGGGGTATTTCCTTCTGCTACCTCCTCTGTGCCACAAAGAAGGTCTGGCAGGATTCAGTGAAAACAGTCACTGTACACCACAGCAGATCATTTATGCAATGCTGAAGAGTCAAACTCAATCTGTGCAGCAGGAATCTCTCTTACACTCATGATGTGTTGAACAAAACACAGTGTGGTGGTCAAGCAAGTAGAAAAAGTCTGATACTGAAATAAATGAAAGAGCTATAACTCAAGAGAAACTTCTGGAAATACTGTAGAACATTATAGCTGGACATTAAATTAGAGTAAGGATGTACTTTAAATCGGGCAATATGTCTCTCTGAATGTTCACGTTTGTAAGAATTTTCCATTGATTTGAAGGCTACTTGTGAATGGGTGCTACAGAAATTTACAGAATACCACAGGAAAATTATGTGGCCACATAGCAGGACCACTGCAGCTGCTGGCCTTACTCCTCCTGCATCCAGTGTCTGTATGTCCTTTCACAAATACACAGCACATTTTTTGTTTCTTTCCTTGTCAATTATTCAGCTCATGGTTATATGCAGTTTGGTCAAAAATAGCATCCTCTGGCGCTACAGCAAGTGAGCATGCAGGAATTTTAAAGAGGTCAAAAATGGGATGTGGCCAAGGTTGTTTATTACTTTCTCCTATGTTTAGCTTTCAAAGGGATCACCATGGGAAACAAATGACTATGCAGAAGAGATTTCCAGATCTCACTGAAAGAGCTAGTGAGCTTGAACAGGGCCTCATACAGACATACATAGACACCAGGAAGATTCATTATACTCTCTGGTATACATTCACTTTATAGCAGCAAGCATTTGACATAGCTAAGAGTTAGGGAGTACATAAGAGAAAAAAAAAGGCTTTTCAATTATTTTAGTCGATCTATTGCTTTTAAACCTTTGAACGTGTCAATTGCCTTGCTAGCTCATAGGGGGAAAGCAGTACAAAACAGAATTCAATTATTCTAGGGGAATTGGTCTTTTGGTACAAATAAGAGGATAGTCCAAACCAGGGAAAAGGGTCTCTATATCTATAGAAGGTAAAAATTAGTTATTTCTATCTTATACTTCATAAGCATCACTTCCTCAAATTTAGGGCACTGCTAGCTAGTACGCATCTATTTACAAAATCAGTTCACAGTATTTTCTGGTACTAAACTCCTGACTGATCTTTGCAGGGCTGCTAAAGATAGGACAACTAGGAAATCCCACGATCTAACAGCATAAAGGTCAATAGCTGGGAGTGAAACACAGTAGAAATATGCCAGAGGCTACAGTAAAATGGTCAACTCATTATAGAGCTGCAGCTTTAACCTTTCAGTTTCCTCTCCCCAGCAGCTTACAGAACGCATGGCCTCTGTTTCCACAACAGCTTCCTTGAAAGCTCAGTATTCCCATTCTCCTCCATGATATTATCACAGTAGACAGGATATAGATACTAATAACAATGTTATGGAATTTATGAAAGTGTGGCACTTTTTATTGTAGCATAATAGGCTATGCCCATCTGTATTAATATTCAGTGCTAATACAGTTCTCAGCAATCTCATTTACAGGCACTAACGAAACACCAAAACCGCTGTGCAAATCTGCAGCCAAGTACCCATTAAAGAGCACCAGTGCAATATTTGCCTATATTTTTTATAGTGTGTATAGGCGGTCTTCATAAAACTGTTTTGGTTTATTTTGTAAGATCTAACACCACAGCCTTCTGTTCCCCTTGGGCAGTTCTATATACTTTTATGTATTTTAAAGGTCTAGCCAGAATGTATAGCTGAAACCTCCATCAGCCCAGTTCTGCAAACCTTTTCCAAGTAAAGTGCTCCTGAGAATCTGCAGAACCAAGCAGCTCCAGAGCAGGGTGTGTATTCAGACCATCAGTGTTTTCGTGCAAATTTTCATGTCAGTGGCCATTGTAAAAACACCAGTTTTCTGTTAATCAAGCTTCCAAGACATTAAGAACTAACAATAAAGTTTCTGTAGAGACATACAAGATGGAAATAATAAATGCTATGAAAAAAGAGCAAATGATTAACATCACTATTCTTGGATCTTGAGATCATCACTTTAATCTCCCAGTTATTCTCAATATTTTATCAGTTGGTTACTCTTGTTGTGTTTTCATCTGAAGAGACTTTAGGAAATATAAATTGTCCCAAGAGCTCCTGGACTTATTCAGCCTTTGAATCATATGAAGGAAAATTGAACATGAACTAACTAGTGCTAATACATTATTTTCCTACAACAATTGCTGAGCTATTAATTATTTTACATGAATTAATGAATGTTTACATGATCTAATTGCAAGTTAGCTCCTTTTGTCTACAAATTAATTTTAAGAAATATTTTCTCTATGTGTGAAGAAGAATTACATTTATTAAAAATTTCAGAAATCTGAAATTCATGTCCAGTTTTACTCTCATCTTGAGAAAATATCAAAACCTCACTACTTGATCCAATGATGCTATAGTATTTTAACAATAAATCTACATTTTACATTTATCTTTCAATAAATTCTATTTCCTTTTCAAAGAACTGAATTTTTACTTTGATAAAACAAAAAGTGTCACATATCAAGAGTCGTTGTGGCTTGCTGAGTTCCAGTTAATTATATAGTCATAGACTGAGTTATCTGTAAAAGTTGCATTCATAAAAGCAACAAAGATAAAAAAAGACATATAGTATTTTGTGAAGGCAGTATTTTATCAACGATCAATACAAATAGATGAGTTTACATGTAAGACTTCTAACACTGTGTGTGGCAAAATTATAAGAACAAAAGTTAATGAGAGTTCAAAATACAAAGAAGGGAGAGGATCCTTGGTTACTATATAATACTAGATACAGTATCTCAAATTTATATAGCACAGCAAAGGCTTCCCGGCTGTTTTATGAACCAAGACATCTGCAAATGTGTTAAACTGTCCAAAGATGGTTCACTTATGCTGTGTTAATAGAGCAATGCTCTGTTTATCATCTCAATAACAAGAGGAAAATCCACCCGAGGAGTTATCTCAAAACAGAGAGAAAACTGCACTAAATGCTGATTTGACAATCAAGTAAATTATTTGATTGACACAACCATTTTCTGAAAAAACTCCAATTAATAGTGTCAGAAAGTTTCTAAAAGTCACCGCTTGCCCTTTTTATACTGAATGAGGGAGATGGCACGTAACTGACTGACTAAAAGGGTATCCAAAAGCTGTGTTAAAGCAGTCAGGAAGTAGGAAGCAGGCAAAGACACAAAGACCAAGAAGCTATCAGATAGCATCTGTAAATTGCCCCTGTAAAGCATCATAGATTAATTCCAGTGAGGGGCTAGTTCCTGGCAGTGGGATCACAAAGGAGAAGATTATCAAAATCATTTAAAATCTGTGAATGGAACTAGACTGAAGCTGAAGCAGTGGGACAGGCTTGAAGGAAACAGCAGCCTCTGTGCTTTGAGGGAAAATAGGAACACCAGCAGCATTCCAAACACTTCTGGGACATCATTGCATGGCTGGGCACTCTGAGAAGGATGCTCAGAAGAAGTATGAGCAGTGGAGCTGGCAATTAAAGGCACAAATATTATATAAAGAAGAGGAAAAGGCCGCAACAAGGTGACACGGCCACTCCTCAGGAGTGATCATTTTGTGATCTAATAACCGTATCTCTAGTTTTTCCTTTCACACTGTCACCTATTCATGCATAATGTAAAATAACAGACATTTGACCCCCGATAGAACTTCTTCCCCTACTAATTTGGTACTAAGGGATAACTCCTGTTCAACTGTTCACACAAAAGAGGCAGCATGAACTCTCTTCCACACCAACTGGGGATGCCTTGAAGACTGACATCAGTGCAACACCCTGATGAATGGGCTGAGATGCAAAATTTTTCCTCTCATCCCTTCTGAAGTGAAAATGTTAATACATAGGTTCTTTGTAGATGCCAGACCTTAGAAATTGAACCTCTTATTAAAAGAAAAAAAAATCCGACAAAACCCACCAAAAAAACCAGAAGCTGCTGTTGACATCAGCTACTTGCCACATGGAAGGAGCTGAGGGGGCACAGCTACAGCAGGTGCCTTCTCCGGATGTTGCCAAGAATGACTTTTGCACACTTATCAAGTATATGTGCAAGGATAGATGTAGGCTGTAGGATGCTGTAAATGGTGTGGCTGGAAGTGTTAAGAGTAGTGCTCAAGTGTTTAGGTAAGATATGTTTAGCTTTTCTACGATGAGCTCTTTTGGGTAAAATCCCACTTAGAATGGAGTTTAAGGGCTAGATTGCCAATGGTTAAGAATGAATTAGTGGTTGGTAGTATTTTTTGGAGTCCTTCTATTTTTTGAATGTCCTGTTCTGCAATGAGAACTGAGTACCTTTCCAAACCCTTTGATACCATCACGTTATTCTGCCTCATCTTTCTGTACATGCCCCCTTTCTCTTGCTTCCCATCTCCATATCTTTTTTGCCTCCAAACAAAACCCCATCTCTTTGAGCTTTATAAAGGTACAAAAAAAGTGTTGTGCTATTAATGTAACATCCCAAAATGCCACCATTTTATCTGTTTTATCCCTTCCTACCCAAATCCTCTCTCTGTCTTGTCTACTCAACTGTAAGTTCTCCTAGATGGGAAGTTCCCTTATCTTGTCTGACAGAAGTGGCATCATTCTCAACTGGAATTCCTTGGCACCATTGTAAATGCTAATGTTAATAAAATCATTATCTTGGATTTCCCTAAGTATAAATATGGATAAGAACATAACACCAATCAAATCTTTTAATGCAAAAGTTTCTCATAGTCTCTCCTTTTTCCTCTCCTGCTCATTACTTGTAAGTATTCTACCACAAATACCAATTCAAGTTTTTTTTCAAGTACTGTAGATTTTGGAGATGCAACTTTTGCAGGCATTTCTTTCATTTTTTTCTACATATCTTTATGCTGGTTTTGCCTGCCTTTAATGCATATACTTTCTCAGATGGAAGCTGCTGTCACGTGCATTTCAAAGCACTTGACCGAGTCCTGGAGAATTCACACACAGCTATGCTGCACAATACTTCCTCATAAGTGACAGACAGCAGAATAATAAATATAAGAGATGCCAGAGGAGAGTCACTGGCACTAGGGAATGATCCAAGCCCTGTCTAAGGATTTCCAGCCTTCTGAGCTTTCAGGCAATGCACCTAGAAGGTGCCACTGTGAATTTATCAGTCGCATCACTGATTCACTGCCTCCATCAGAGGACCAAGGCTCTGCCAGAGCGTTGCCAAGCAACACTGTCTTGGGCTAAACACGAAAATAGGTGCCACAAAGGCTTCATGATTGACTGAAGACCGTTCTCTTCACACTGAGAATCCTGCCTTCAGTTACCATGCAGGTCCTCATTGCCCTAAAAACTTTGCTTCTCAAAGCTCTGCATAGGATGTGTGGGAATTCAGATGCCTGGCTGCAATGGGCTGTAACTCACTGCTGCAGTGGTGTAAACAAAGGCCTTTACTCAGCCATTCTGCTTTTGCAAGAACATTTAGCTCAAGTTATCATTTTGATGCTGCTGCCATTTGCTAACCATACAACCAGCAAAAGACCATCTCTCTGGGCTTTTGGCTCACATGCTGCATATAAGATTGCAATAAGATCCGTCATCGCAGAGTCTCAATCTATGTCAGAGAGCAGCAATGCTAAACAGCTGTTTGCATTCATTTGTTTATTTCCAGCTGTCTTGATAAATACCAGTTCTTTCCCAATGCTATTCCTTACCACCATTTTGAAAACGCTATGAATTTAAAAGGCTCTTTTTTGGACGAGAGAGGCTAATAAAAGAATCAGCTTTTACATACCTTTTTATTACAGAGAGCATAGGCAATATGATTTATTTTAGTGAGGTTGCTCTTGGTAGTATTTTGGTTTTTAATGTTACTGACTGATTGTCCATTTTTATCCGAATTATTCACAAGGGTGTTTTGTTTAAAAATGCACAAAGGTATCTTATTAAATAATGTCACAAACATGAAGTTCATTATTATGCAAATGCCATCCTCAGAACAGATTTGTTAATTGCAACTCATTTGCATAATTAATGAACTCTCAAATGAATAATGCCTTTGCAGATTTGTGCAGCATTGTTTTAAAATAAATTATAAAATACATGTCAAATGAAGAGTGCTTCTTAGATTCCCATAGCATTGTTTGAAAATTAATTACCAAACGCTTGTCAAATTAAAATGAGTTTATAGTTTTTACAATGTTTTTTTAAAATTAATCACAAAATAAAATGTCACCATAGTAAAGCCAATAACTTGTTCTATTTTTTTCAAAAAAGAAATATGTAGAAATAGATTCAAATTTCATTTACATTGTTTGTTATACTGGTCCTGAGTTTCAGTCATTTTGTCATAGTGTTATGATTTAACAAAGTTGGTAGCTGTTGGTATGTTAATCTTTTAGTAAATTGAGATTAATTTAGTTATATTGTGTTGGATCTCTAATAGTACTAATGATTAATGATAGTGCATGTAAAAATATTGTGCGGGCAAGGTCATGATACATTAGTAACAAAAAAGCCTGGACTTCTAAGAACTGTAGATTCACGCTTGTTTTTATAAAGGGTTATGTATCTTCAACAGTCATTGGGTATCTGAATATTTTTTAAACAGTGCCTTGGATCAGAACTCTTATTTCTTGTCATTCAACTTATCTTCTTTTTTCTTTTTTTTTTTTTTCTTGCATAGAGAAAAACAACTAAAAGTTCAGGAAGCTAAAAATTTCCCTGCATTCATAACCATACAGTCTCAATTAAGTCAGATCCATGCCAGGAATTCAACATTACGGCTTGATATCCCTTAACTTATCTTATTTTTTAAAACTCAAATTATGAATGATCTTCCACTCTGAGACATAAAACCTTAGGCAGATTCTCTGCTTTCCATAAATTAGCGTTCATTCATTGTACAACAAAAACCCCTTTATGTCCTGAGTACCTGAACATCTCTGTAAATGATAGAGGATTCAAATATACTGTTAGGTGAAGCATAAAAAGGCTATGGAGGCACATCATTATTCTTTAAGATTATCCTTGCCAGGTAAAGAGGGAGCTTTCAACCATTTCACAACCTTCTGAGTTATGCTAAAATTCATTCCAAACAATTAGTAAGGTCCACAGCCCTTTTTTAAGGCATCCTGGAGGAGGAACCATTCATTTTTTCACATTTGCATTGGCCATAATTCTTAAGAATAGTTCTATTCTTTAGATGCTATCTTATTTGTGATTTTACTAAGTCCCAAGCAGTGTGTTTGTAACACACACACACACACACACACATATATATATGTGTATGTTTATGTATATGTATATGTACATGTATATATATATACACATGTCTGTACGTGTGTAAGGAAATACCATTTGAACTTAAGAAGTTAAGGTGAAATTCCATATATTTAAAAAAAAAAATCCAGTTCCTGGAATTTACTCTGGGTTGCTTAAGGTTGCTGATGGCTGTGGTGTGACAAGTGAAAACATAAATGTGGAAAATAGATTGAGCCATTTCAAAGAATTCTTCAAACTGACAGGTTTTGGGATATAGTAGTAGGTTAAATAGAGATCAAGTATGTGATGTGATCAAAGGGAATCATCTTTTCTGGACTTTCAGTGCAGCAGCCTTGGGATTCATGCTTCTAAAGAACTAATAGGGATTATCAGTAATACAGGACAATGCCTTCTCTTGGGTTAGGTTGGTTTAAATTTGAGGCAATGAGATTTGTTTTCATACTCTGTAAAACAGACTAAAAGCACACAAAGTACACAAGAGATTGCAGTAAATTAAATGAAATGAAGGAGCATGTTGTCACAAACATTTTTCAAATATTGGAAGAAATAATGGAGATCAGATGGTAACCAAATGAGAGGTACAGTAATAGGCATACACGCTTGGTCATGCAGATGCCAGAATGTTGTTCTGTGCCTTGAGATGACCATGCATGCCACAGCAGTACTGCTGCTAAGGGAGAAGGATCTGTAAAACACAACAAAGCTGCTGTAGAACAGGCTTCTGCAGACCTTTAGCGTGGTGTGGTGTGGGTTTTGAGTATGAATAACCAATGTAATATACTGGGGACAGTGATCGGAGGTGACACACACAGAAACTCTGGGGTGATACAGATTGCATTCCAGAAACTCTTAAACTCTTGATTCTAAGATGTCATCAAGTCAATTGCAGGTGAGAGAGCTTTCAATGACGAATATAGCCACTATCACTTTAAAGTTTATTCACTTGATTGCTCTAGAGCTGACTAGTTGTGTATGAGTCATCCATCACCATGTCTGTTGCCCTGGAGATTTAAAATGCTTAATGTGTTGTTGCTTTATTGTGTCAATGAGTTTCCTGACGTAGGGGAAGTTTGTTATGTCTTGCATTGAAAGTACATGTAGAGAATACTAGTGAGATTGAATTCCTACTGCTCGCCCTTCAGACTAATCCCAGCACCTCAACACCAGGCAGAAATATTTCCTCTGATGATACAAAGCCTGTCGGATTGCCACAAAGAAGTGGTCTGCACTAAGCAGTCTGAAAAGAGTCATCACTTTTAAAAATTTCACTGGATTAAGAAAGGAAATGTTTCCTCTTAGGAGTCTCATGGGTATTAAAGGACCCTGGATTACTTTTTATTACAATATGCATTCCTTGTTTATAAATCCTTGTTTATAAATTCATTCTGCATTCCTCGTTTATAAAATCTTCACTTAGATAAAGAAAGGAGCAGTTTAACTTAACTTTGCAACACTATCTTCTTTCTTCCTCCTTTTGTCTGCAAAATAGCTATAGAATTTCTGGAGCATGGGGCATAAAGTTTCTGGACATCCAGAAGGAGGATATATTCTGCAAATTCTCCAAATGATTGAGTAAAAAACCATTTAGACTGCCATATGCTGGTGCAGGTCACATTGTATTTCTACTAATACATACTGCCAGCGATGCTGTGTTGACAGATATGCTGTCCAATCGCAGGCAGTGGCCTATGTGGATTAAAATCTAACCTTCATAGGAAAATCACCTCTTTACCAAAAGTACCATATATTGCAACAGAAATGAAAAGTAGCAAAGATGAATATGACACACTTTATAGGTACACATATGTACTGATTAATAAAAAAACAACTTATAAAGATTATGAAGCACCTGAATCTTAACTAATACTAGGAGAAACTGGAGAATAAAATAGTTAAGGATCTTGCCTGGAATATTAAAGGCAGTTAAACAAATAAGAAAAAGATCAGTATCTTAATCATGCGTGCTTTTTCTTGATTCTACCTCTTCACTGCAATGGGAATTCTAACATTGTAGTTTCTTCTCAGAATTTTCTAAATTTATCACTGTTTCTGTGTGCATTACTAAAAAAAGTAAAAGTTTTTGTCTAATAATTATGTAGCTAACTTCACTGTTAGTGCAAAAATTTACATTCATTTATATTAAGTTTTAAAACACACAATCGAATCGTGAAAGAGTTGAAAGAGAGTTTTGGCTGTTAACCACTCCGACTTCAGCTTCAATGCAATCAGCGAAATTGCACTGATCTGGTAAGAATGAGATATGGCACTGCTGCAATGCTGTGGCACAAACACTCCTATTACTCTTTATCTTCTTCTTCTATGAATGCCAATTTTTCTTGCTTATTTAAATCTTCTCTTCATCCAATAAAATTCAATGAGATCACCATTAATAAATTGTTATTTCTTTTCCCTGATAGTTGTGTGAGTGAAGGACCAGATGAACAGACTGGAGAGCAAGCCTGTGGAAGAGGCTCCGGCTCCAGAGAGGAAGCAAGCCGAGCCCGTGCCAGTGGTGTGTCCTAATCGCACACATGGCCAACAGCACCCCATCCAACCCACCCAACCTGGCAGGAAGTTTTGGAATCAAAACCAGACATGCAAAAGATTTCATTCTAATATCTTATGCTTTTAATTTGTTCAGGGAAAGAAATGCAGGGAGAGATGGTGGAAAATAATTTTTTTTTTTGCTTTTAAAAATAAACAAAGAAATACTTGACCTTCTTCTTAAAAATAATCAAGGTGCAGATTTCTCTATGAGTTATAAACAAAGTGGAAAAGGATTTTTTAAATCCTATCAGAACTACAGTGAACTAGTTATATAAGACAATTCAGTGCTCTGGAAAATAATAAAAAAAATCACTGAAAGAATTAAACTCTAATAGACCTGCCTTTAGAAAGTCACACATCCAATGTCAACTATAGAAGGATTACAGGGGACTTATTCTGCAGTAATCTTCAATTTATAATCACTTAGTTTCTTTTGGATTAGATTCAGTCCATTTCATTAACCTGTAGTAAGGTTTTTTCCTTTCTTGCATTTTAATCCACTCTAGCCTGATTTACAAAGATTAACTTCAGATTGAAGTTCTTGAGATCTACATCCCTAAATCAGAATATTTGACTTGGAAACACACAACTCATAAAATATGTATTGAATAATGGCTCCTTTAAATTTTAATAACTAAAAACATATCAGTCTGAAAATTATTGATAAACAAGTTTGTAAGGGCATCATGCTTCTTAGACATTCCAAAACCTTCTGTTGAATCCAAAAATCAAACTCCAGATTTGAATATGCATTTAGTGACATTGAGGATAAAAATTATTCATTCTGATTTAATGACGTAAATGATAATTAATGAAGATATATATATATATATATAAGAAACAAATCAGAGCTAGAATGAGTTATCAACCACAAGCAAGACAGCTCCTATTCAGTAATAAAATCTGGAAAAGACTATGATAAGCTTATCTTTCACAAGCTGGAGGAAAAAGTATATAACTATGTAGTAAGACAATCTAGTTCTGTTTTCAATTATCATGGTGTAAATTCAGTCAAACATTACTGAAATCCAGTAGACTGAAGCTGAATACTTGAGAGCCCCTGATCTCATATATTTCACATATTAAAATATACCTGAAAAGTGGATGCAGATAGCTGTATTTTGAAAATGTAAAAAGAGTTCTGATACTTATATAGTTGCTCCTATGGATCAGTCAATATACTGGTTCCAGATGTTATAATATGTCTTCAATTGTGATAAAAGAAAATCAAAATGCTAGAATGCTGTTGCATTAAGACACTGTACATTCATTCTAGCTGTTTTGTATGTAACCTTAATATTTCAGCTTTTCTATATTGTTTTTAATGATGGATACTTCCTTCCAAAGTATTTCCATTTCACAGTAGTATTTGGATTTCTAAGTATTTTCATACAAAATAATAAAGAAAACATAAGCCTTTAAGCCTTCTGCAATGATTGACATTTTTTCAATCCAACCTGCATTTTTATTCTGAAAGTCCTGCACTAGAATGTAAATGGATTACCAGTTTGCTTAATGTATTTTGTCAACTGAGATCATTAGAATTACAAAAAAAATCAGAACTCATGAACTGTCTTAGTCTACACTGTTGCTAGTGACAAATATTGTAGGGTTCAGTGGGTATTTTCTCTGAATCATTCATATCTTTGCCTAGAATGAAGTCAAGTGCAGCAGGATTGTATTACAGAGAAAGGATGTGGGTTTAAAATCATGTACATTAAAAAAAAGAAAAGAACTTGAAGCAGGAAAACCCCTTTATATTTTTCATTTTAGATTTGATTTTGGCTCTGCCCCTGGCTGACTCCAAAGAGCAGCCCCATCTCTGTGTGGCAACACCATGAGCCTCTCGTCAGTGCTGGGCATTGCTGTAGACAGCCCTCGGTCAGCCCTCTCCAAGTCTTTCATATCCAACCATCATCCTCTCTTTGGAGGCAGGTGTCAATAAAATGCCTGAGTCTAGGAGGGCTGTGGGAAGTCAGCTGACCTGGGTGTTAATGGGGTATTTGTGAGTGGCCACGAGCTCTTTGCCCAGGGAATGAATATCACACAACTGCACCAATGAGCCAGACCCCCTCTCTCCTCTGCTCTCAGAATCAGACAAGCGAATAGCTTGAAACACAGTGCTCCATTTCTGTGCTCTCTGCTCAAGGGATTCGCCTTATTTTTTCTCTATCCTTTGACTAATTAGTAAATTTAGTAGACCCACAGCCTACTTTTATCCTGGAGTGGGGGTTTCCATGCCTACAGAGACTGACTGGTCACGCAGAGTCTCTCAGGCCTTTGCCCCACGCAGGCACAGCATGTGTATCTGTTCCTGTAAGAGCGGACAGGTCCCATCCTGACTGCTTTAGCAGTGTCATCAGCAACAGTGTCATGCAAGGCGCACAAGGATGTGCTTACAGTCAATGCTGTAAAATGCCAAAAGGTCCAAAAAGATAAGTCTAATGTGTTTGGTCACACAGAATGTGAGTTTAATATGTGACTGTGGATGAATTGTACGGGGTTTGTGTCCATGATGCTTTTGTACGAGGCCAACCACCCGCATGTGAAAGTGTCTCTAATGAAAGTTCACGTATGGTCTGTTGTGTCCACTGTGTGCTGTTTAAACTGATTTTACACAAATAATATTCTATTCAGAGATATTTTTTCAACTAAATATCAAGTCTTTTTTTTCAAAATATTACAGTTATGTGGCGTATTTCTCTCTTCTTTGTATATGGAGACATTATAGAAAACAACTGAAGTAAATAAATATGAAGCTGACCTGACATACTGAAAATCATAATGAAATTGCATGTCTAGCAAGAGATCATTTAAATTAAAAATATTTTTCAGAGAATTATAACAAATATTCTTTCACTCATTGTTTTTCCAGAAAATTAGCTTTATATGCAAATCCTATGCTACCATTAAGAAGGACTTTACTGAAGCTGGGATAGATTTTATTTTTCATTTGGGAATAAAAGGTGCAAACTGAAAATACCAATTTTTCAAGCAAGAATAAAAATAAAATGTTGAGACCCAAACCCCAAAATGTTTGATCAGTTTATATTTTTCATGTGAATATATATAGTAACATATATAATTATTTTCTATTTCTCTTCTGTGAGGTGAAAGTCAAATGAAAACATTTTCAAAACAAAGGCTCAATATTTTATACCCAAAAAGATTATCTAATGATTCACAGTATTTTTTCTAAAACATTACTGTCAAAGTTGGCATATTTTTGCATATTTTTACTTCACTAAATTCATGTACAAGTTAATTTAGTTACAAGAGAAAAACTTCAGTTTGAGAAAATTCTTGACCCACTCACACTCCTGTGAGCTCTGAAATGTGACATTACTTAGGCAAATGTCTTAACCACTACCGAAGTTTAGGCTGAGTTGATTCGGGGTCAGGACTGTTTTGTGGGTTTTTTGGGGTTTTTTTGGGGGGAGGAGGAGAGGGGGTTGAACTTCTGGAATCACATCCTGTAAATTGCCAGGATATCTTTCACAAAACACTTTTTCCATAGTAAAGGTATTTCATTATTGGAATTTCCTCAGCTTCAGGCTAAGCTTTCATGCTAGTGTAAAAAATAAAACAATTTGGAGCAACAGGATTTCTGATATATTGAATTCCCAATATACAGGATTCCCAAATTCATCAGGAATATGACTCATCAGGAATAAGCCTTTCTCACATAGAGAAGATAGAGATTTCAACATGAGCCCCTACATTCTAGATGAACATATTGGCCACTTGGTTATTTGTTATTTGGATAGTTCTCAGTTATGTTGCTTAATTTTTAAAAAATTGAAAGCTCAAGGTTGTGGGTTGTTTTCTTTTTCCCCAATGTAGAATGAAGGCCAAATGCTTGAAATCATTCGCAAAACAGAATCCTTGTTTTACAGCCAATCTCACAGCTGACTTCACTGGAGTTATTTACGTGAATAGGAGAAGCAGATTTTGACCACAGTAGCTGTGTCTAGACTAGTAGACTTAAAAGTGCCAGGGAAATGCTTCCAAGCACTGGAATTTGATTGTCTACACTGTTAAATTGTTAAGAGTCCCTGACACACTCCTGGCTTTTCCCAGCTACAGCAGTTCCAAACAATTCTCAAGGACCTTTCCCCACAGGTAGCATGAACACAAACACCCTTTGGACAGTGAGACAGTTTCATGGCATGGATGTGGGCCAGTTTGCACCGTATGCCAGAGAGCAGTCACAAGTAAGTTTAATTTACTGGTGTAGCACCAATTGGTGTTGATCAAAAAAGGAAATCAAAATCTTGACCTTCTTTTCATGAAAGGGAAGAGAAGGGGAAAAGGGTGGGAAAGTATTAAACAATTATCTAGTTTAAACAACCAGCATTTTTTAAATGGAATATCTCCTTCACTCATCTTCTTGATGCTAGGAAAACCTGACGTTTCTTCTGACCTTGTCCATGTTTTATTTTTACTTTATATATATTTTTTTAAAGTTTATTTATATAATATTATTGTTTATTTTTATCTAATTTCTTTATTTTCCTACTTCGTAGTTAGCTATCAAGAAACAGACAATAAAAAATGCATAGGTTTAATTTATTAATAAGTTTCTCAACAAAAAGTGCAGCTATATTAATTCTGAGCAGGCCTTTGTCCAACCTAAACATTCTATTGAAGTTTCTGTGCCAAAGGGCAAAAAAGAGGGCACTTCAAATCCTTCTCCTCCAAATAACCTATGGTCAAGAGAAAAGAGACTTTTGAATGAAAAGCATCAGTTCATTTGGGGAACTAAAAGCTAAATTGTGTCCATGTCCATGCAGAGATACACAAGGGCAGAAGGGCACCTTCAGGCATTCAGCCTCGGCACAGGGTCGAGCACAATGGCAGAGATTGTACTCTTGGAGTGACAGGACTCTGAGGGCTAGAACTCCTAGCTGTGATGTGTGAGAAGCAGTGTGCCCTGTCCCCCGCTTCACTGCACTGCGGCTATGGCTGGGCTTGAAGGAGAGTTTTCTGGCACCTAAGCACTTCTTTTGCCTGTCCTGATGATGTTCCCCTTCAGGATTCCTAGGACTGCATCGACTGCGGCACGGTGGAAAGCATCTGAACTCGCCACTGCCCCTGCTGTGTTCGGGTTCTTTTCAAGGACCCTTCTAGAAAAGGCAGTGTGTGCTATCCTGTTAGAAACAGATTCCATGCGGTGGGAAGGTCTGCTAAATTCAGCTTGAAGTAGCTGACAGAACCAAGATCAAGATTCTGTTTTCCCTGTATCTTTCCTTCTAATTTGAATGAGGCAGCACCCCAAGTAAATGCCCATTGATAGTTTCCCATCTGTGCGCTGTAATTTATCCCACAGAACTGCTTTCTGCCAGAGTTTGGGGATGAAAAACAGTAGACTAGATAATATCTCTCTTTTCTGAGAGCACAGGACAGCCTGAGTATAAAGGCTGCCTTAAATAATGAAAGGTCACGTGAATTAGTTGTTTTGAGGATTTCTCCAGCATTTCAGAGGGAATTTATTTCAAATCATGTATATTAATAAAGCAAAGCCCATGGTGTTTCCAAGCATGCTTGGTGACATGTGCGGAACTGCCAAATGGTCCATTATTTCTAAAAATTATGTGTCCCAAGGCAGTAGCAAACTTGTTTTCCAGACTGTGGGCATCAGTTTATGTGCTACATTTAGCATGTCCCTTTTTCTTGTGTTTTCCAAGATAAGTTTTGTTTTAAAAATCCCACTCTGTGAGTAAAATTTCTTTTTTCTTTTTGTCTGAATACATCGTAAAGTGTCTGCTTATTCTGTGTTGTCCTTTAAGCTTTAGCACAGTTCAAGACACAGAATGAAAAAAGTGAAGAATGAAAATTAAAGATCTGAAATGTAACGGCCGTGTTATAACACTACATAAAGATCTATATTGTAGTCAAAAAATAAGATATGGCTGCACTTTTATATGCCTCATGTATTTTATCATGTTAATTATCTGTTCATTAATACTAGTGAGAGCAATTATTTTCTTTAAGGGTATAGCATTCCATATAAATCATGGTGCCTGAAGATTTTTAGAGGCTTTGCTTCTGGTTTTAGCATCTACTGGATTATTTTGTACTGTAGTGTCAACATTTCAGACCATCTACTTACAAAAAACCAGAATTTCCTTGCCTAAGAAAAAGCTTTTAAGGAAGTAAATAGCATTTAATTCAGTCAAAACTTCCAGTAATGGTACCTTGTAAAGATAAAAATACAGTGTACGAGTGACAAATGCTTATCAGGATTTTAGATTTTATACAAAAGCAGGAAAAAAAACCAGACACAATAATGCAACAGGGTAAATCACTCTTCAGATCCAGGGGCTACTTGTGAGCATGTCAGTCATGTCGGGTATTAATTCAGACACTAAAATGTATGCATTTTCAATTTTAACAGGCCTGTACTTTGGTGCAATGGACCTCTACCAGGTCAACCCAATTATAGAGCAGTTTCCCCCATGAATTTTGTACTCATGAGGAATCATGGAACAGATCTCAGCTGACCCTTCAGCCTATAAACTAGAATTCAGGGGAACCTGTTTGATCAAAAGCTTGACAAATAATTTACCAAATAGGTACATTGTTCTCAGCACAGTGTGCTCCTTCCAGCTTTTAAATAGGTGACCTTACAGTTTTATCGAGCAGTGCTTGATGTAGCAGACATAGCTCTGGCTTAATATCTCACTTCAAGAAAGCCCCTCTATCCATTCGTCTGCCTCACTCGTGTTCTGTCACGTGCAAGAGCAAACAGACATTAGCTCTGCCTCAGTTTCTTCACTTTATAGCCAGAGATAATGCTAATGACCTCTGTAAAGTTCTTTGGAAACTGCCAATATGAAAGATTACGTATAAGTGCTACTCATGTACAACTACTCTTCCTTTTCCCTTTCTGGAGATTAAAGTGCTTCAAAAATAAGGAAAAAATAAAACTTTTATATTCATAAACCAATAATGTGGTAGAAGGATGAATGCTTGGAGTTGATCAGTTCTGCCCTCACCAGCAGAGCTGATAATAATCAGTCACTTATGTGCTATTTCACAGCTGATACCTCCTCCAAAAAAAATTAATTGCAAAAGTTTCACAGATGTCTGCAGCAGTTGACCAGAGCTCTTGGGTTATTGCTTGTCAGACTATTAATGGGTTTGGCTAACCATGACAGTCATTACTTTCCCCCTCCTGTGAGCTACTTTCTGTGTAATTTATGCATAGGTTTTGCCAAGATTTGACAACTTTCAGGATATTAACATAAAATTAGACTGCAGAGCTGAACAATGGGTGGCATTAAAATTAGCAGCAGTGGAAACCCATCAAAGAGAATCGGTTTCTCTCCTGCTTTGCTTTTAAGTTAATATTTTTCATTTATTTTATCTTATTTCATTATAATTTTAGAAGGAAGAGTAAAAGAATAAATTCTGAAAACTGTTTTGTTTTGCTAGGTACCTTAGGAACCTTCAGAATGGGGGAGAAATTTCAATTAGACAAAATGCCTGGCAGCATCTTAAACAACAGCTAACCTGAAATCAATCACAGAGGAAGAAAAGTTAGAAGTGATTTTTGAAAAAGGGACTTTAAACAGAGCAGAGTGTGCTCCACACAGATTGTTTAGTGAATGCCATTACAGAATGCGATGTGTGTGTTAATAAGTAAGGACATCTGGTAACCAGCTTTTTTCTGATTCATTAACTGACTGCTTCTGTGGCCACAGGGCTTGATAGGGAAGGCTGCAAGACTTTTGCTCATAGAAAATGGGACTTCGATGTATGCTTTGTTCCTTTGACCCAACCATATCCTCTAAATTTACTCCTATGCCTCCATTACAAACATTTCAATTTGAAATCTAGGACAAAACAATTAAAAGCTTAGAAGAATACTTCCTCCCATTTAATTGTACAGAAAAACAAGTCATACTTCCTATTCCTTCATTGATCTACAATTCACCCCATCAACACACATCAGTAAGTGATCTCTACTTGTTAGCATTTACCATGGCTATGTTTAAACAGTGTATTATTCTCCTGTTTCTCAATCTTTATACATTTTCAAATATGATTCATTACCATGGATGGAATATTTCTGAAAAAAGGATTTAGAAATTATTGCTTTTTTGAAACACTAAAATTTTTGCCAACCCAGTAAGGTTGTTGGGTTTTTTAAACCCTCCATGAGATTAACGAGCTCGGACAGAGAAAGTAAAACCATCACATTGCTCATATCAAGTGCTGTTTTTCTTCATATAATACAAGTGAAACAGCTCCAAATGCTCTAGAGAGAATGATTGAGCAAAAGAAATCTAACTTGATAGTACATGTTGAGGGATGAAATGGACAATGAAGTTTCCATATGTTGTTTTTACGCAGTAATTAGAAACTGTCACACACCGTTTCATTTTTTAGTTTCCTTGGGCTTATTTGCATGTACAAGGCTTTCCTTAGAGCAGAACTGCAAGCATCAAACTGGCACCCAGTTGAAATCTGAGGCAGTGATACGTGGGCTTCTTCCACCTTATGGACAAGAAGCCAGCGGCAGGTACTGTGACGGCCCAGAGCACAGCTCAGCAACAGCCAGCTGCAGCCTCACTCACCTCTTTGCCTCTGCCAAATTTTCCTTTCCAGGCTGAAGTAGTGACCATTCCTGTAGTGTGAGCCTGTACATTTTTGGGCAGGTGGACTAGCTTTTGTTTCCAAGAGAAACAAGGAATTTAATATATTAATATACACGTACATTCAGCAGGAGTTTGGCTCCTCATTCCCTAAGGTTCCTTTGAAAATTCTTACACAGTTTCTCAAGGGCAAGACAGGCAAACAGTGCTCTGACTCTCAGTTTTCCTCATGCCTACATGATTTTGACTATTTTTTCCAGCTCTTTGGTAATGATTCCTTTCTATATCTTAATAAACAACTGGTTCACTTAAAGCATCTGAATCTGGCCCTCAGAATTACACCAGAGAAGAAAGACCAATAAAACTATTTGCATTTTATCTTCGTTATCCTGGTGGTAATGATGACTGAGAACTTGGTCATATTGAATGTTTTTTTTCCTAAAATAAGGGAGATATATATGTACATTTTCAAGTCAGCTAAGAAACTGTGTTGTGTAAGCGGCTTAATATTTTCTGTCTCTGTTTTCCAAGACTTTGTAAAATCCCAGAAAGCTGGATGTGTATCTCTCTTGTCCATGCAAGACAAATTGACCCTCTGGATTGTTGTTAAATCCTAAGTCTTAAAGGATCTATAACCCTGAGAGGCAGGACTGTGAAAAACTTCAAAGCACATTGATTACATTCAAGGTTACATCTGAGAGGCAAAATTCAAAGATCTACCATGAAACTACTGTTTTCAGACACTGAAACAGATCCCTGAGGTTTCTGATGCTCTTTTGTTCATTCCTGACTAAGGCAAAACTAGGTTTGCTTTGAAAAAAAAGTCTGAATAAAGTTTTTCAGCAATCAGAAATTATTTGTACTATAATAGCACTGGAATGCTCTCCTTTGTCAGCTACTCTGCAACTTCCCAGAGATCCCCATCTTCACACTCGATTCAGAGATGGCTCTAGTATAAATCTAGCTCTTCCATACAAATGAGCCTTTGAGACTAGGTCATGCTTACTCATAGTCATTTAAAGCTGCATAACATAGATCTTTACTTTTATGTGCGTTTTACTGAATATTTTTAATATTTACTTATACTATATTCAAACTACAACTAGAAGTTTTTTTCTAAACATGCAGGCACAAATCCTCAGAAAGCTATGAAGATAGACTGTTGATTCATACCAGCAAAATATATGGATATTACACTGTACAGGAGCTTTCAAAGGCAGTTACAGTATCTTGCTTTAATTTTTGCAATCAGAAAGATAATGAAAAAATTCAGAAAGGAAAATGCTTCAATGGCAAATGATGTAAAGCTAGTTTGAGAGATAGCAGAGATATTGGTCAACACAGTGGAAGGCATGTCATTGGTTATAGCACAGCTGCTGGAGGTGACTGTGTTGGTATCTGTAGCATGTTGATGTGTGAAGTGCAAAAATGAATCTTATTCCTCAGGAGAGTCCTGCATATGTCACGTATATTGTCTCATTAAGCCAATCCATTTATCAACCCACTGAATGCCAATTAAATTGCACAGGATGGTGCAGGTATATGGTGGGCTGTTGGTGCCAAACTTTATTACAGCTGAGCTTTTCTGGCTCAGTACATTCCTGCATAGCAAAATGGCAGACATATCAAAGCCAAATTAAATGTTCTTGAAATAATGCCTTTAAAGAGGAAGAAATGCCATAGTCTGGCACAAAAGAGTATGAAATGTAATGTCACTTCTTAGTGTACTTTTAGTTCCAATGAAGATGTCACGGCTCAGATCCAGCCAGTGCCAAATGTCTTCACAGCGTGCAAATTAGATCAGTGTAATTTCATCAGGATGATGATCAGACTCTGTTGCAGTTCTATGGCTGCATACACAACTTCTGCTGACTGCTGCAGTCGGACTGGCACAGCTGAGCTAATGCTGCCATCCTCAGAAAGAGACAGAAGTTGATTTTATGGCATTCTCCTGATGCCAGAGTCCAAAGGATATTCCTAAATCCTGGGAATATGTTGATTAGTATTTATTCTAAAGTTTTGACTCAAAGCACTCCCTTTTTTATCTCTGACCACAGTAACATGAATATTTTTATTCCATGTATTCTTGTCATACATTATCAGATGATCAGGCTTTGACTGAAAGTATTTCAGCTGTTAAAATGTGAGCTACAATAACCTAGCTGAGAAATCCATTGTTCCCCACAGTGTCTGGGCGGTGGCTGGGAGAAGATCTACTGCTTTAAGATAGGTCTAAAGTCTATCATGGGAACACGAACTTACCCTCTTTGGCAGTATTCATTAAGGGCCCTAACATTAAGGGCCTCTGTCGGATTTAGTATCAGTCACTATTTTTCTGACTGTCCACATGACTCCTTTGCTGGAGGTAAAGACCTCTATAGCAGGGATGGGAGAAATGAACATTTTTCTTCAGTTCACAATTCACAATTCACCATATTAGCTTGACTCGTGAATGCTTCACCCAGTGTATCTGATCTGCTGAACTTTTGGATATCAAACCCTGTCCTACAGTGGATGGTGCACACATTTTGTTCTGCTAACGTGGTGTGGGGCCAGTAACCCTCAGTGCTGCGGAAGAACAAACAGATGGGAAAAGTATGGGCTTAAAAAGACTCAGCCTGACTGCTGCCTTTTTGTATGCCAGGTCTCCAGGTATGCAACATGAGCCTGGCTCTTCTCATAAATATCACTGTTGTACAGCAAGATTAAATCTACTGAGCCAACAATTTGCTGATAAATGCTTTCAGAAGCAGGAACATGGTGTTTGGTGCTAGATAACAGTCCCAGCACCAAGGCACAACTTACATATATTGAAGGTTTGGGTTTGCTTTAGCTTTTTGTGTGGAGAATTCTGTGTGTTAAATTGTTGGATTTGGTGATTTTTCTTCTCCCTAAAGCATTTGGTAAAGAGCAATTACTTATACATATAACAGCTAAAATCCCCAAACACCATGGCACACAGCCATTTGAGGCAAGTTGCCAAGTCTGTAGCTTCAATTAACCTTCATATATCCCCCCAAACTTGGAACACTATCAGAAGGCTATTATGTTCAAGCCTTACTCATGTGGTGAGCACTTAGACACTGAAGTTGAAATCAATAGCACTGGTGGATGCATGACTGCTCACGTATTCAGGTTTGCACAAGCAGACTTGACTTTGTAGCAATCTCATCCAGTCTGAAGCAGGGAGTTGCAGAAACTTGCAAATACACAGCCATTTCAGGATTTTAGCACAGAGATCAAGTCCATTGTCCCTCATATAGCATCTGTCCTTTACTGACCTATTTGGTCTCAGATAGTAGAAACTGAAGGTGGGTGAAGGGAAAGGAGCACAGCAAGATTTGGATATCCCATTAAATCTTTGAAGTAACCACTGATTCCAGTAATAGCTCTATGTTCACCAGACATACTGTGCAAATAGGTTGCTCTCCCTGGAGATTGAAACAGAGACTCTATGCATCCCAGATGTTCCTAAGCTGTTTACTTACCCTCCCCTGTGTGCATTTAATTCTCAAGATGGATGGAGATGGAGCAGAAATGGGAAATGAAATAAAAAGCCAGTTTTGGCTCTAAAGTGAAAATGTTACTTATGCTCACATGGAAGATGTAAAGCTTCAATAAAAGCAGATAAACACAGTTTTTATGTGGGGGCAGACAAAGGGCTAAATGCCCAGCTGGTACAAACTGGCATAGCTTCACACTGAAGTTGATTAAGCATAATGCAGCTTGTGCCAGCTGAAGATCTGGCTTACAGTTACTGCTCAGTATCCCTACTGTGTGGGTGAAATCCTATCTGTCTAGGACAGAATATGGCAACCGGTGATGGACATATCATGTGCAAAGGCTACAAGAACCTCATAAGATTCAGCCTGAAAACCTACACAATTTTTAAACGTCATGAATGCCATCACAAATTACTGTAAATTGAGAGATGGTACTACTACACAGAGCCTGAAGTCTGGGGGAGGGGGATGGGTGTGTGAAGAGCTTCTACCAATAGCAAAAAGGGAAATCAAATTTAATAGATGTACATGTTTTTATATATAGTGAGAAATATTTAATCTGCAGCACTTCTACTCAGATATTTCACATTTGTGGTCTAGAGGATCTACACTCCGAAGCAAATCAGATCTTTTAGCTGAGACAAGAAGCAATTCACCCGGCCTTTTTGTTTGTGCACCTACCCTAATGAGAGGGATAGCACCCCAGGCCGCTCCTGGGGCACGCCAGGACCCAGATGCCAAGCTTGGGAAGACTCTAGCAGCAACATCTGGCTGTGTGGCGAGGTCTAAAGGCAGTTGTGCTAACAGATCTGGAATAGCCTCTGGGTCTGGGCTCACTCATACTCTCCTAGGACACATTTTCCTTCTGCTTACCTTTGTTTTGTCAAATGTTTGGGGTTTTCATTTATTACATGGTAGAGCAATATGGAAAGGCTTTGTGTCTGATCAGCAAGGATGTTTCCTATACAGTACTTTTTATTTTCCCAAAAATCCTTGCTTCAATAACTGCCACCTGTGTAAATTCTTGCCACTTGATTTTTGCCTCCTTCGTTTTATCAAAAAATGCTTTGCAAGATACAATTGCTGACTGAAAACTTGTGACATGAATTTTTCATCTCATTTTTAAACAAAAAAAATGTATTTTGATAAATCAGTTTGCTAAAGTTGGAAAATATCAGGGTTACTAGTATCTCTTGATTACACTTATATTTTTGCACACACAGAGGTAGAATTAGGCAATACTGATTGTGCACTAGAATTTGCTCAAATTACTTCTGCTAATACAAAAATACCAACAAAAGGACATTAAGCTATGAAAGTTGCTACTACATTAGCAGTTGCTACTACATTATATTAGAGATAAACCCTTTCATACTAATCTTATGTCTTTAAGACTCTGCTGCGCATTGTATATGCAATACTAAACTTATGAAAAGACAGATCCTCACATCGTTAATATAGAATGAAAAAGTTAAGGACTTCTGAATTCATGGTAAACATTGTTTCTGTAATTGCTCAAAATATACATACATGACCTACAGAAAAAAAATTATTCCAAGGGCACAAAGTCTGTTGCACCTACACTTGCGTGCTTCCAAAAATTGAGAGGTTTCATTGTATCCTTTAATTTACAATAAAAATTTAATAAAAATAGAAAAACATTTTAAAATAATAACAATTTGGCTTAAATGGATCATGGCTTAAGAACTCACTAGGTAAGCGAAATAATATCTTGCAAATAGGGCACTAGCTTTTGGCCCTGAGCTAGCAAGAAATATGTCATCGCACATCTAACATTCACTAACATTTAATAAATGAATGTTTACGGTATGCTATTTTTTCCACAGGCAGTGCACAAAAAGAAGTGTCATGGGATGGCATATGTTAGTTGTAATGTTCTGTGCACTGCTAAAGGTATTCAGCAAATTTTAATACAAGCTGAAATTGCCTTTTATAAGCCTCTACATAGCAAACAAAGAAATAGATGGTAGAAAAATAATGCTCCAAGCATTGTAAGTGTCTAATGGCAAAAAATTATTTTTCCCTGTAGTCTTGTGGGAATGAAAGAACTATGATAGCTATAATTCTGTGGAACTAAGGAGATCTTATTCTTCATGGATCAAAAAAAAAAAAATTTCAAGAAAGCATAAATCCAGAAAACATGATCCAAGGGAATCAGAAAGGACATGTGGATTAATATGGAGAAAAATTAATTGGAGCATTAAATGTTAAAGAAAGCATGAAATGGATAAACAAGAGATCTCTAACTTAACATGTTTGTTAGGGATTTATGTGCAGCTCTGCTTAGCTACAGGCCAATTCATGAGCTCAGGCTCAGTTTGTCCTGAATTGAGAGTTAAACTTATGGTACATTTAAGTACCCATACTAGGATTTTATCATGTGTGAAGTGTCAGAGAGCTGGAGCTGGAGACAGAGATGGTGCAGTGAGAGCCATTGCCATGATATTGTGCTGTACTTGAAACTGTCTCATGGAACCTGAGTTGACCATGACAACCTCATTTATGCAGATTTGTGACCGAGCTAATTAATAATCTGGGGTTATCACTAAAAATAACTCAGAAAATAGTGCGAAAGAGTTGTTGTTAGTCTCTAAAACATATTTACACATGCGAATTGGAATCTTGGGAAGGTATTTACTAATAACCTGGTTAGTACAGATCCCCAACAATTGTTCCCTTGCATCTCCAAGGAGGAATGTAGCCTGCTATTCACAATCTCCTAGTACATCTTATACTAAGCTTTTCTGCTTTTTGCATGCATCCGTGGGTGGGTAGATGACTGAGAGAAGCCATTCCTTCTAAATGAATTCAAAATGACTGGAGCTAACTTCATAGGGAAAAGAACAGAGGAAAAGAATTTTGGCATCAAAAAAAATGGTAAGTATGTCTGATAGATTTTTCCTTAATGTCCAAACACAGCTGAACTATACTAGGATGAGTGATTAACTATGATTAAGAGGTGATGTCACTAATTTTTAGCACATAGGAAAAAATACATTTACTCAATGCGAAGAAATTTATAACTGACTGTTACAGTTTCATCTGTCCTTTGCTACACAAAGAGCATCAAAAAAACTCCAAAAGAGTAAGAATAATGATCAAAGCTTCACCCTGAAGGAGATTTCACACCAGTTTCCCTTGACAAAGGAAAGCTTATCCTCATAACAAAACTTGCCTCTCTCCCAGGAAAAACCATGAAAGCCATTAGTTTAATTCCCCTCTGTGACATATTGAAGAAGCATGGCACTAACCCCAGAGGGCGTGGGGGGCCAGCCATAGTGAGACAAGAAGAGGCAGCCACACGACCTTATGGATCAGCAAAGAGTGGTAAAACCTTCTTCTTGGCATAAGTGTTGACATCTAGGTAATATTCGACAGAACTTTATGAAATAAAATCACCTCTTTCGCTGTTGTCCATATTATTTTTCTTAAATAATGTGCTCCAGTTACAGGAATTTGTCCAAATCTCTTCACAGCGTGGAGCCTAGTTGATGGCTTTGCCACAAGCCGTGACAAAGCAAGTAGCAATGTTTTCTTTATATCATATCCAGATACAAATACATGTACAGTATCTGATCTACAGCTCCTCTTCTCCTTCTTCAGAGATGATATACCCAGCCCTGCCTGATGAGCAGTGAGGGTAGGTAGGGAATCCAGGATCACACTTGGTGATAACAAGTGTCTCACATTTTTGAGAGATCAGTGGACTCTGAACTTACCATAGGGCACATGACAAAGTCCTACTTCCACTTTCAGTACATCTGTGTTGTTTAATTTCACTTTAAGAAAAGCAAAGGTCATAGTAGTGTATATTCTAATCCTTGTCTATTCCTATTTCTAGTTGTTCTGCTCATCTCATTCCTCTGATATTACGCCAAACAGCAGAATGCAGCCTGTTCTTTTTAAGTTAAAAGAGTCTCACAAGACTATTGAAGACATGAGCAAAACCTGTCCAACTTTGCAAACATGGATCCAATATTTCCATCTTAGGCACACCTCCAACTTACATGACTGGACCTAGAAGTGAGGCATCCATGACTATGATATGACTGCTCAGGGTGTCAAAAACCAGGCGACTTCGGACAAATTTTCACAGAATCTTTCTTCTTTCCTGGGCACACATTTTCCTGAAGGTTTATAGAGGTTTCAGATTTTATGATTTCTACTCTTCCAACAAATAAAATCATAAAGTTTCTTCTATAATATTTAGAGTAGAACTTTCTTTTTAAATTAATGCATACTACAAATTAACTTAGTCCCTTGACTGACAGGCAACACTTGATAACAAATAACTTATTTACAGTGTTGCATCTGCTAACAAAAGTGGTCTCATTGATGCATCCAGCTCAAGATCATTTTGTTACATAAGTACTCTCCAAACTGAAAATTAATATGAAATGTTGTATCATGTTCATCTTTTCTAAATTAACATTCTTCACTATGCCTCTTTGGTTAATGCAAAGAAGGCACGGCTTACAGTCTTTTCCATTGAGTATAACTAGGGGAATACTCTGTCATAAAATACTAGTTTGGAATGTATTTGGCAGATTTATGGCAATGACTTTGGAAAATTCTGGGTTAGAGAAGTAATTTCGAGCATTCTTTTCATTTCAAGCAACTTGGCTGCTCTGGGGAATTTCCTCTTGTTGCTACAAATATTGACTATATAAACTACAGGGAACTTGGACCAAATACTTAGCTGTGCAAAAATGAGCTTTGACAAAGGCCATATAAAATAAGCACCTGTCACTTTATGATTATAAGTAGCAGCATCAGATCTGCTATTTATTAAATATGCTAGATCCAGGGGAACTTCACTTAAGACATCCTTGTGGAGGGATAAGAGCTGTAGCACGGCTCTGCTCTGCCACAACCCTGAGGCTGATTTACACAGGCTCTGTCCCTGCCACAATTTATTCTAACTTGATGGCCGAGATGATCAGTAGTGAGACAGCAATAACACAGCTATCATTACTAAATGCTTTTTTCCCTTGGGCTTTCCAGCCTGAGTAGTTGAGGAAACTTGAAGTGAAAAGCTGACTTCGTAACATTCCAATTTCTTTGATCCAGGTCAAGAAGGGAATCAGAGGGGGAACAACAAAAAGAGTATATCAGACAGTGATCCTCTTAAACAGAAACAGCCATTTAAGCCCACCCTGGGGCTGGCCCGCAGAACCAAAAGAAGCTAAACATGCTGGAATACTTAAGAAAAGGACTCAATTTTAAAACGTGTGATTGATACCTGAAATTGTCGTTGAATTATGCAAAGCAAAACTATTTCATGGCCCGAACTCTACTGGAAACTAAAACCTGCCTCTGTCTGGAATTATCTAAATTAACATTGTTATTTCTTTAAATACTTTTATATCATTTATAGAGACTCGACTGTCATAATAGGTTACTCTAAGATTTGTGGACAATATACAGATGCTTACCACTGTAGTTCTGTCTGAGGTCAACAGGACTCTGCATGGTTAAATATCACTCATTGCCTTGACAGTATATAATACCTTTAATTCTTTACACACAGATCAAATGTTAGTAGGGGAGAACATCTGTTTCTGCTCATATATTATAGAAAAAACCCTTAAAGATTAAAAATTGGTAGCAGATTTGTGAAATTTTCTCTCAGAACTTAAAAAATCATAATTCTAGCAATCCCTTCTTTCCTGGGTTGCCTGGGCTTTTTATTTTTTTAATAATTCATCACTGATTTATTACTTAATTCTCATTTTAAATTAAGCATCAACAGATACTCTTGTTGATACCGAATAAATATATTTTGCAGTTGAACTGATTGAAACTTCTACAGGAAAATAAGATATTTGAAGGTCCATTCAGTTCAATTTGGGAGCATCAACATACTTCATTCTGTCACTGGGCATTAAGAAAACAGCAGCAGCAGGAACAGAACCACATCACTCAGTGGCACGAAATCTCCAATTTGTCTGCTAAGCAAAATGGCTGTAGCAGGTACATGGTGATTTCTGTTCTAAGACTTCTGTTCCACGACACGTCACACTCCGGGCAGACACACAACTGCTAAGGGCTTGCGCCACCACTCAAGGGAGCACAGTGCTCCAACAACCAACACATCTACATCCACATCCACCCAGACTCCAAGGTATAGTACTCCAGCCTCTGGCTCAGACTTCTGCATGGCGTTGGACTTTGAGGAGGTGCGCCCCAGCAAACTATTTTTGCCATGATTTACTGATTTCTAAGCTGGATGGTCAGGAAAAGCCACCAATGGCCTTATTAAACCACTTGATCCCCCATCAAAGGAGACAGGCAGGAATCTGGAGCCAGAGCCTAAGGATGAGGTGAGCCCATTAAGGGCCTTTGACTGTCCCTGCAGGTCGCCCAGCTCTGTGGGCTTCCAGCCTTCCCGCTCCGAAAGGCAGCAGCTCTGCGGTGGCCAAAGCCCCCAGGGCAAAGGGGAATGAGCCTCTCTCAGGGTCAAGGTCCCATCTTTGAGGCAGCCCTGGCTCCACAGTAGCTTTGCTGCGTGACCAGGCAAGGATTCAGAAATCCAAGGAACCACATATTTCTTTTTTATTTCTCCTGTGAAAATTATAATGAATATTAAAAATTTCAGTCCATTTGACCAAACTAAAACTGCATGTCTCAACACACAAGGATTCTCATGGGAAATTTCTGCCCAGATACAGTAACTTCTGCTTGTGACTGAAAGAGATTTTATTTCTAGCTTTTCCGTGTATCACATTTTTTTCAACATATATGTCACAGATACTGATTCACTAAATTAAGGTCTTTCAACAGTAGCCTAGCCTTTTTTAAATTCAGTGCGGAAAAACTCCAGCATCTTGTCTCCACCATTTATCTGGATTGTTTAAACAATTTAAAATCACATTATTACATAATATATGTTCTATTTATCACAAATAGTGGTAATTTAATTTAATTTAATACAGTAGCTCTTCAGTTTGCATATTTTTATAAATACTTAACAAGTAACTTTACAAAAATGTTCATGCTTGTTCCTTCTCATTAATGTTTCATAGTTGCAACATTGTTCAGTAACATAAAATTATTGTTATAGCAAGCAAGACATGAAACATTTTATAAGAGGTTTTATTTGGTGAATTAGCCAGGTATTACCCCCTAGAAAAAATTCATCTGCAGATGAAATACGTTCCTGTGTGTCCTTGATTCCTTTTTCCACCTACTCTACTGTACTACTGTATTATACTTACGTTAAGAAAAAATTGCAAGAGACAATGGAGAAAATACTGTATCAGCCTCAATGTTTTCTCTTCTTTTTCTGTATCTGCTTCCTATTCAGTACTGGAGTCATACTTAGAGCAGATGTCATCTGCACATTTCTCATGTAGGGAAGAAGGTTATCATGTAGATAACCCAAATTAGCGTAATAATGCCTCAAATTTTTGCTTATAAAATGCTTTGTCTTCAGAGAGGAAATGGACCAGTGTAGGCAACAAGGAACATTTCTTGGATAAATAAGCTGTGTTCCTTTCCTCTAGTTCAAAACCAAAGTGATTTGCACAGTTTCAGATTTATTCCATATATTCATGAAAGCTGTTGTCTCCCTACATTTTGGAGGGAGCTGGTGGTACTGAAGCCTTTATCTCAGACTATTTCCACCTGGCTTCATTTCTAACTCCTACGGAGTACATGACATGCCCAAACCTTCGAGTAAGAAAATTGTTCCTGTGTTTTTGGCCCATGTAACTTCATTTCAATTTCTGTTGATAGCAACTATAATCATACCTAACAACTATTTTGACACAAACCTCTGAAAACTCAAAAAAACCGTATATACTAGAGATCCTGAAGTTCTTCCTTTGCCCCATTCTCCCACCCATTTTATTGTGTCCTTCAGAGCCCACTTTACCACTTCTATATAATAATCTCTTTGCTCTTCACTTGAAATCATATATAACTTTCATTCATAAGCACTGCTTCTGCTCAGTAGTATTTAAAGAATTTTAAGCCTTCTTTTTCCCATAGTCACCAAGAAATAAATTCAGTACTGATTAAGAAACATTCTCAGTATTTTTATGTGTAGTGTTTTATGTTATGTTATTGGTCTTATCCAAGACCAGTAAATAAAGTATTGGTTACATCTTGTTTTATTTCTCTGTGATAAAAGAATAATCCTTTAGATACGCTTCAAAAACTTTAGAAAATCTCATGTTTTCATGCTATAAACAAGTTTTGCTAGCACGTACATTAGACTGGAGGCATAGACAAGAGTATATTAAATTAACCACGAGATTTTTTAAAAATACTCAAGGTATATTAGGCTGCATCTCTAAAAAGCTCACAGGAGTTACAGATGTATTGAAAAAAAGTTAGAAAATCTCACTTTATTTGTTTAACTGGAAAGTAATTGTTCTTATGAGTGGGAATATAACACAGCAGATTTTTTTCTAGTATATGAAATGAAATAAATATTTGTAATAAAAATTAATGTTTTTTTCTTCCAAAAGTCTTTGTCTGTCAGGATCCAACCATGCATATAAACGGACCCCCTTGCAAAGCTCTTTTCTGTTTGGGCTTCTTTTACATCAAACTCCTGCTTACTAGAATCTCTATGGAAAGGTCTTGTGTAAAGCATGGATGTTGGACAGTGAAAGAGCTCTGCAACTGCATTAAACTAACACTGAAAACAAACATAAGGGGGGAAAAATAAAGAGGAAAGAACTATCTTGAATTTTTCTACTTACATGAAATAGATTTTATAATTAAAATACTCTTGTGATTTTAATAAAACAAGTCATCTAAAATGATACACAACAGTATTTTTTGTACATTTTTCAACTCATAGGCTCATTTGATTTTATATTCCTGAGTTTTTTAATGAAAACTAAATTCTAGTGAAGCCACTTTTTCTGTAACAAACCATCCAGCTCTATTGTTGTTTGTAACTAAAGTCTCTCAGTTACATCCAAGCCCCTTCACAAAATTTTATTCACTGCAAAGGTACATAGGAATAAAAAATGCTCAGTCTGCCAAATCCCCAGGCCTTATGGAAAAGTGGCCTGGAATGACTTTTCCCTGGATCTTTTCAGAAAGCACTCAGCTATGCATTTTATTGGGCAGCAGAGTTTAGATTCACTCAGGGCATCGTTTAAGGCAAGTCCGGAGACAGTAGGAACAAAAAACTGCTAATAGGAAATAAGAAGCATTGGTAAAAACGAATCTGAAAATAAGACATTTCATCCCTTCTGCTCCCTTCCCTTAAAAAATGTCACCAAAGCTGGAAATAGAAATCTCTTTGTTGGTTTTAATTAAAAGTTTCTAAAGAAGAGGGACGGTTATGTTGTATTGTTTGAAAATAGCAATTCTGTTACATGAATATTGCTGAACTGAAATGGAAGTTTTGGAGCTTCACAATTTTCCCTGCTTTGTGCAGACTGAGCTGCTGGTTGGCTTGTACCTTCCTTAACGCATTTTATACCACTTAGTAGAAGGTCTTTGCAGGACAGAAGCCTTTTTTCTTGCACATCACTAGAAACATAAGCTAGCCAGTATCTGTGCTTTTTTGAGCACAAGGAGATAGATGAAGTCAAACTACATGTCTGAAACAGGCCAGAAAGATCTATCCAAACAGAAATAGTACATTTTAGCTGCAGTGTCACCTCATTGTCCTCTGAGATGGTTAAAGTACTTGGCAAATTCATGTTACAAAAATTCTAGTTAAGAAGAAATAAACTCAAGAATCTAAAATCCTAGCAGTAAAAAAGCTTCATTTTTCCCTAAGCCCCAGAGCACAACTGCTCTCGCTTTAATCACTTTCAGGAAGACCAAAAGAAGCATGAATATTTTGACATTATACCCTCCTGATGGACCTGGCTTTGCTGAAGTTTAGAAATCAAACTTAATTCAGTAAGTGCCTAGCTTTGGTTCTGTTGCTTCAAAGATACCCTGCATAATAATAGGTGAGAAAAGTATTGTACTGTACAAACAGAAGATACAAGAAGCTAAGAGACTAAGCTTAGATACAGAGTTAAGATACGGAGTCTTTTCATGTTTCCTAGATGCATGCTATTTATTGTTGTAGTTGATTAAAAAATCCAAAATGCCTGCCTTGCCTTCCTGTTGTTGCTGTGTTATGCTATAGGCTATGAGAATGAGTGAATTACAATATATTTCAGTCAGTAGGGAACAACATAAATTTGCAGTGAAGTGAAAAGTATGCATCATAGAACATAATAAAGAGGAAAACCACTTTGTTTTCTATTTTATGCTGTACTTTTGGCTCAAGAACATCCTAATCTGCATTGAAAGAAGATCACAAAACTGAGGAATGTTTTAGTACAGATGAATGCCTTAACAAAAATACCATTTACTAGCAGAAGAGGTGTTTTTTCTTTCAGAGGAATTTTCCCAGATTCATTCTGCTTAAAAATTCAACTGCATGAACTTTACGCCAGGGTATAAAAATCAGTAAACTCCCACCACATGATATCCTGATAACTGAGATGCAGCAGTGTATGGCAGCTCTCCTTCACGAAAAGATAGGAGAAACACCATTTCTACAGGGTTGCAGTTGACAATTTTATTATTGAAAGCTGTGCCTCTATGAAGAAAACTGATTCTACACGGATATCAGAGCACGCTTAACCTTGGATGGTCACCCAGGAACAGGGTCCACATAAGCAGCTGCTAAGTAACCCTACCATCTACTATTTCTCTAACACAAGAGGATAAAAATTATTAAGCAAAGGTTTGTCACTGTCACGCAACCAAGCTTTAAGCCAAGGACGGCTGTAGAAAATCTGTGTGCGATTCAAAGGATGAAAGGGAAAATTTGTGTAATATGACAAAAAGGACAAACAACATCACTAGCTATTGGCTGAAGGTTGTATTCAGTACCCATAATAATTAAAGCATGTTAACAAATCATTTATGCTACCCTACGTCTCTCAGATCCTACGATTTTCATTCTAAATTTCTGAAATTTCATACTTAAGAGATGTCAGATAATTTGGAGTGCTCTCCAGTGTACCTTGGCTCCTGAAAACAAATACCTTTAGGAGACAAAAACTGGAACATGAAACTCACAAGAGAAGCACACATGAAAATATTATACATCTGGCATCTTTGGATTAATACTGTCACCAAAGAATGTTTTTTTGTACACACAGCGAGAGTTGCTCATGTTGTAAGGAGCACATTCCTGACTTGCTATTTATGACTTATTTGCAATACAGAAATGAATGGCTGAAAATGAGAATTGAAACCTTGTCATCTTTTCCCTTCTAGTAGAATAGGATGAACATTCAAAATTAACACTGTTTACTACAGGTCATTTTCCCTGTTAGAACTGAACCACAAACCAATAATGATTTTACAAAATTTGCTTGCTATTCATCACTGCTCACTGACACTTGTCCAAACAAACTACTGCCTATGGATTATCTGAAATGTAAGGCTATTATTTGCACATAATTATATGTGATAGATCACTCTAGTCACATGTTATTTAGCTGTTAATTAGTTGATCTCTGTTCCATAAAAGTGAGCATACCTGAAAATCATTTACCTTTAGAATCTCTAAGTCATTAGACAAAGATCCAGTTCCTGGGTTTGGGGTTGCAGGTTTTTGTTTGGTTGGTTGGTTTTGTGTGTGTGGGGGGATTTGGTTTTTGTTTTGGTTTGTTTTTGTTTTGTTTTTGGTTTGGGGTTTGTTTGTTTGTTTGTTTTTTTGTGCTGAAGGTATAATCTGACCAACTAGAGACATCCTTCCTAGTAATATACGGAGACCTCAGATTTCAAAGCTCATTCTGGTCTGAATAAGCTGCCTAACAAATTTTCCATTTCCTTTTTCCTTGACATACAATTCTCAAGTAATAGGAGGGACATGTGCTTGTTGCTGTTCATATACACTGTTCCCAGATCCTGCTCTCACTTTGATTATCTGTATGTGCATGCTGGTCTCACTCTATCCCTCCTCAATGGCACACCATTTCACATACCTGTTTCATGCTTGGCTTGAAACTTTTGCCCTTTGTATTACCTTTAAGAGTCGTATCTAATATTGTTCTTACTTTGCTCATTTTCCAACTCATTACACCTGCCCTGAATGAGAAAAACAATACGCAGCAATTACCAGTCCAGTGGGTGTAGCCCAGTAGTGGTTCCTATACTAGTGGTTCCTAGTTCCAAAGGCTGGAGCCCAGAGTCCTGCTGGAACCCTGGGAATCCCAAACACCAATACTCCTCTCTTCCTGCCAATGAAAACTTGGACAGAAGACAGAAAACCTAGACAAATGTAAGCTTTTATGATTTTGCCTACAACGAACATCCCCAAACAATTTTAGTGATGAGTGGCTGCAAATTTTCCTGTACCTATTTATGTTTTCTTTTCAGAACCTAATTATTTCTTCTTTTTAGCAATTACCTTGAGGATGGGTTTTAACTTCAGAGCTACTGCATGGATCTGAAAGGGTTACACATGATTTATACTTGGAGTTCCTCCCAGTTTTTGGACATTATATTTATGTTAAAGTTACTATAAGCAGTCTGTTTCATCTGGCATTTCATCCTGGTCTCTGACTTTCTATTCAGGCAAAACATTCACTTCAGTCAATGGTACTTTTGTGGAAGAACTAAAAGTGTGAGCCCAAGACTTCCTTCCACTATGTTACAATGGTGTATCTATACTTCAGATAGGAACTAAACACAGTTTTCTTTCTTTTAGATATGAAGAATATAGAAGCACTTTTGTAGGTTCCTTAACATAAAATTGTGCAGGCCAGATACTAGTAACAGTAGAAGAAAATATGTCATTTATATCTTTTATATGGAGGGTCAATATGATATTCAAAGTATTTCTCATATGATTTAATTAAAACTATCCTGACAAAAAAATTTCAATATATTTCCTTAAGTAAGCACTTGAAGTAAGTATTTTCTTTAATATTCTCTACCCCTGATAGTTCTTCTTTGTTAAAGAAAAGATTCAGTGGCTACATGCCGTGGACATTTCCTCTGATTTTCTGGAGTCATTTCCAATGCTTTATGATTATTACATTTGTATGGGACAGTGATTATAGCATAAGAGATTACTGAAATACAATTATTTTTAGACATCAGGGAGTTGTACATTGTTCCTGACTGCATCTGTTAAGATCCTGTAAAAACTGAGCCAGATGCTGCGTGGTATGCAAACACTCTGAGTTGCAGAGATCATATGTGCAAAGACTACGAAAATACTCTCTAAAAAGTAACTGTGATTATGATCAACATGACAGGCAGCTAAGATTGAATTCTGTCCACTTAAACTGCATAATCCACACAAGTTTATGGGAAAACTTCAGCTGTCACTGAAACTGGTCCTACTTGTGGCAAAATTGCTCTCAAATATTTCATACCAGCAAGGACTGCTAACAGAGGCAAGTGGAGGAAAATATTTTAGAAAGATAAAAATAAATACCTACTGCTCAAGGAGTGATTGGAAATAATTCACCATACCAGGTTCTCAGCAGGTGTAAATCAGTTTAACTCCACTGACCTCTCATCCCCAACCCTCTCTGAGGCACACACCATTTAGCTTTGAGACATGGAATAAAAGTCTGCAGTGTGCCTAACAAACTGTATTGCTGCGTCTTACAGTTTTTAATATATGATCTGCATGATTTACCATGGTGTTCTTCTCTGCAAGTCACGGCTCAGTGTAAGCTCAGCTGGCTGCCACAACCTTAGATGGCAAACACTCACTCCTCAACACGCATCTATTGAAGTCAGACCCTGTGCTCACGATTGGATCCAGAGCTGCAATTTTGATCTAAATACCAGAACTATACATGACACTTCCTTTGTGCTTATGAATCTGCTCCAGATATCACCTCAGACTTAAGCAAACATTTCCCTACTTGTAAATAGCACAGTGCTTGCTGCAGTCTCTCTTTACAGCAACAACAGCCCTTGTTGAAATACAGTTTGCCATCTTTAAAATGTAATTTTAAAAGATGCATAGGCATCAGTTTTAACCCTTTTAAAAGATAGTTATTTTCCCTTTCATGGACATATGTATGTGTATACAACTGTATCTATAGGTACATCTGTATCTACATTCTACATCTTCCTGTATTTAAAGTGTAGGGCCCTAAAGATTGATATCGAGCACATTGCTCTTTAATATTTTCATAAATTATCTGGATGATGGGATCAAGTGTACCCTGATGAAATTTTCTGATGATACCAAACTGATGAGGGGAATGGACATTTCTCAAGGGAGAGCTACACTGCAGGAAGACCTGAACAGGCTGGAAGAGTGGGCTAACAAGAACCTTAAAGGCCTTGCACCTGGGAAAACATAAGGCAGGAGCACAGCACAGGCTGGGATCTCCCTGGGGAGAGGCTCTGTGAAAGGGACTTGAGGATCCTGGTGGACAAGCAGCTCAGTGTGAGTGAACAGTGCTGCTGCGCAAAGAAAGCCAGCAGGAAGGACACTGGGCTGCATCAACAAGGGCATCACCAGGAGAGAAAAAAAGCCATTATCCCACTCAGTATCCCAGCATTACCTTTCACCTGGAAGGTGCTACTTCCTGGTCACACTTGGAATACTGTGTTTAGTTTTGGACCCCGATACACAAAAAACAAAGCCAGGCTGAAGAGGATCCAGAGAAGGGCGACAGAGATGATCCAAGGACTGGGATGCCTGCCATATGAGGAAATGCTGTGAGAACTGGGTTTGTTCAGCCTTGGAGAAAGGCTTAGGAGAGACCTTATCACCATATTCCCATATTTAAAGGATGGGTATAAAGAAGATGGAAATTTCCCTTTTACAAGGACTCATATGGAAAAGATAAGTGGTAATGGTTACACGTTGATCCTGGAGAGATTCCAATTGGACACGAGGAAAACTTTTCACAACGAGAACAATCAGCCATTGGAATAGTCTCGCCAGTGAAGTGATGGATTCCCCAACACTGCACAGTTTTAAGATTCAGCTGCACAGGGTGCTGAGCCATCTTGTCTAGACTGTGCTTTTGCCAAGAAAGGTTGGACCAGATGATCCTTGAAGTCCCTTCAAATCTGGTATTCTAAGATTCTATGATTCTTTGACTCATTATAGTAATAGACTCCAAACAATTAATGATTGTAAGTGAAACATTTTTGTTTCCAGATTACTTTTTTCTCAGAAATTTTCATGCCAATACTTCTTTTGGCTTTATCTTTTGTAGAAATTAATATGCAAAGGAAGGAAAAGCAAAATCCCTTGTGAATAATTACCTCTTGCTTATACTTTACAGCTAGCAGACATGAACAATGCTTAATAGAAAAAAATTACAATAAAACAAACTTCAGGGAACACTAACATTTGCACTGAGATTTCCATTAGTCAACTTGTTCCATTTAAACATGAAGACATTTGAAAAGCTACAATTCTCTTCTCTTGTGGAAAGCAGGCTCCTACTACCATTAAGTTTTGGGATTGCTCTACCCTTCTCTGAAGAATAAACCTGAAGTCCAGCAGTCACTGCAGCCTCTAATGATTTAAGAAGCACTGGATTGCCCTTTTTATAAAAAAGAGCAACACTTCAAAAAATATTTAACATTTTATGGCTACATCAAACTGATTAACTGTGAACACTGGACCCCACTATCTGTTTTGGAGCAGAACTGTACTACTGGACTCACTAAAGAGAGCTATTTGATTTCACAGTCTTCACGACCTGTGTCTAATAGCATTTTCAAGAGCTAAACCATGAAAGGAGAAGAAGCAGCCAACACAAGATGAATATTCAAAAAGCTTCTGAAAACTGAGATGACACAAATCTAAGTTTAATTTCAAAAAAAGTAGACATTTCTGGTCTTGAAAAACAGAGGTAAATAAAATAATGGATCTAGACAAGAAGAAAGACAGAAAAGTAATGCAGGTATTTCTGCACGTGACTCAGTCGGGTTCAGAAGGCCATTACCGTATTCATGAAGAGATATACTTAACTCAAGCTTTCCAATATATAAAAATTTGTTTGATTATCAGGTTTGCTCACGTATGCCTTATTTACTGTCTCAGATAAGCAATAACTCTGAAAATGACTAAGTGGTAAAACAGTCAAAATTATCTGGAACAGATTTCTTTTTAAACTGATGGCTGCCTTTTTAACTCTGTATTTTCATAAATTTTGTTTGTAAAGACCTTTAAGCTCGACTTTGAAAGATTTACTGTCAATGCATGAATCACTAGAACATGAGGAGGGCTGTTTATTGACTTGTTCCTCAGTGTAACTACAATAGATTTATAGCAGAAACAAAATTTGTTCAGAAAGAGATGTACAATATTACACTTCCCTCTGCTTTCGAAGAAAAAAATGCAGCATCTTTCCACAAAACAGAAGGCTTATAACACTGACACCATGTAGCAAAGACATTATAACACACTGTATCATTTCAAAACAGAAATATCTTGGGAAAACTCCTCTAACTAGACAACCTATTTTTCATACATTGTGCCAAGTATGTAGGTAATCATATTTTAAAGAAGTATGCCAGAATTTTTTGTGAGGGTTTTAATTAGAAGATCGATTTTCATTAGACAGGAAAACAAAAAACAAACAACAACCAAAAAAACAACATCAACAACAAAAATTTTAAAAAATTTTAAAAAAATTTTAAAAACCCCCAAACACTGCAAAGCACATTAATTTGATTTCATCTAATGATTATGCTTTAGTTTTCACGCAGTCCCAGATGAATACACAGATTGTGGCCTGGATGAAAACAATGGAAAAACTCCATTAGCTATTAAAAGAGCTAGAATATCAAACTGAGTCTAAGCTTGAATAGTGAATAGCATGGACAAATCTCTGCTTCATTAAGTGAAATGGAAACAGCTGTAACAGCTACTGAGGCTCGCAGAGACATGGCCCATTGCTGAAGACATTCAGCCTGTGTTAGCTCTAGATCTGAGCCTGTTTTTCTGTGAAACATACAATTTTGTCTTAGCTACACAAAATACATATTCAACATCTTGTTTCTATCCATCTGTGATGCCACTTAAATTCCAGTTTACTTTTTTCCAAACTGCCTTCTGTGATCTCAGTAAGCAGAATTTTTTTTTAGATCAGCAACACTCATTTCCCAAAACAGATATTATGTCTTATTACCCCACAGGCATGTCTGTTGGGCAAACCGTATGCTCATTTATGGTCCGTTTTGCACATGAAATAATCCTGACTTCAAGAATAAAGTAAGAACTGGGATTCAGATATGTCACAAGAAAGAAGAAAGCTAAGTTACTTTTGCTGTTTTCTTGTGTAGTAGGTTAATACCAACATAATTTTTCATCTAAAATGAGAAGTGCTATCACATAGGATTTATAATGATGTTTAAATACACGTGTGGGGTTTTTATTAGTAATTTTTTCACTTGCTCTAAAATCATGACCATAAAAAGATAACTGTACTCTGCCTAAAAGCAGAAAATCTTTTGTTCTTAAAATTATTGTGCATTTTAATATCTCTAAGCATTATGTCATACACACTGTGCTGTAGAATCTCCACTCACCTTATCTCAAACTGATAAAATTCATATATAGAGGACAAGAGCCTCAACTGTTTTTAAATTCTGCAACCCTCTGTAGAGCCCCAGGAAGGATTGTCATGGGGAAGACAGAGTAGGGAAAGGCTACCAGAGGTGAGATCACAAGATGTAATAGTGAGATTGCAATAGCTGTAAACCCCAGTGAGATATTTGTACAATCAAGAGCTGGAACCTTTGCTTACACATCAAATGAGAAATTTAACATCACTTTAAAGTCTGTAAAAATCAAAAATGTGTTGTTTCTTACTGTTTAGAAGAACTAGCTTGATTCTTCTACAGGTACGAGATCTTGATTAAGCCTTCTTTTATCATGATTCTCATGGAACACTGCACAAAAAAAGTTTTTTAAAAAAAGCACTAAATCATGTTTTATGTAAGATAGTTAAATACAGAACACAGTTGTGATATGACATAAGTTAATTTACACATACCTTGATAATTGTCCTGAATATTGGTTATACTTCAAATTTTATAGCTCCAGTCTATTTACACTGAAAGCAGTATTGTGGAATTGGAAAAGGTCTGGAACTTCATGTTGGGTTGACTTTGTCTGGCTGCCAGAGAGCCGCTTAGCTGCTCTCTCACTGTCCCGCTCAGAGAAGATAAAGGGAGAAAGTAGGATGAAAAAGCTTTTGGGTCAAGGTAAAGCCAGGGAAATCACTTACAAGTCACTGGCATCAGGAAAAGATTGATCAAGTTGTGGGAAAACAGATTTAAAATAGTTAAAATAGATTTGGAGGCAAATTAAAACACCACCTTCCCCATCACCAACACTTTTGTCACCCACTCAATTTCACTCTTTCATTCTCGGGTCTCCTATATCCCCCAACCACACCCAAGAGGTGCAGAGGGGATGGGGAGTGTGAGGTTACTATGAGTACGTGACAGCCCCTTCCTGCCTCTCCCTCCTTCTCACATTTTTCTCCAGCTCCAGTGTGGATCCTGTCCACAGGCTGCAGGTTCCTGTCCACAGGCTGAAGTTCCTCTCCATGGGTCCCAGTTCTTGTCAGAAGAAACTGCTCTAGTGTAGCCTCCTCAGGGCCACATTTGGTCATGAGAACCTGCTCCAGCACGGGTGCAATTCCTGTCACTTTCTACAGTGTGTGCTCTGTTGGGGCCATGGTTCCTGTCATGGGAACCAGCTCCAGCATGGGCAGTCAATGGCCACAGCTCTTGTCAGGAAAGCTCTGCACCAGCGTGAGCTCTCCAGGGCCAGTTTCTTTCAGGAAAGCTTGCTAGAGAGTGAGCTCTCCTCAGTCTGTAGTTCCTCCAGGCCAAGTCCACTGGTTCCAGGATGGGGTCCTGGAGGAGATGCAGCCCGGATATCTTTAATGGCGTTTCGTCTTCCCAGGCCGCAGACGAGTCTCTGCTCTGGCACCTGTGGCGCCTTTCCCGCTCCTGCCCTGACCCTGGTGCTCGCAGTGCTGTCCCCCACTGTTTTCCCGTCACACCTCACCACCAGAGCAGCGCTTTGCCCTTTGTCAGGGACTGCCAGAGATGTCCCCAGCATGGCTGCCTGGCCCAGCCCTCAGGAGCTACTGAGGGGGCTGGCTGGAAGCAGCCGGAACCGGCTGGAACCGGCTGCGTGCAGAGCAGGGTGGCCAATGGCCTCTCCCACAGGGCAGCTGCCCTGGTTCCCGTGCCCTGCCAGGGATGCCCTAAGCGGCCTGCCGGCAATCCCTCAAGGCTCGAGGCACAACGCCTTCCCTGCAAGGCGTCATGGATTCGGCCAAGCCTCTTCGGCCTCGAGACAAGATGGGGGAGAACACAGGGAACATGTGGAGGACGTGGCCAAGCCCTGAGCTCCCTGGCACAGCAGCTGGGGGAAAACAAACGCAGCTGGGGACCAGCTCCCAGACAAAGCTGGGAACCGGTACAAATTCAGTCACTGAGTCTCTAATGAGGAGCTCATCTACGAGCTGAACTTTCAGTTCACTAAAATTCAGGGCTGTGCCACAGCTGAGCACACACCTGAGTGGTCCTCCAGGACACGAGTGATTTTCTGACTGGAGTTTTTAAACAGCCAGTTCCACTGTGCTTTCCTCTCCTTTGTAAGTGTATATGCAGAGAGTAACTGCTCCGTGTATCTGCTCAGATCTCCCCACAAAGACACAGACCAGCAAATGCAGTTGAATGCACACTACCACTACGTCCAAGACACACATACAGCCTCTCTTTGACTTTTGGAAGTATTGTTTCTTTAAAAGGAAAGAAAATTATAGATCTTATTCCCTCCTTAGGAAATCACTGGTGTCTTTGAATTATACTGTTTTTATAAGAAGGCTCCTTTGTCGAAGTTTGTTAAGGCATCTTGTTTATTGTGCTGCTGCAACACAATTGTTTTGGGAGTGATGTATTTTAGCCACAAAAGCTGAATATCAATATTCTTTGATAACTGAAGAAACAATGCACTCAGGGTATTCTCTTCTCAGTAAAGACATACTGTGGTGTACCTGCTCATGTATAATAAGCACTCACTGAAAAGGGGGAATAATATTTTTCAGACCTGATCCCAATGTATCTAGAATTGTAAATTTTTAGAATAAGTAAATGGAAAAGTATGAGTGTACTATGAATGCTCAGGTCCATTTTGCAACAGAAGACATAGTCCATGGAATATGAGATTAAAATACATATGTACATAGTTTATACATGTATATTGGGCAATAAGTCTACAGATTTCAGAAGCACACAAAAGGCCACATACATTTCAAATACATCCAGCTACGATTAAAACATTTCAGAAATAAACTGAGAATTACGACATGTCAAAATCAAACCTAAAAAAGAAAATATTAAAGCTACTACATGCAGTACTCTCAAACAGAGCAAAGACAACTCAGAGAAACTTTGTTAAGTAGAACAGCAGCTCATTGGTTTATTTCATTACAAGTTTTATAGCAACAAGTAACATGGTTTATGGTGCCTATTATATAGAGTACTACACAGGAAAAAAAAACCCAGCCAAATAAACAGGCAAATAGACACAGCCTACTTTGGCAAAAAAACACGAACCAGGACAACTAACCTCACCCATAAGTGGATGAACTCTTAGTAGTATATCCTCTACATACTTTGTTATCTCCCTAGTCTCAATACTACTACATTTTCCTTCAATGAGACTGGAACTTGAAAATAAATTCTCTTTCAAATTACATGACAATGGTGCAGATCTGGTCTTGTTCTGGCGGGCCAACAAAAATTCTTAATGTTTAAATTGTCAAGGTCTAAATTTTTGTTGGACCTGGTAACTATGAAATCACAGATACACAGCTGGCAAATAACTACTTATGAATGTAATGCCAGTACTAAGGGCATTTGAAGTTGACATTTTAACAACTAGAGCTCTGATAGCTTGCCAGAAAGTTTTTGTCTTCCCTAATTTTTAAAGAGGTTAATAAATCCATGAAGACACAGTACAGGGAATGGATGGGTTTTGGAATCATACTAAGAGTATCCATGAAAGGAGTACTAGAAAAATATCAATATACATACATAAGAAACATAACAATCTAGAAAAATCTTTTATTTTCACATCCTCAAGTGTCATGTTGTTCACATGGCTATACAAAATCACCCAGTTTTCACTGTCTTCTACCATAATTCCTTCTTATCATATTGTTGTTCTAGATTTAGCTGTGGCTCGTCTTAGACTTTTCTCTGCAACTCTGTTGAACTCTCAGGGCTGCCTCCTGTATTGAGATGCCTGATTCCATCCTCACATAGATTAGGAGTTTGTGCAGCAAACATTCTGTGCGTATCTAGGATTTCATGCTAGCATCAAAGAAATGACCAATTGATGAGAAATATTTTTAATATACTCTCTCAGGAAGCAGAATCAGACATAATGATTACCATTCTTCCTAACAGTGACCTGGAGTCCATATTCAGAGGTATGATCTCATTGTGATGTTGTCTGATGAAGCACAGTATCACATCTTGAAAAATGTATGTTATGGTATACTGAAGACAAGACTGAAATTGGAATGGCATTTCCTCCAGATGTTTCCTTTCAACAGTTCTCTTCCAACAACTGTTTCAGTTTGAGTTTTTAGTGGACTGTTTTTCAAGAAATAAGAGGGTCTTTTGAGGTATTTTTCCTATCTGAAATATAGCTGTTGTCACTGCTGAAAGAACATGGTCCACACACAACCAAAACCTTTCTAATTTGGGAGCTGTTTTCATAGTGCTTAGTTTTTCTACAGGCCAAAGGCTTTCAGCCTCAGCATCATTTGACTCAGTTTCTAAACTATTAATTGTCCAACTTGCACCAATCATTGACCATGAATATTTTTTTGTTAGGAATTACTCAAAAAAACTTAAAAAGAAATGAGAGAGACAACAAAGAACATTTACATTCCTCAAAATATTCAGTCATTTAAGTGTCCTTGTATGGACATCTTTGGAAAATAACAATTAAGGCAGCCCTGTATAACGTAACATGGTCATTGTATTGACACATGCACATACTCAAACACTGATACAAATTGAAACTATCATTGATGGTAAGTGCTATAAATTCATACTTGAGTACAGAACTGATCCTTCTTTTCAGCAAAACTATTATCTACTTGTATAAATAACCAAAGCTTGAGCTTTTACCTTGTCCTCTAGTTTATCTTGCTTAGCAGATGCAACAGACCAACGTCTAACTTAAAATTGCTTTGAAGCTAAGAAATAAATCTAGGCAAAGTTTTTTCAAATTCTGTTCTATTCCCATTGCACCCAATCTCATCAGCAGACATATGGAACCTGTGGAAGAATAGAAATATGAAAAAAATAGAAAGAAAATATCAAGAAATGGACAGGAATTTTTTCTATGTAGAGATGAATATGTTGAAACATTAATTAATTATGGGAAATTAATTATGAGAAAGTGCTGATTTAAATAAATGATTAATTTTGAAAAAAATAGAATACTACATAATTTTTTTATGCTGAAATTCTCTGAACATATGTATTTCCTTTTCATCTCAAAGGAACTATACTTAACTAAAATATTTGTTTTAAAAAGTGATAATAATGAAAAAATGCTACAACTGTGATGAGCCAGACTTTTGCAAAGAAAGACACAGAAATGGTACATGAAAACACTCTTTGTTTGAATTTCAGATGGGAAAGTTTCAAAAGCTCAGTAATTCCTTTGGGATGGGAAAAGAGGTTACTGCCCAATTCTGCTCAGAACTGGTTATTTAGCTGTGTCTGATCTTGCAACTCAAGAATCTTGGACAAAATTTTAAGAAAGAAAAAAGGATATGTAATGCATCAATCACACATATACATATAATGATTAATTTCCGGTCCTACCTATCTGTAAATCAAAATGCAGTTATTAGTTAAGCTGCTGTTAACTATAGTTATCTTTTGTTTGCTTCTTCTAGTCAGGTTGCCATAGTCATTGTCTGTATGACACTATTATATGTTTAAATATTGGAAAGCTCTTTTGGCAGATCAGTCTTTACTTCAGCAGCACAATTGTCCAAGGGAAGAAAAAACTTCTTTAAAGTATTTTCTAAAAAGACATCACATGAGTGTAAATATCTTATAAGCTGATTAAATTAAAAGATTGTTCCTCTTTAACTGATTCTAAATTAAATTCAGATCTCTAAAGAGAATATAAGCAAAATGATAAAATTAAAACCCTTGCTAACATTTGCTTCTTTGTGGTGCCTCAGACATCTGTGTTTAATTATACTTGTCAGTGGACAATATAACCTCTTCATGCAAGCTCACATGTATCTTACAGCAGAGGGAAGATGAAGATTCTTGGAGAGAGCCTTAGAGGTAAGTGTAAGAGTGTATTTGCCTTCTATAATTTCTCAGATGACAGCCTATGAATAAGAGACTCTGTGGCCCACTGCCATTGCTGGGGGGCGGCGGGGGAGACAGATGAAAAACAAGACAAAGTTATGGTCTGACCAAAACCCTAGATTTTTCATGTTTCAGTAAATCACAAAGGTTTAGAAATTTCAAATTTGAAATAGCACTATTTAAGTATTTAGACAATTTAAAAATTAAACTTTCAAGTCTTTCTAATTAGGAACAGGAACTCAACAATGGATTGTTTTTATTTCTAATTGAGAGTAGATTTGGAGACACTCTTCCATAAGCAGAGGTAGGCTTACATGACACACAGGAGACCAGGGACAGACACAGCTGAAAGCAGCCATATCCATGAAGATTTTTAGCAACATGTGCTTTCGTGTATTTACAACACAGCAAAAGCAGTCTTGTGATCAGTTACCCGACGCCAGCCCACACATGGGACTTCATTTAATACAAATGCCTTCCAACTCGGGGAATCAAAAAGGGTGCAGTATATGCTGCAAAGAAGAAAGCTGACAGACATTCAGAATCAGTACGTTCTTCCTTCGGTGATTTTCTTTCCCTTCTTCTCTCTAGTACTGGGATGTATTGCAGGTAAACAATGTTGACAGAGCAATTAAAGACTTGAACCACTGCTTTTCCTAAATTGAACAGCTATGGGGAAGGAAATTTTTTTGTTTCTTTGTGTGTTTTCCAGTGACTTTCTTTCATACTCCTCCCAAATGCAAAAACTAACAAATTAAAATCTCAGCAGTAGCTACTACTTCATAATTGCATCTGAAATATTAAATCTTGAAGGACCATAAATGAACTTTTATAGAACTTACTCACAAGATGTTTGTCGACATTTAGCACCAGTAATTCTGGTTTAATATCACTCTTTTTTAGCTGGACCCATGCAGAAGAGTATTTGGACCAAGATCCTTGAGCTCTAGCAGGAGACCACTGTTGGGGGAATGGATTTCTGCTTCATTTTAAGTTAGATGTGTAGGTTTTAACTTTACAGACTTGCTACTTCTAGAAAGTTAAAGCTGTTACCTGAGAAAGCTTCCAAAGCTGCAGCATCAGTTTAAACCACCCTATAAATACAACCAATACAACTGGCCAGCCACACAATATACAAACTACAAATCTGATCTAGGTTTGGGGGTTTTTGCTGAGTTATTTTTAACCCAGATCACTTCTCTGATGTGATTCACTGCTCAGACACTGAGCACTATCAGTGTAACAGGGGCAGCAGTATGATTCAAGAATAAGCAGCAAGAGATGGGGACAGTCAGATGAAATGCACACATCTGCTATAAAAAAATGCTGCCAAACTGTGGACTAATATAATTAACAAATCATCCCACTGGCTCCTCTGAAATTGCCTTAGATGGTGAACCGAATTCAAGCACAAGAGCAAGTTACTGTGATATTTTGCTGCTAGTGTTATTAACCCACGAAGGACTGTGGGAGATGTGCTGTTCTGATTGCATAGCAGCAAGATGTTTTGGGGAGAATTTTTCTGTTATTTCAGGAGAACTGATACATAAACTGACACATAACTGATATTTGCTTTGTAAATACAGGTACTTGGCTTCCAGTGTTGGTTCCGCCTTTTCTGCAAATTCTCTTAATCCCTAATAAAACTTAAGTTCTCTCTCCCTTACTCCATATTGTCAGTTGCATTTATTCTGCTCTCTAACTGGTCCTGCACCTGAATGGTACTGAAATCTGCAAATATTTCTCAAAATATGGATTTCTCACTCTCCAGTAATTTATACTCCACTGATTTCATTGATGCCTGGTGGATAATGATCACATCCACTCTAGCAGAGTCTAGGAGAAAACACACTAATTTTCTCCTGACAGGTGAGGCACAGTTCTCAATTTCATATCATAGCTGCTAAGCAGCTATTTATGTGCAAATAACTGAATCCCACAACTTTACAATCTACCTTTTCCTGTCAGCTAGGAGCCTTGCCACCATCTCAACATGGTTCCTGCATCATGGTGGTACAACCACGTTACAATTTTTCACCAACTAAACCACAATTTTGCATTTCAGTTTTGAATCATCCTTGTTTTGCTGCTTTGAAAATGAGGGTGAAAACTTCTTGAGCAGTAGAAATGCAGATTCACAGCTGCTGTTGATTGTTTTAACTCCTTTGATGTCAGTAATTGGAAGGAAGATGAATAGCAGCTGAGGAGCTGTTTGACTCCTTTACACAAAACAGCCACTGCTCCTCATCAGTGTCATCCAGAGAAGCCCTCTGATGGCTCTAGAGACGAAGACTTAAAAAAAGATACACTGCTGGCTGGCTGAGTGTCAGATCTTCCACTGTGCTGACCTCGTTCCAGAAACTGCGCATCTGCATGCGGTCAGGATGACAAGATGTTTCACTCTGCGTTGCCTCAGTGCCCCGCTCTGGTAGTTGCTCAGCAATTTGCAGAAGTGTGAAACTTTCCACATTTCCGCTAACTTAATGGAAATGAAAGGGGGTTTTATCCCAAGAAGCTTAAAATGCCATGTTCTGAATTTCCATTAGGGGATGATAGTCTGCCATCTTACTGTTATGTCTAATGTGTATAATATTTGATAGTTGAAATCATACTGTATTTTATTGCAGATACAGTAAGTAATCTTTTTAACTAAAATTTTCATTTAGAAGTTCTTCTGTTCTTGTTCCTCAGATTCAAAATACCATTATACATACGTAATCCATCTACAGGGATTATTATAGCAACAGGGAAGCCCTGGTATTCAAAGGACTTCAGTGAGGCAAGGTTTGCAGATAGAAGTAACAGTCTTGATTTCAGGATGAACACAACTCAGTATGAGCTAAATCAAGAGTCAGTGACTAATTACTGGAAACATGCACAGTAAAGCTCCTCACGAAGATCAAGGGAGCCCTTTCAAGGTCTGCTAAATACCAGATCTCTTGCACAATGTTCATTTTCCTTTGTTCCTCTGCCGTCTGGAGGCATGGCTGCTAACTTTGTCAGCAGCTGAAGAACTGAACAAGAATGTGAAAAAGTTACTCTAAAATGTAAAAGAAGCCATGGGGAGTTGTTCTGACTACAAGACACACGAAAGGAAGGAGCCATCAGCAGTGAGTAGTCTTGCGCAACACGGGTAGGCCAGGACCAGGGTGCTCTGCTTCTGCGGCACTGGTTTCAGGAATCAAATACCCCCCACCGGGGTACAGCAAGAAAGACCCCCTCAGCACAATGATGGTGAGGAAGGCTTTCAACACAGGGGTACTGGGATTTCTTCCTAAATCTAAAACAAAAATTCAATCTTCTTCACACTTCCTTTCTCAGTACACGGTACTGCACTTGGGTGGAGCTGCCCGCCCGCTGCTCGGCGGGAGATTTTAGGACAAGTCTGCAGTACCTCCTTTCCCCTTTGCCGGCCTGGCCGGGCCGGGCAGGTGTGTCGAGGTGAAGCGAGGGGGACGCGGCCCTCTCCGCTCCGCCGGTGTCAGGATGGCCGCGTCCCACGGGGCAGTGCTCTGCCCGAGGATCCGGGGTCCCGGGGGCCGCGTCCCTTCCGCAGCGTCCCCGTGGGCGCGGACGGGGCGGGGAGAAACCCGACCCCCGCCGCCTGGGAAGGGAGAGGGGCTGCGGCCGCGCGGGAGGAGGTGGCGGCGTGGCCGTGCGACTCCCCCATTCGGCGGGGACACCCCCAGCCCGGCCTGCGTGGAGGGCGACCCAGGGCGGGGCGCGGCGCTGCCCTGCCCTCTCGCCGAGCGCAGAGGCGGGAAGCCGGCGTCGGTGCGCTGCCGGCCGGCCGGAGCTATGCGGAGCTGCGGGAGGGCGCGGGGCGCTGCGGGCTGGGCCGCCCCGCTGCTCCTGCTGTGGCACTGCCTGCCGACGGCGCGGCCCTACAACCTGGACACGCAGCACGCGCTGCTCTTCCGCGGGAGCAACGGGACCCTCTTCGGGTACTCGGTTCTCCTGCACCGCCACGGCGAGGAACGATGGTGAGTGCCCGGCCTGGCCGCCGCCGCGGGGGCCCGTCGCGCCTTGTCCCGGCCGCGGCTCCTCACTCTGCCGTCTCTGCCCCGCAGGCTGGTGGCGGGCGCGCCCCGGGCCAGCTGGCCCGACAACAGCTCGGTGGTCAACCCCGGGGCCATATTCCGGTGCCGGATCGGGAGGAACCCCAGCGGAGAGTGCGAGCAGCTCCAGCTGGGTGAGTCGGCGGCGGGGCGTGGGCGGGGAGACCCCGGCGCGGGGCGGCGGCCGGGGACGGAGGGTCGGTGCCCGCCGCCCTGCGCGCACCGCGGCTCTGCTCTGCTGCCTGGCGGGGTCTGCTGGGCCCTTCCGGCTCAAACTGCAGAGTGCTCTGCCTCTCGCTGAAGGGCCGGATCAGCGCTACTGCCCAAGGACTGGAGCGGCGGCATCAAGCGAGAAAACATGCACCAAAACTTGATTTGGGGAAGTTAGGTGTGACAGATGTCGTTCCCACAGCCGTTTCGCACCTTTCAGCCTGCGGGTCAAAAGCCTCATGAGAGTTTCTGTCTGACTCCGGCACTGCTCTGCGGAGAGCTGGCGTAGCTTTCAGGGCAGTGGGCGAATGTAAGCTCAGGGATGAGACGGTGGAAGTATGTGCCTGAATCATGTTTTCTTCTGCAAGGTCTTCTCTTTGTAGAAGCCACCCTAAAGTAAATCTGAACCACAGTTGCCTTGCTGATGGGTTCTCCTTGCTAGCAGATTCGTTGAAAAATTGAGTTTCAGGAGGACAAAGCTATTTTTATGGGTCCTGCATGTAACTTAACTTCTGTCTATCTCCGCAGTCACCATGCTTAGGAGTTGTAACTGGCTGAACTTATCCAACTTTCAAGTGTTTGATATTTACTAAAAAGGGGAAGGCTTTGCAGTGGGTTGCCGTGAACACGTGTGAATTGCTTTGGGCTCTCTTCCTGTCCCACTCGCATACAGTGCTGTTCACGCTATTCATATGCTATGGAAAGAATCTTCCTCAACTTGTACTGTGCCACCCTCTGACCAAGAGGATGGGACAATCCGTTATGAGCACGCCGCCCAGTAAGGATAAGCGCGGGAAAGGGTTATCAAAATATTTGAAAGCAATAGCGCGCCATGAACTGTTGGGCTGTCAGGGCAGAGCTCAGCATTCTGTGACAAAAAAACTGTTAAACAATTATTTCTTTACGTGCCTGCGCATAAAACTTAGAACTGACAGGTTCAGTCCAAAAGTTTTGCTACAAATGGATATAGGAGTTATATTTTGTAACTGGGCTACAAAAACCTAAGCTACTTCAGTGGTGTTTTACTTGTAGTCACATAAGAAAAAGACAAGCAGTTGCTACTAGAAAGAATGGCAATTAAATTTATACCAGCCCATGTAGTTTTTGGGGGTTTTATTGAGTAATTTCATTCCAATGCTATATCTATTAAAAAGTTATACATAACAAAGAGCTTTTTAAATTTTTTTCCCTGGCTGCCCATTTGTACAAGGAGGCTTGCAAAAAGTCAAAGAGGTCAACTAAAGTGGGGAAATAGTATATGCTAAGAGGCAGTAAACCTCTCTTTCTGGATTAGTGGTAAAAATAGTTCTTTACTGGGTGAGGAAAGGAAGGGTGGAAAGTTTCAGGTTCTTTGAAAACTACATACATCTGCAGTGCCTCTCAGTTTACTCATTTAGCTAATGGAAAAACAAAATCTGTAAAAAAATAATATGATGGGGTTTTCTTCAATAGCTTAGGGGATTCTAACTGAAATGATGCAACAGGTATATGAAAATGTTTATGTGGTTCCAAAGGCTTAAGTTAACATGGCCTCTATTCCCAGGTTTAGAGGCTGCAGGTTACACAATACAGTTTACTGTCCTGTACTGTACTTTTTTAAAAAATAGTTATACCACATGAGATTTTTGGAAACTGTAGGTTTCCTTTACTGCTGGATGACATATTTGCATCACTAAGGTTTGTCTGTAGTATTTCTGAAGTTAAATAGATGCTGAAAGGAAGTGCTGTATTGTAAAACAGGTCAATGAGGTCAATGAAGAAGCCAAAGGCAGCCGTGGTGCATGGGATGTGAATGAAGTCGGGTAGTATCTGAGGTCAGAGACATATACGAGGGAACTTGCAATTACAAGGCTGAACTTAATTATCTCTCCTCTAACTCATTCAAGTTTGGGTTCTGATCTCATAGAATAGGGAATTTCCTTAGAAAAATGTGTGGCAACATATTACACTGCTGAACAGGCACAATGAGAAAAAAGTGTTTCTATCTTGCTCTTAAATAATTGAATTCATGTTTTGTTCTGGTAAAAGCATCTTTGAGGTGGTAAGTTTCTAATTATAAGCCATGAAAAAGTAGAGGCGATAACAGGCAATAGAAGTGGCTTTCCAAATGTTGGTCTTCTGTAATAAATGGATGTGAATTACTTAGAGACATAAATATGTTAAAATACTTTGTCTCTCCTTTTCGCTAAAGTAGCCTTGAAACTGGCATAACTAATTAATGAAGGATTCATGAACAATTAGGAAGCCTCTGATCACACAAAAGTGCTGTTGTATTTTTATATGTCACAAGTTCCTATCTGCTTCCTCAGGAGCAGAAGAGCTGTTGGGAATAGTCTTATGCTGTACTCATTACAGTTTCTGGGATAGCTCATCCAGATATACTTTAGAGAATTTTCGTATTGTTCAAGGTGTTGCAGGCCCTGGGCTGGTTTAAGAGCTGAAAAGAGCCATGAGATACACCAGCAAGTCTTTGTCTTCCTAGCCCCTCATTGGCACTTTTAAGTCTCTCTCTGATTGATGAATAGAAGAGTTTTCAGTCTCTTTCCGAGTTCTAGTACTTCTCTTTATGGTGTCAAGTGTTCTAGACTGCAGATTAATTTGTATTTGGAGTATTTTTAAATAATGGCTTATGTTAGATGCAGAGGCCTGTAATCAAACTTCAGGCACAAATACAAAATACAGTGCTTCAGGTTGAAGCACCAAGTGTCCCATCTTCTAGTCTTGAATTTCAAATCCTTGCCCACATCAGTTTGGGGTAGTCACTGATTATTGCAGAGGAACTTACATGATGTTCTTTAGATATTTTGACCTATTGAATTTTGGTCTTACAAAATGTTACAGAATTTCTTCAATAGCACCACTCTCAGATTTGAAACAGTATTTGATTGGCTAAAATATATAGGAAATAATTTGTGCAATTTGTCGTCCAGTCTAAATAAAAAATTAGTTTTAACTACAAATGAATGCAGTAAATTCAGTGCATACTGTTTAGCATAAGGCCAGAAAGCTCTGCCTGCAATTTCAGTCTTGCTCACTTCCTTTAAGTCTCTGCTACAATTAACCTGTGAACAAATTGCCCTCTAGCTCCCCCAGCTGAATCATTACAATGGGAAAGTGACCTTTTAATGGTTTTCCCCAAAAGGCAGAGCTGTGTTTGTTCAACTTTGATTTTGGCAAGTTTGGTTTTTGGTAGTTTGGCTTTTTTATCTCGCTTGCATTGCTCATGCCTTGCAAGTGATCTCTTTCAAATAGCCATACTATTCCAAAAAACCTGGGACCTTCCGGACATAGGTCTGTTACAGAAGTATGGAAACAGATGTCACTTAAAAATGTTTTGAGTAGAAGTCGTTCAGGAGATATAAGAGGGATAAAACCTATCAGGTCTGTGAAAAGACAAAATATTTCCTTGCTGATTAAAAATAGATTCTGAGGCCCTGATATCTAGGAGCAGGATATCAGAAGGCTTATTGCCTTTGCAGTAGACTTCATAGTTTTCATCAATTAGCAATAGACCAGAGGAGTTATGGGAGGATAAAATGGATCATGAGAGGCTGTTGGGCATGGAAAACACTGGAGCAAGTTATCTAAAACTGATTTCTCAGATGACATTGCAAACATCTGTATTATAATATTTGAGGCCAAAACCAGAAGCAGCTTTATAAGTTGTGACCTTTTTTATATGCAGTTGCATTGTTTCTGTGGATGTGTTCAGAGGGGATTATAGCAGAAGTGTATCTTCCAGCTGTGTAATGTACACAGGCATGGGCAATTACTTATTTCTCAGTGACTTTATGACAGCACGTGCTCCTTTTCCCTGAGGCAACCAAGCTGCCATGTCCTCTTGAGCTTATGCAGTGCTGCTCTGTTGCTTGTGCAGAATACTGCATTTTCTCATTTGATAAAGCTTTTTTAATGTCATGCCCTGAGCAGGGACTCATCAGAGTGTCTGGGATGTCAAGTTCTCACTTCTCTCTCCCACAAAGGTCTGTTATTTTCAAGGTAGTTGAATACTTGCCAGTCAGAGAAAGAGAGGAAACATAAGGCAGCAGGTCAGCAGAGGGCCAAAATAATCCTGAAGCAACCTATACTGGAGCAAAGGAAAAGGGGATTGCAATCCAGTGAGTGTCAAGGAATGGCGGTGCTTTTTCTTGTTACAAACATCTGAAACAGGCACAAGAATGAGGCACTGAGACAGGCTGAACTTAGTCATCTCTCCTATCATCTTTGTCTGGTTTTATTTGATTTACTGATAAAAAGTCTCAGTCTCTTGGGATCTAAATTTACTGTCCTAGTCTTCTCTACTTCTTCCATTTCCTGCAAATCCACATAAAAGCAAAGCAAGTCCCAGGTAAGTCATTGTTACAAGAGGCTGGAAGGCACTGCTAGAAGGGAGTTACCAGAAGTGCCTTTTGCAATTTAAAGGAGGACTAATTCTTACACGTGGGAGTGTAATGGAGTTCTCTTTTCTGAGGAGATTTCAATCAGATTAACATGCTCTATAATTCGTGCAAACTATGGAAATGTCTCCCTTAGGAAGAGAGAAGTTTTCCATGATGTAACTCCAAAATTCAATTCCAAAACTAAATTCCAAACCTGTTTCTGAAAAGCAGTATATATTCAGTACATGGAAGTTCACATCTCTGACATTAGCCAATAGGATAATCTGTGTATTCATTTAAACTCTCTAATGCATTGGACAGTAATAAATGCCAGTTCTGCTCTCAGCACAGGTATTTTGTTTGGTGGGTTAAGTGTTGCAGGCTTTTTGGTGGGGTGAGAAGGTGTGGGATGTGATTTATGGGGCTTCTTTCCATGCTAACAATGTCCCATCTGCATTAGTACTCTGTGGTCTGCACTGGCATCCTCTTCTGGGTAACTAAACAAACCCTTAAACCTCAAACGTTTTGGGTTCACCTGTAGCTGTATTCAATCTGACAAAGTCTTAAAAATTACACAAAATAATTTGTTCAAATGACATAATGTGTTTCCTTATTTTATAAGAAGTTTTTTTCATAAACTGTCATGCTGATGCATAGAAAATACTGATTCGATAAATTTATTAATGCTTATTCATACAAACGTCTTAAAAATGAAAAGCTTGCTTTATATAACTTAGGATAAATGTGTATCTTCTCCTTACCCTGAGGATGCTACTGCTTTCCTGAAGAAAGCAAGTATTTGCTAACTTGGCAATAATGTAGCCTTTTGGGATGTGGGGGCAGAGTTAGAAGACATTTCAGAGTGTTCTCTCAAGGTTTTGAAAAATAACTCTCCTTAAGCAGCTAAGAGCTGCTGCTGAATGTGAAACAGTGAAAGAAGCATGCAGGACATGCATAGGTAATGATCTGGCATCCCCAGGAGAGATTGCAGTTATGCAACCTTTATTTGATAGCCATTTGCAGTAGAGATTGTTCTAAGGTCTGCTACCAATAGATAAATGGTTGGAGAGATGTTTGCTTCAGGCTAGAGTTTAGGTGGCACTCAGAGGTATTACTTGTGTTTCTTAGGAACTTTTAGGCTGAAGAGAACTTACAGGGACAGCCCTTCACCAAAACTGAGTGTAATGTCCCTTTCTATCTGAGTAATGACGGAGAAGCCCGTCCTCGCTGCCAGCCTGTCACACTCAGAGCCAGTATGCTCCCTTTGGCTACACACAATCATACCTTTGCTCAAGAAGAAAGTAAAAAGTCTGTATGACCTGTGTAAGACAGAGACAGAGGGCAGATCCACCAAACCCGAATTACTGCGTTGTTCCTCCAGAGTTCTTGGGTGCTCCTGTTACCCACCACCTTGTTCTTCACCTTGTCCCTCTGTTCAGAGCAATGGTCTTTGTCTCCTAGGCAATCCCAGTGGAGAGCACTGTGGGAAGACTTGTTTGGAAGAGCGTGATAATCAGTGGCTGGGTGTCAGCCTGTCAAGGCAACCAAAGGAAAATGGATCTATGGTTGTATGTATTAACCACTGGATCTGTGTGTCTGTTTGTCAGACTACAGTCACCTTTCTTATGCTTCCATGTCAAATGCTGTGTTTGTTTTATATCCATAGGCTTGTGGACATAGATGGAAAAATGTGTTTTACATGAAAAATGAACACAAACTGCCACATGGTATTTGTTTTGCCATCCCTTCTGATTTTCGAACTAAACTGAGCAGAAGAATATGCCCATGCTATATAGGTAAGCAGAATGCTTGAGTCCTTTTGTAGGGAAGGGTGAGATACACCGTTGGATGGTGCAGAGTTTGGGAAAGGCCTGTGTTGCTCCGAGCAGGTGTTCTGCAGCCAAAGGTTTGGAGGCTGAGTGCAGATGACATGAGCCCAGTTTGTGATGTAAAGATGTTTATTGCTTTCAAAAGGCAAAAAAATAATTGAAACAGGGCATCAGAATAGTTTTTTCCCAGACTGCATTGCTGAAGGATGTGTGCTCCTCAGAAACAGGCCAGTAGAGAACATCCTCCCTTTCTTTACTCTTGTCATTGTTCTGGAGAGTCTCACAGCAGAGCAGCAGAAATACCTGCAAGTGGTTGTTGCCAGCTGCTCCTTAGCCTTTGACAGAAAGGTGCTGTGGTGCCTGTCACAGCACATGTCCTTGTCCCTTACTTGCCTTCTGCCAGGGCTGCTGCTGTGGCATGAGACCTCCAGAGGTCCCTCCTCAGAGAACTTCAGGAGCAGAGTAAGAGTCAAGACCTGAAGCTATCAAATTATTTCATCCATGCTTTCCCATTCTTATCTACCACCCACCCAGGAGAACGATCTCGTGCCCCTGTGCCTTGCCAATGCAAGGATCAGCTGACAATCTGAGCTTTCTGTGCAGACAGAGTAGTGCCATCAAATGTCCCACTGCTGGCTTTGGAGACTGTTACAAGGGGTAGTGAAATCATGTTTTTATCTTTGGAGACTTTAAGTGTACAAATCTATGCATGGAATGAAGGGAACCTTGATGGCAGGCAGTCAGCAAAGAACTGCATGAAAACCGAGCTGGGACAGTGTTAGATTGCTGAGGATGAAAGCAGTGTGTCTAGGACTGCCATAACACAAACCCTTCATGGCACCAGTGGAGCACAGGGCAAGTTCTATCATGATACGGAAGCCTGTCAGTCAAAGTATGCCTGAATTACAGTGGAACGGTGTCCAGATGTGGTGCTCAAACTATTTGGCTCTTTTGTTCATGGAACAATTTTGAAAGAAAAATACAGCCTTTAAAGTCACAGTAAATCAAAGGCAGGTGTGATTAAGTGATACACACTGTTTTGAGTTTGTTACAATGCTATATTGCATCTAAAGGCTATATAGTAGAAACCAGTGATTTTAGTTTTATTACTGAACTGAAAACCAACTTTTTGTGGTGGGGAGTGTGTTGTTTGGGGTTTTTTTCATAAGTTGTCTCATCTTCTGTTGAAAGCCTGGTAACAAAGCTCTGAAACTACATGCTTCTCATCCTTTTGAATATTTCTTGCCCATTCCCAGATCATGCACGAAAGTTTGGAGAAAACCATGGGTCATGTCAGGCTGGAATGTCTAGTTTTTACATTGAGGTGTGTATTAAAGATACCAAATGTCTCTCTGTTTATATACTTACTTTTATGTTTAGTATATAAAAATGTATATGTAAATGCAAACATCAATGCTGTATTTTATTGTGGGAGGGAAAAATCACCTTTCTAATTTCTTTTTAGATGAATCTTGCTATGACTTGCATGATAATTCCCAAGTAAAATTTTAATTTTTATTCTCAAGAATAGTTTTACACCTTACTAAATCCAAAGTTATTTTTCATCTGGAAAAAGGGCATGGATATAGCAGAGGATGAAATTTTATTATTCCATTTAATCTGTTTGATGTATCATTAATAATGCTTACCTTCCTGCTCTACAGAGTAATATTCTATATTATTTAATCTCCATTCCACCCTAAGATTGTAATTTCTAAAAAATTCTTTTGAGAAGAGAATATCCTGTTTGTTGCTCTATTTTGTTCTTACAGTTCAAAAGTTTTAATAACTGTATTTTTACGAAGTCTGGAAAATATTATCTGTAATCTAGTGGTAAACTCCAGTGCTGAGCCAGATGCATCTCCAATAGCATTTCATAGAATTCACAGATCTAAAGAAAAGTATTTTATTTATTCTGCTTATTTTTGTGAATATTTCAGTGTGAATAACATGGCTTTGTTTTACTTTTCTTTTAGGACTTAATTATAATGGGAGCCCCTGGATCATTTTATTGGACTGGTTCTATTTTTGTGTACAATACAACTGCGAATACAATCCATGCTTACACAGATTCAAATAACCAAGTGAAATTTGGCAGTTATCTAGGTACTTAAAATATTTAATACTTTACTAAAATATAAGCTAAATAGCTGGTCTTGGGGTGAGTGCACAGTGATTTTCAGTGTTTTCACTATTAATCCCAGAAGCAACAGTTTTAAAGATGTGTTCTGATCTTGTTAAATATTATTCAATTATAAGGCTTCCTCTCTGTTCTTTCTATGAGGAAACTTCTCCAACATTGGATTTCTATTCTTATCATCTCACCACTGACTTTTAATCATTTCTTGATTTAGAAGGTAGGGATGCTTCTGATTAGCAATGGTTTTTACTTCACTCAAGTCTGAAATGCTGCCAGAGCTTTCCCAGAAAAGGATAGGGGTTTCACATATAACAGAAATATGAAAAGATTGTTACACTGAAAGCTGCAAGCAAGTCTTCATTGCATTGTCAGTAAGGGGAAGTATGCTATGACCTTTAGAGACAAACTTTCCTCCAATGGTTATTTTTTTTCTTTTTTATTCCAAACATGTCTTGGTCTGGATATGTGGGAAGGCAAACCTTGCCTATGAATGTCTGCAAACAAGGCCATAAAGCTCCTACTCATGTACCTATATCTGAGTAACTAGCTGAATTTAGTGCTACAGTTTGGAAAGGTTTATGCCAAAAAAACAACAGCAGCTTCAGTCTTCTCACTACAGACTAAGAAAAGCTCATTTGTCCTTCCTGAACTCCTGAGCAAGAATATTTTTGCTTGGGACCATTGGTTTTTGCATTTTCCCATTCAAAGTTCCGATTCACGTGGCTCACCATTTCCTGTTTCTGATTCCATTCCTCTGACAATAGGAAGTTGGCATATGTTATGAAATAGCTATTGTGAAACATAGTGAACTAACTAAGACTTCAGAATTCCGTTCTGAGCCTGCAAAGGCCACCGTGACTCTGCGGGAAAGCCAAGCAAAAGAGAGGCTGGGTGGTAAAAGGGGATCAGACACGCAGATCCCTAGGGTCAACCAGTAGAACTTCTAACCTTTCACAGGATAAAAGAAAAGCTTCAGAGAATGGAAGGCTCCAGCTTTCCAGTAATAATCAGCAGAAAAAGTACTGCACCTGTCTGGGGGAAAAAAAGTTCATTCCGGATTTCTGCTTTTACAAGTGTAATAGTGAGAGTTTCTGTAATAAATGAGTCAAATCATCAACAGCCAGATACAGGCAAATGGGTAAAAACCTGCATAAGCACTGTGTTGGGGAGAGTGTAGGGAAGGCCTTTCCACACATATGTGGTCTCTCTTAGTTTCCTTGGCCATCCGGGACCTGAAATCAGCTGGAGTTTGCTTCACAAGTACTACTCTAGTGATCTGGTGCATGTTGGCTCAGCAGAGCCATATGTCTTCTAAACTTGCCCTTCTACAGGAAAGTGAAGAAGGGCACCATTAACTCATCTTGTGTCTTTACAGTAGCAGCTCTTATAAACCTTGAATTTCGCATTGTTTCATGCTACTTTAACCTCTGCTTCCTTCCATCATAATAATCCATAGTGTTATTGAAAGAATTTGAAGGTACCTTCCTTCCCCTCCCTCAGCTTCTGTCCCATCTTTGTAATTAATGAAGACAAAAATCTGTTCAGGGTTAAGTCTGTTACCAGATCATTTTTTTTTTAGAAGTCTGAGTTTGTTTCTCCCTTAAGTAATGAATAAAATTGTCCCTACCAAGTGGTGGAAGAATATTGTGACCAGAGTGTGATTCAAGCATGTAATTAGATACAATTATCTACTTACTCTACTCTTCCTCTGATAGGGACCAAGAAGTTAGCATCTTTATTTATGTTTTTCATTAAATTAAGAAACTAGAGACTACATGAAATGCAAAAGTATTACAGCATTTTCCATAAGTTGGAAGAAACAAAGCTGTTCATGTACCAGACAACCGAAAGAAAGAAGGAAATTAGAAAGATATTGGTAATATGTAACTCTAGGTAATATTTTCTTGACTACTTCAGAGTCTCTTGGAGAGTAGTACCTGACTTCTATAAAAGGAATTTTCAAAGTTATTTGGTCTTTCAAATCAGCTGGCTCTGATGATAGGCACTTAACAAACTGCCTTAAAGAAACCATAAAGTAAAAGTTCCTTTTAGAAATCTTAGAAGGGCAAATAACATTTCAGAAAACTGAAAAACTGTAGTAATGGTAAAAAGGAGAAAACTGTGGAGTTGGAAATAGAATTTCGTTTCTCTATGCCTTTAAATTTAAAGGGTCAGTTACATGATTTCCCCTCCCCCTGCCAAACATTTTAATACCATTAAAGAAAAATTAGGACTATGTGGTTACTGTAATTTTTGTGTATGTTTGGTGTTTTTTTAAGTTCTTAAGAATTAGTAATGTTTATAGTTTAGCAAAACCAAAATAACTAGAAAATAACTGTCAGAGAAGGTAAATTAAGGTTCAGCCTTAATTTTTTGTTGAGTAAAAAAACCCAGGTGTTGACCTTCAAGTGATAAATTGCCCTGTTCATCTTTTAGCTTAAAATATGAAAAGAAAAAGATGGCTTAATGAGAACTTGAATTCTAGGCAGTCATCTTCACAAATGAAGGATTCAAGGCTTGTTCTCATCTGTCCAGGGTGATATTTCCGTTTTCTCTGCATGCTGTGAACATCAGCAGTCATTCAGTAAATGCAAGAGTAGCAGAATATGTTACCTGTCTTCCCCATTTCAGCTGAGCTGTAATGTATTCTGGAAAGAGTAAGGATGACTTGTGCAGCTACAGGTTAAGGTGTTAGCCTTTGTTTTGCAGTTCTGGGTCTGAATGTCTGCACCAAAATATGGTCCTGTTTAAGATCTGCCTCCACACGCTGAAATGCTTTGTAGTGTAGATTTATTTACAAAACCTGATGTAATGTTTTCTTATTGCATAATCAGGCTTTTGCAATTTATTCCTGACATTTTCATGTGTGTATCCATGGTGCTCTCTGTGTGTATGTGCACACAGAAGTAGCACTACATTTAATTTTTCTTCAATCCAGTTATAATGGTCAAAGAGTAACAATTGAATCAAGTATTTCCACATTGCAGTGCATGTACTTTTGATTTTTTTTTATTTGTATTAATAGTATGGACTCACTGGACAGTTGCAGAATATGCATTAACAGAAAGTGCTTGCAATTTATTTTATTGTCTTTTGAAGTATGGCAGATAATTGAGTTCTTGGGAAGAAATGAGTGTTTCTGACACTTTTTCCTGTTTGATGGAACTTACTGTCTATAGTGACCTTATACTTCAAAAACTTTCTGTTCTATTTTCATTGCTGTCTTGCATGAGGTCTGAATGTCAGACTCACAATAATTTATGGTGTTGACAGCTTTTATAAAGCATGCTCCCATTCTTTCTTTGTTATATAGCATTTCTAGTGTTGAATAGTGCATTTCTAATCTGCAGGATATTCTGTTGGAGCTGGACATTTTCTGACACCATCCAGTACAGAAGTAATTGGAGGGGCTCCCCAGCAGGAGCAGACTGGTAAAGTAAGGGATTGTCTATAATATCTATTTGAAGACTATAACCCCACAAAAACACCCATGATCTTCCAATTTAGATTAATATATTAAAGACAAGTACCAGATAGGACTTCTCACAAGGGGAAAAGTTGAAGAAGGAATTAGGGTAGACAGTCTAGATAACATTCCTGCGAACTATGGTATTAAAGAAAGGTGCAGGTAGGAAATAGGAGATAGGTGTACTTTGTGATATTGTGCATTGTTTTGCTGATTCTTTAGCATATGCTGTAGAGAAAGCACTGGGAAGTATTTCAGATTACAGTTTGCTGAATTCTACTTGTATTTTCTTTTCTTTTCATTTTAGGCATGTATTTTTAGCAATGAGAAGCAACTACATATTCTATTTGAGCTAAGGGGTAAAAAGGTAAATCTTTCATACTACTTTTCTGCACCTTATAACTTCTAGCGCATCTTCATCAAAATTCAAAAATAATAATGATTTCTTGTCTGCACACAGCTTGGTTCTTACTTTGGAGCTGCAGTTTGTGCTGTGGACCTGAATTCAGATGGCTTCTCAGACTTACTAGTTGGTGCTCCAATGCAAAGTACCATCAGAGAAGAGGGAAGAGTTTATGTCTATATTAATTCAGGTTCTGTAAGTATTTTCTCTTAAAAACATGTGGCAACACAGCCATTCTGGTTTAACAGGCTAAGAGGAGGAGCTTTCTTCTCCTCTTATCCCATATTTCCACAGATGGAAAAAGCAAGAGTAGAGCAGTGATGACTACCCCAGCAGGAGTGCACAGCACACCCGCAAAGGCTGTGCTGTCAGCTGTAACACAGTTACTCACACCAGTGCTGGAACTGAAGGCAGGCTGGGTTAGTTTCCTAGGAGCTTTAGGTGGTGACAGGCTGCTGCTGCAGTCCCTGTCCAAGCTCTCCTCCATTTACTCTCCTTCCCACTGAACTGCCATCTGAAGACCAACTTATTAAGCCCTTCAGAAACAGACAAGGAGTGAAAAGTTTGCATGCAGTTAGTGGTACCAGTCAAGAAAGAGACTAGTACTCCTCAGTTTTGCAAATAATGTGACTGGACAGATCATGCATTAGAATAGGCTTCTTTTTATTCTTAGGTTCAAAAGTCAAGTGTAATCACTTCATTATTCTTACACTAACATAAATATGTGTGAAAATGCTTGCTTCTACACCAAGGAGTTTGGTAGGGTTATATATTGCTATCCAAGGCAGTTCTAACATTTTGAGTAATATTCCAGGTCACCTGGAAGATGCTCTGTTAGCGTGCCATTGACTCTGTTTTCCTTCAGGAAGCAAAGATGGTAGAGCTGAACGTAGAGCTCAGCGGGAGTGACTCGTATGCAGCGAGGTTTGGAGAGTCCATAGCCAACCTAGGAGACATAGATAATGATGGCTTTGAAGGTAAGAATACAAAGAAAACCTGTTGGGTTTAATTCTCTCTGATCAGTGGAATGTCATGATAAACAGGAGGATTAGGGAAGTCTGAGAATTCTTTTGGTTTGGGACTTGACTTTTCTGACTTGAAATACAGCTCCTTCACAGTTATTGATGTATAATACCAAGGGACTAGGTTCTGTCTAATAAAGAGCATGAACAAAAAGTGATAACATAGTCTGTAACTTTTGGTGGTGGACCTCAAATGGAATCACTAATCCTGTGTTAGATATCTGAGACAAAGGTTGGGGAACAACTTGGCAATTTTGTAGCAATCATAAATAAAACTTGAGTCAAAATCTGCTTCTGTGTCACTAGTAAGTACTAAATACATGGGGATATTGAAAACAACTTTTAAGTTGGGAGACTGCTGTTTAAATATTGAAATAAAAAGTGGATGTAATATGAGGAATGGCAGTAGGAACAAAAAATTGGAAGAAGAAGGCTGGAAGCAAAATATAAAGAGAAATTGGGTAGCATAAAGCATTTTTCTGTAGTAATTAAAAAGCAGAGCAGAGCCAATTTCTTTAGTGATCTAAACCATCAGTATGAGCCCTATAAAGATAATGGTGTGTGTGTTGGTGTAGAATCTGACCTCAAGAACGTGTGTGTAATTTTAATAGGCACAACTTGACTGTCCAGTTTTCATCTCACCAGTAGAGAGACATAAAATGCGTTTTGTGTGGTTTAGTCACTACAATATGGATTCAGTCAATGTGGCTTCGATCAGAGAATTGCTCAGTAAAACCGAATAGTCAGAGGCTTTGCATTTCTTGTGACTTTGGTTTGGTGCAGCATAAAGTATTTCTAATTTGCAGATAGTTCAGTTTTTGCTTATTTGTAAATGCTAGTTCACAGTTATTAATAGTGACTTTCAAGATGGTGTAATTAATCTCCCCTTCCCTCCCTCCACTGTTTGGTTAACAGCCTCTGGCTATTTGAACCATGGGAGTTTTTGGTGAGGGTTGTTGAGGATGGATTGGTGAGTAGGTACGTTCATTCAGTTTATTGAGTTGCCACACCCCTCTGGGATTAGGTCATCTAGACATAAAACGTACAACATATCCCTTGGTACCAACCAGCTACCTTCATTTCCTTGTTAAATGCCTTTGCAAGCTCATTATTGACTGTTATGGGCATTTCATAGAAAAATGAATGGTTCATTTTGGGCACTGTAATAAGAGTGTTTGTGTTTCAGTGACTTAATCCATGTGGGAAGAGCAGGAAAACCATCACTGTTCCATGAATACAAGGCTTTTTTTTCTCTTTTTTGAAAGATCATGATAATTTGCCTTCTTTCAATGGTAACCTTTTAACCTCTTAAGAGTCAAACAGTATTGCTAGAAATAGACTTCATCTTTAACAAAATGGCTGTATTTGATTGTTGCTTTTCACACACAGTAATTAAGGTAGAATCAGATTACTGAGCTGGTCTGTGTTGTTTCTGTTCGCTTTATATCTGTATTCAACACTGCCTTTGAATTCAGGCAAGTAAATCTGGTCTGGCACTGCATGCATCATGATTTGCATTTCTTCAACTGTCCCATGGTCATATTTCCTAGTCAACAGATCATTGCTAAATTGTTTTTCCACAGATGTGGCAATTGGGGCTCCACAAGAAGATAATCTGAAAGGGGCTATTTATATATACAATGGCAGGGAAGATGGAATAACACCATCATTTTCACAGGTATGCTTTTTCAATGCAAAATACCCAATCCAGAAAAACCCCAAGTTTAAATCTGAGAGGGTTTTCACTTCATTTAACACTCTGACCATCTGAAGTACATTAAAAAACTTCAGAAAATTTTTATATGGTCGGTGATTTCCAGTCCTAATATAACCTGTAAGAGAGAAAACAGTTGTTTTGAGGACTTTAGAAAAGGTTTATGGGATTTAACTTCAGCAGCAGGATTGTTCTGCTAACATTTTTCATTGGAAATTGCAGCTCGGAGATTAGCTTTCCAAGAATAATTTTCTCTTATACATTTTTCTCCTCAGAGAATACAAGGACAACAAATCAGTAATTCTTTAAGCATGTTTGGACAATCCATATCAAGTGGCATTGATGTAGATAACAATGGTTATCAAGGTAAATTAAACAATTTTGTTTATTTTTAATTTTTAAAAGAATAGAAATTCATAGGGAACAACCCTACTGTGCTACTTGATACTTTTAACAGAAGCAGAATCTGTTATTGAGATGACATGTCACATCTTGTATTTTGGGAAGAAAAAAGAAGAGGTAAAGCTGAGGCCAAGCAGTCAGTTTTCACGGTCATCTAACTATTATTTAAGGCCTGAGAACAATGTAATAGTAAGATCATAGTGCACAAGGGGAAGAGAAATGTGATTGATATTTTTAAAGCAGCCATCTCATCTGCTAATGTCACAATGAGCTGGTTTGGGCACTGGAAGCATGTTTGTTGTCCAGACTGGTGTGCTAACCTAAATATATTGCTGACCTTCCTGGAGTCTGGACTTTGACAGGAGTCATGGGCTCCCTGACTCTCAGTCTGAGTGAACAGTACTTTAACCTCACTTCGGGCTCATGGCATTGGATTAACACCTTTGTGGAGTTCTACTTTGGCCATGACAAAGTCGTGCTAATTTGATGTAACGCAACTTAGCTGTTTCCAAGTATATATAAATCGCTTTATATTGAAAACATTTTGACATTTTGCAGATAAGTCTTATGTCAGGTCAGGTATGTCTGTCCTGCTCTTGTGGATGTAAAAGCACGAAGTTACCACGAACAGCATGTTGTATGTTCTGGCTCTGTCCACAGAAATGTTATCCAGGTTAATTTGTAATGCTGGCCTAAAAGGCAGGTTACAAGTAGTCTGCTCTCAGGTCAGCTCTTGGTTACTAATCTGGAAGTCACATCCTCAGGCACTTCTATCATTTAGTCATCTGACAATTCACTTTTGCTACCTCATTTGAGAGGTATATGTACTGTCCATATTTATTTCCTTCTTGCATGAATAGGTTTCAGTTAGTTTGGAATAAATTAAATACTTTTTTCTATCTCTCTGTATAATTTCATACATATGATAGACATAAGCAATTCAGTTACATGTATGTATAAAAAACAATATGTATGTGCATGTATAGCGATATTGAATATCTGGGTGGAGAGGAAGGCAAGTATCTGCTATTTAGCTGAATTGTCCTTCAGTGTCAACCACTTAAATGTGGAATAGAAATCAGTATCTGCAAGTCCAGCAAATTAGCATGCAGCATTTATGGACAGTGGACAAGTATTTGAGGAACCCTCTTTGAATATTAGCATATCCCTTCTAATAAATAAAGGGCAAATGGTGTCTTCATGCTGACCAACAGGTGGTTATGCTGTAACATGCTTGTACTTGAGAAGTAATTCCTGTCAACAAATTATGCTTATTGATACACGTTTTTTTGTGCAGATGTAGCAGTTGGTGCATTTTTCTCTGATTCTGCTGTGGTGTTGAGGTGAGATTACTACGTTTCAGTGCTTTTGAAGACCATACAATTTAACTCTATTTTTTAGTGCAGTTTAATAAAACTCAGTAGTGTAATTTAACCTCATTATATTCTTGATGTCTTGAACTTCAGTCATTAGGATGTAGAAGGCTCTACAAATGAAACATTTAAGTAAAAATGTTGAAAAAAATGAAAATATCATTCTGTAACTTTTTGAGGTAACAAATAATGTGTATAAAAATATTTGAAACTGTATGAAAAATGCAGATAACTTAAAAATTACAATTTTAAAATATAAAAATAGATTGTCAGGGATGGTTAGTTTTTGCAGAGATTCCTGCAAGCTATTTCTGAACATTATTTGTGAACGCTTATTCTTTTCTATTCTTAGAACAAAACCAGTGATAATTGTTGAAGCTTCTTTAAAACATTCTAATTCAGTAAATCGAACTAATTTAGACTGCATGGAAAATGAGCAGCCTGCCACCTGTATGAATTTGAAGATATGCTTTACCTATAGAGGACGAGAAGTACCTGGTTATATTGGTAAGCTACTGGAAAAATAATCCATTATATGTATTCATTTTGAATGCACCTATTTACAGAATAATGCTACTGGTATTTAATAGACCATTAATCTGAGTTCAGTATAAAATGAAAAGCTGAAAACATGGATACCTTTTTTTGTCATGAATACCCTATAAGATCAAGCCATTACACTTCTGTTCAATTTAGAATAACAGCATATTCCTGCTAGTGATGCCTTAGGATTTTAGCTTTTCTATTTTCATATATTTGTAACCCTGCAATTCTTTAGTATATAACTCTGCGCTCCATGTAGAGTGTTAGCAACTGCTTTTCCCATGTTGGTCAGACACAACAATTCCTCTCTAGGCCTCAGAATCAAGGACACCTCACTGTTTCAGGCCCTGAGAAAAGTAAACAAAAGTGAGTTGGGGAGGAGCAAACTGGGAGAATGGGACTGCACTGCCTGAAGCTGTAATTGGACAATTAACCTCTGATATGCAAATGGACAAAACTTATATCTGTCTGAAAAATGTGTGACTGTGTCCATCCTGGGTGCAGTCTTTGCGAGACTCCTGCACTGCCCAGGGTGTGCCCTGTGAAGGCCTTTCAATAAATCCCTGCCCTTTATCCTTTCACTCTGTCCAGCCTCTGTTCCAGGTCAGCCTCTACAAGGCATCACTAGGACTACTGGAGTTACATGGCCTTGGAGAGACAGTAACATTACAAGGGTGATATTTAGATGTCCTCTAAGTCCTCTCAGGCATGGACCAAACCAGATGGGACTGCTGTAGGATGCTGTCTTCCACTCAGCAATAGAGAGAAGACGTTCCTTCATAGACCAGCTCAAGCAGCTGATCATACTATTGTGAGGCATTATGTGAAAGAGAGGGAGTCCCACCAAAATTACTGAAAAATAAATCTTATATTATATTTTACATAATGCATATTTTTCTTTTGGCAAAAACTGATGTTGCTAGAAGCAGTATCTATCAGAGGGAATATTCATGGTGAATTAATTTAAAATAATTTGCTGTCTAAATTTGACTGTATTGCCTGAGTGCTTTTAACCTGCTTGTCATGTGCTATTTGTAAACTGCAAACAGCCCTGCAAGTACATGGTATATAAAATTAAATTGCTTAGCTCTTCTGTGTGAAAATAGACCATAACCTTTGGGAGCATGTTACAGAGAACATATGCCATGATGAACTGTAAAGTTGTATATCTTCTAATCTTTATCAGATCTTTTGAAACTCATGTTCCTTTTAAAAGACGAGCAGTCAGACTGGGTCACCCTTGCTGGACTTGCACATAAGACTTTTTAACTTAAATAAAAAAGGTAGAAATTAGAAATTACAGATAACCTAACTCTTAGCAACAATTTAGAAGTAATAGATCTGTAATCTCTGAAACTTGATTGCAACTTGCTATCATAGCAATTCATGCTAACATAAATAGACAAAACTGTGAAGTTAAACAATATTTGTCAGTGTCAATTGACATAACTGTTTGTTGTAATTTACTTGCAGCCCTGTAACTAACTGAAGTGGATTTTCTATAAATAGATTTTGGTAGAAAACTATAAATACAACCTGATAAACTATCCCTGATATTAAAGCATATATTAGGGAACAGCCATGAAGCAATCCATTTTCAGGGTACTAGAAGTTTTTATTAGGTACGGATTTATGTCAGAGCGTTTTTAAGCAGAACATTTTAAAATGGATGTTACAGAACATACTTATGGAAGTGAGTCAGAAATTGTAATTTCTACAGTAAATTCATGAAGACTGTAACACTTAAAGATTTTACAACCTTTATTTTCCCTTGGTTTTATTTTGTAGTATTGCTTTATAATCTGAGTGTTGACGTGAACAGAAGAGAGGATACACAAGCAAGATTTTATTTTTCCTCCAATGGGACATATGATACAATCTCAGGAAAAGTAAAGATTTACAGCAATATTACTGCCTGCAAAGATCATCCAGCATTTATGAGGGTAATGTGGTTTTCAGTATGTATTGTCCTGTAAATCCTTTGTTCTCCTTTGAAAAGCAAATCTGCTGCAAAGGGACCTATTCTGTTTACAATTGCATCACATCATTTTGGAAGTAAAATACTTGTATTCAGAACTTCCACAGTAATATATTTTAATTCTGATGCTTTCTCTGGGAAGGTCAATGGGTCTGCTATCTCTTACATTGGTGAGAAGATGCATACTAATAATAATAATCACAGTGATGAAGTTGGACCATCAGCATTCTTGAAATTTTTTCATCATTTTTATGGATGACAGATCATACATAGATCGAGGTTGGTTTGGAGCAACCAAGAAGATATGATAAAACATGCATATTCTGCTGAACATTTCTGATGGAACTTTCCTTTGTACTCCTTGATGCAAAAATCTTAAAACTTGTAATTTTTATGTTTTGTCATTTGTAACTATTTCAAAGAACATGTGTATGGTCTTGCGCCTGTTTTTATTGTGAGTAGATAAGGTAGACTCAGCTGAAAAGGAAAGAACATGTTCCTGATTCACAGGAACTGAAGTGAAGACGATTGCTAGAAAAGTCTGTCGTTTGAGGTTTGTGCTGTGGTGTGCTTTGTGAATTTGCTGCCAGGAGCCAAAGCCTCCAGGGTGTGAAGAAGAGCACTTGCTTGGGCTTGCTTGATTTTTATCCTTCAAGGAATGCAGCACTCACCTGTAATCGGAAGGTGGAAATGGGGTAGGAAGAGCACTCGTGAGAGTTGCAGGAATGAATTTAGAGCTGAACAATATGGAGAATGTTCACTGTGCTGAAAAAGGGATCCCTACTTCTCTGCTTTCAAGCGTGAAGCCTGCACAGATATGTCCTTCTCCTGGACCAGATCAGCAGTGAATGTGGTTACAGTTCCCCTCTCTGATGGCATAGAGACAACTTGGCTGTAGAAAAATGTGCTGGCAGAAGTGATTCAGAAGAGAAGCCACTGAGGCAGAAGTTCTGCCAGAGCAATGGGCACAGCAGGAGTCTGCTGGAGACCTGCAGGGTGTCAGCCAGGGAGGCTTGTACCAACACCAGGAATGGATGGCACCGGCTGCTGGGATGGCTGCTGGTTTCTGCAGAAGCAGAGTTTGATCCAACAGCCCCCATCCTTTGAAACTGAGCATGGTACTGACCCAGAAGTAAGTTAGTAAGAGTCTAGTCAGTAAGATCTTAACTGCCAAAGTACTCTCAAAGTGGCTGTTGCCCTAGAGGGAATGAACTGTTGTATTCATGCTTGATGTATCCTTCTGAAAGATGAATGAAGGATTTGTCTTGAAAGTGGGAAAAAACCTACGATCAGGAAAAGGGTATAATATTTTCAAGGCCGTTCGATGAACAAGAAAAAATTAATCACTTTTATTCTATCAAACATCTTAGAAGCTTGTCTTCCAAAACAAAAATTTTGAAAAAATTTGGAAGTCCTGAACCACAACAAAAAATAAAAATCAGTGGACACAAAGGAACTGTATTGTATTAAACTCAGAAAAAATAGACTATCTCCTGTCAGACCTTTTCTAAGGGGGGAAGGAAGGGAGTATTTAGATGTAAGGGGAAATAAGGACAATAAAATAATGGACTAGTTTTCCTAGCCTTTTCTTTAAAATCCTCAAGGTAGCAATTCTCTGACCTTTTGAAACAAACATCTATCAAAGTGACTGATGCAGTTGATCCTGCACAAAGGCTGGAAAATAAATTTAATTTTCTACAGCTACCAAAAAACCTGCAGGGAAATATTCTTCCATGTATTTTTCTTCTTCCTTGGTTTCACTTACTTTTTGTTTGTGATACGATTAGAAGGCAGTTCTTCATCATAAAGCTTCAGGGTAGAAAGGAAAGCTTGTGTTACCTACTGGAAAATTGCCCAGATGCATCTCAACTGATAGTTGCACCTAAGTGAATGTTGCTTGCAGGAGCAATGGCAAATTGCCACTTACTTTATAACAGTTTTGTAAACCAAGATGTGATTGACAGCTGACCTTGTACAGATTGCTGTACCAGCATTGGCAGGTATTTGTGTAGGAGGAAGGAATTGATTTGCCTCATCACTTCCTATAGTCGATCACTAGGATTTTTTTCCTCCATAGAATTCAATTTTCTTTTTAATTCTTAATTAATAGCTTTGTAAGCATCTCCTTCCACCCACTGAGGTTTCTGTACTTGTTTGAAGCTCCTAAAGTTAAGTAAGTGTGAATGTCTGTCAAGTACAGTCCTTGCAAGAGACAATATAAATGTTATGTATTTTGAGTAAAGGCTAATTAATAGCTAATTAGTATAATGGAAGTAGTATAAAGCAGATGCAGAGAAGACCTTGTGAAAAATTATTATGAATTAGATAATATGTGATTTGGCCAAAACAAGCTTGCAGATAAGAATTAAAATAGTGACCATGTGGAAGGACAATCAGTGTCTGTCTATCTCCTACAGTTAGGGAGTAATTTAATCAGATTTGTTACTGTTGGTGCTTCAAGCTGTTCAGTTTTCACAAGTAGGTAGTTTGGGCTCTGATCTGAACATTCCTACACAGGCAAGGCTTCATGTACAAATAGTCATTTATTGAGGAGTTCAATCTTTTTAACACATAATGGGAAATAAAGGGGCAGAAAAATAAAATGCAGTCATGACCTGATTTAGTGGTACCGTGGGAGAACTCCTTTTCATTTCATACATAAATACCCAGGGGGTTTGTCTGGCCTTATTCCACTGGTTGACTTTCTCCATTTTAGCCAACTTTGCCTATTTTTCTACTTGGGCAGCATTTCATAGGTGTGTGAGGCAGGATTATTGACAGAAGTAGGCTCACTATTCAGTAAGATCTCCCCTCCTGGAAGAACCATCCATTCTGAAACGCCTGATGCTGTCATTGAACATATTATGCTTTTATGCATTTCTGATTGCCTCCTTCGGCAATGAAGATGTCTGGAAAAGTATATGAACCATATGGAATTATTTTACATGTGAAAAATAAGTGTTGCTGTTTTAGTGAGTTCTGGGCAACCTTGTAACTTTAAAACATAAGCATACATGTTTTGTTTTATATGATTAACTCATTAGGTTTCCAATTTTCATAGAAAGATGTAAGGGATATCTTGACTCCTGTACATGTTGAAGCGAATTATCATCTGGGGCATCATATTCTACAGAAAAGAAATGCTCAAGAATTTTCACCACTTCAACCTGTTCTTCAACGCAGGAAAGAAAAAGATGTTATAAAAAGCAAGGTTAGTGTATGAGTTCTCTTTTTTCCAATGCAATGAGTAAATATTCATGTTTTAATCTTCAGTTTCAAAAAGCTTCACTGATTCATAGCATGTGAAGGAATGCATTTTCCAGACCAACATCTCGTGCCTTGATCTTAATTAATAAACCAGAATGCTAAATAAATGCCTAATTTTTTGATAAAAAAAAAAACAAAAAAACCAACTTTGCAGGCCTTGTATACAATCTGTATTATGATTCCAAAATAAAAAAGGTATGTGCAGAGAACTTGCCACCATATATAGTACTATATACCTCAGAACACACAGGTATGAAATTCGCTCCTTGAAATATCCATTCTTTTTCAACTACACAGTATGAGTCACTTTCCAATATAAAATTGTATTTAAAATTTTGGACGTGTTAAATACACAATATTGTGTTGGTATTAATCTTGAAGTGTTCATGTTTCTGTAAAGGTATTGCAGGTTTTCAAAGTCTGTGAGGGGAAAGGAGGAGTATATTCTGTATCCTTTAATAAGTATGAGATTAACCTTTTTTCCCAAAAAAACCCAACTTATTAAGAGACTTTGACTTTAGTGAAAGTCAGAATGTGCTGAATTTTTAACTTTTCCCAAATAGTAAGCTCCCCAGGAAAGCTGTCAGGGCACCGAGCCTGTCTGAGTTCCAGAAGTGTTTGGACAATGCTCTCAGGCACGGGGTGTGACTCTTGGGGATGTCCTGTGCAGGGCCAGGAGCTGGACTCGATCCTGATGGGTCCCTTCCAACTCAGCTTTCTCTGTGATTCATGTAACTGAGATCCAGTTGGCCATCGAAACTCTAGAGATGCGTAAAAGCTTCTTTTAAATGGCATGCTTTGACTTCTCATTTTTATTCAAAATTTTGTTTTAGAAACCTTGGAGTTATAGAGAAAGAAAGAAAGAGGGTGATGTTGAATACAGTGACATAAATGTGCTCTAGAACATATTGATAACCAAGGCATGGACACCTGCAACTCATGGTGTCTGCTCTCATCAAACCTTACCAACAGTAGAATAAGTAAGGGTTGTGTAATGAAACCCTTGCAAAAATTAATGTGCTATATCATAGGAGAGACTGCACAGACATCAGTTCTGGATCTTCTAAAACATTCTGCCCTCTTGATGTGCTGCTGTAAAAAATTGTCTGAACATACACCCACAGGTTTAGCTGTGACAGACTGAGTCTGGAAAGCCTCTCCACTGCTACTCTGGATGCACAGAATGTGTTTGGAAAATGGAAAATCATAGCCTGATTGAATTGTATGTTAGGAGTAAGAGCTATTAGACACTTCCTGAAGCTTAGTTACTAGGTGATGGGTTTCTTTCTTTGGAAATACTGTTACTCACTGTAGGAAGCATAAGACATTAAAGTGCCTTTTTTTAATTTGGCTTTTACAGTTTATTTTTGCAAGATTTTGCTCCCAAGAAAATTGTTCGGCTGACTTGAGAGTTTCTGGAAAAGTTGTTTTTCCAAAGTAAGTATAATGTAGCTTTCATTTTTTTGGACAAGATTCAGTAAGATTTTATCTAAATTAGTCCTTAATCTTTTGTATATAAATAACAGTAATTTGCAAAAGTAGATTATGGACTCCCTGAGAAAATACAAGAAGTAAAGTTGTACTTAATTGAAGACTATTTTTAAGTCATAAATCTTCCAGGAAATGTGACAGAAATTTATATGATTGAAGAACTGTTATTGCATAATTAGAAGATTTTATGGCTCCTAAAATACATCTTCACAAAAACATAAATTTGTTTTCTACACTTCATGTATAACTGGGCTAATATAATGCTGCACAATGAATACTCAATATGCAGACATCATAACTATTGTAAAATTGACAAGCTATTGGTTATTTCTGCTGCTCTTTCTGGAGATACTGTACTTGCACTGTACAAAGTCTCAATCAGCAGTATAAAACTGAAGATGTAATATTCTTAAGTAAAAGAGCCAATTAATTGTTTTGAGTTGTATTTTATCATCACTACCTTTCTCTTTACTGAATCTTATATTTCAAAGTAGGAAATAGAGGTAGTTGGTGAGGAAAAAGAGGAATTGTACCTCTTGTGAATCTCAGCTATTTAGATATTTTACATGTAACCTGGATTTTCTTGTGTCATTCATCACTTTTAAAGTTGATTCTACTTAAATCAAAATACTAGGTTGAACAACCTAGAATGGCATCAAAAAATGCTGACAGTCACATAATGCAGATTAATCACACTCGTGTGATCCTGAGCACAAACTTCATCGTCTTCATAGATTTCAGAGTAAGATGAGTAGTTTTCTGCCCACTTTAACATGTGGTCTGTAGCATGAGTCTTAAGTCCTTTCATTTTCTTAGGCTGGCTGGTTATTTTATTTAAACACTCATAAACTTTTCCGACGTAGTGCTTGTGCAGCATTTTCATTTGTGACATTAGCAATGCAGTTTTGTAAGTACTTCCAAGCTCTAAGAAAGGAAAACAGATTACAACATACCTGCTTGACATTAGGCACCAGTAGCAGATTTGCTGTGTAAATAAATAGTCTAAATACCTTGATAAAGTGTGAAGTATCACCTTAAATTACCTTGTGCCCCTAGAATCTCAATTAAAAACTAGTTAGCTGTGAAGCAATAATTTATTTTGTCTAGACAGAATGCATTCATTATCCTTGAAGAGCAAAGCAAACACCTTTGGTTTTAAAAGAATGAAATCAAGTAGGGATGGCACTGTAATGCTTTATTTACTGAGTAACAATCTTCATGTATACACTATCGTGTTTTGTTTAAATTGCTTAGATTTTGGCCTGCTCTGTAAATTTCTAGTCTGCATCATGCATTTTTTAATGAAGAATGAAATATGATTACCAGGGAAAAGCTCTAGTTCAGCTTTGTTGTAGTCCCAGATGTGCACCTGGTGCTTTTGTGTACTTGTGTGTTAAGCTGGGAGGCATCTTTGTGACAGCATATTGTTAATGAGCTTGGCTTTAACGCGTGGAAGAGGAGTGAGTGGTGGGTATATAAGGAGTAAAACAACGTTCAAATTTAACCTAAACTTGACAAGCTACTGAAATGTTAACATTGTGTTTTTCTTTAATTTGCTTTTGTCTTGGAACCTATCTGCTTATGCAGTGCTTTTGCCTTCTGTTGCTTTTATAAGTGCCAGCTTCTTTCCCAAAGGTGTTCAGTGACTAATGTTTTGGTTTCAAGCCAGAATATCTGATAAATGTCTATTTCTAGGCACCCTTTCTTTCTACAAGTCTTAATTAAAATTTAATGTCAAGCTGAAGTTTACTTTTAGCCCCCGATAGGGTGTCTATACTTGTAACATGGTTATAGAACATTACACAGATAATAAGATAGGCATGTTCACTATGCCCCTTTTCATATTAGCTCAATCCCAGATCCTGAGTGCAAAGAGTGAATGTTGGAATAATGTCTGGAAATGCTGTAGCAGTGGTACATTGCAAAGACTGCTCTTGTAAAGGCCAGAAGCACAACTGGACTGATGACAATTTCCTTGCTCTCTCATTAACCACTTCAGGCTTTAAGAGGTGACTATGATATAACGGGTATTGTACCTTAGTTACAGAACTGAGTAAAACTTTCCCTTACATCTCCAGCTGAGCTTTGTCAGAACCAACTGAAATTACCTAAAAGAGCAGCTTTGCATACAGGCAGTTTCTAGAATTACTTTCCATTTATATTATGATAATTATTTTTGTAGGCCTCAAGATAAGAAAATGTACCTTGGTGTTGGAAGTATGAAGACTTTATTGTTGAATATTTCTCTGCTTAATGTTGGAGATGATGCATATGAAACTGTCCTCCACGTTCAGATCCCTAAAGGTCTTTATTACATTCGAGTTTTAGAATTGGTAAGAAAAAAAAAATCTCTCAAACAGTAATCTTTTGATACATTTCTTTTTCAGCCAGGCATTTTTCAAATTATGTTTATGAATTTTTGAGTTTCTTTAGATACTGAACCTATGTCCCTTCATCAAAAGCTGCCAAAACATCAATTTTGAAGTTCTTAGACTTCTAGCTACCTAAATCAAGTGCAATTTAATCAATACAGGTGACTTACATAATTTCAGTAACAGCTAAAATTTAAATAAAAAAATGTTTTAAAATGATTTCAGGATGTTACAGCTGTTTTTTGGCTGATGATCATGTTTTCAGTGATCACAAGGATCTCGTTGAATCTGCTTTTTCCCAAATACATAGGCTAATAAAAAGTCATAAATCTAATTGTGCTCTCTTTCTGCCTTTTAGAAGTAACTGTTCTCCATGTAGAATCCCCCAGATCCACCTTTGTGAGGTTGGCTTTTAACATGCGTGGGTCTAGGTCTGGTGCATGTGCCTTAGCTTCTGTAAAAGCAAGAAGCAGATGAAGTAACTGATACAATAATCAATATAATCTGTTATGTTAAAGTGGTCACGGGTGTCCTGGATATTGGCATCAGTAAAATGACAAACACCTGGTTCAGGAAAATATAAAGCACTCAGTTGTAGAGTGTGCATGTAATTTGAAATGTCTGATTTTTTATTTTATTTTAATCATTGGTAATGTACCCTTTATTTTAGGAAGAAAAACAGATACATTGTGCGGTATTAGATAAAGAAATTAATGCAGTGACACTTGAGTGCAGTGTTGGCTATTTATATGTAGATCACAACTCAAAGGTAAGCTGTAAATGAAGTTCCTAGCTTGAAACTTCTCTTATCACGTTGGTATCTGTATCTGTCCTGCTACTTTTAAAATGAATCGCTTAAACACCCCTTGGAATAATCCGTTAAGGGAGAACAGTGTTTGTATTATGCATCGACTGATTGTGCTTGGCTTCCAGACAAGTGAGCTCACTAATGCCATGGACATATGTGTTAGGTCAATGGGAAAGGAGTAGAAGACACAAAAAGCAAGTATTTTCTTAGTTCTGAATTCTTTAGGGCAGGAAATTCTAAATGAGTTTAATAAGATACTTGAATTGAAACTGTGTCAAGATACACTATCATTTAGGATAAGGAAAATTTTCTTTGTTCTACAGCTGGATTATAGTTTCCTCTTGGATGCAAGCTCGTTAACCAGAGCAGAAGAGGACCTCAACATCATCATTAATGCTACCTGGTAAAGTCTAATAAAAATTGCTCAATGAAAGATACTACTAGCTTTGGAAAACAGATAACTGGAAAGGCTTAGCAAAGCAGGATTGCAAGGAAGTACATTGGTTGCAAATCTGCAGAGAAAGAGAAATTACCAAGAAAAAGAGGTGATAGGTATTTAAATAATGAGCAGGTTTTTGCCTGTAAAAAATGTGGGGAGGCTTTAATGTTGTTACCAATGAAATATTTTTATTTTAATATGCTGAAAGGTCTGTTTAGTATTTGTTTACAGAAGTAGTGCATAGCATATGATAATGCCTTCAATACAGATTTTTCTCTCTTTGCATTTTTGTAGTAAAAATGAAGATGGGAACATGTTGCTGGATAACGTGCTAACTTTACCTATACCTCTAAAATATGAGATAGAGTTACATACTCATGGGTAAGTCACCTGTTGGTATACCTGCACATCCACAGAACTGTTGTCTTGTTACTATTCTAAATTCAGAGTTTTTAAGTAGAAGTGTGATGTAGCTGAAGAATCCTGGGACTGAGATGGCACAGCTATCCTGGGCTCTGACCCAGACACTTGTAAGAGTTTGTTTCCACTGCTGTGAGATGAGACCATTGGTATCTATGGTGCTTTGAACTTGTCTCATAACAGACTAATACATTTTAAAAAATGGAATTTTTTTTTAGAAAGATGTGTTTAATAAGAGCATAGCAGATCCTCAGATTCCTTGCTTAACATGAACCATACTCTGGGTTTGTTGTGGGGCATTCGTGGACCATGGCTTTGGGTGAGGATTTATGATGTTTTATGACTCGTGTGCCTTTCTAAGAGGAGAGAGTACAAATGTAGAGGGTTTCTATTCCAAAGATAGATGATTTTTACTCTGTGTTCCTAGATTTACTTAAAAGCAAACTTGGGTATTTTCTTACAACCAGTCTTATTGGAAGTAGCATGGAGCAGAAAGTAATGCTAATGATGAATAGCAATTCTGTTTATTAACAATTTCTAAACTGTTGTAGGTTTGTGTCACCAACCTCATTTGTTTACGGAGCAGAAGAGAAAGATTCCTCAGTTACATGTATGAAGGAAAATATCAACTTCACATTCCATGTAAGAGTTTCCTTTATAATCCCTGTCATCTTTGTTTTAAAGGTTAATGTTTAGTGTATATAATGACAGTCTACACAGCCAGTAAGGAAACTTTTAAGAGTACAAGGGCATCATGAGTAACTTTTGTGCATTAGCGATGGGAAGTTGCTGTTAATCCCTCTTAGAACACTTTTTTTGGCCTGGCAAATCTTCCACTGAGTGATTAGAGAAAAAATTCTTAACACAAGCAGGATTGAAAGTGGCACAGCAATTCTGGCTTGCCACTTTTTCCTTTCAGAAACACTTCAGAAGGAATTATGGTAAGAAAAAGGAATTAGGAGTTTCTTATAAGAGTGTCTGTAGCATCAAATTTGTCTCCAGTGGATTAGAAGCAGGAGTTTGGACATAAGTCTCTCCTAGCTCCTTTTGCATACTCTCCTGGCAGGCAGTCTGTATGACCTCAGGTACTCATCACAGATTAGCACTACTTACTCAGCAGCTTTGGAGGAGGGAAGGGTTCAGTAAGCCCACAGAATGAATGAACAAAATGTTAACACTCCGAGCACAATCCACTTCCATGACAGCATAACAGAGCAGCTGCTACCCCATTCTGTGAAGCTTTATGTATTTATAAACGTACACTTTTGTTACTTGAATAGCTAGCCTTGAAGCTTTAACTGTGTAACTCTCTACCTCTTCCCTACAAGGTTATCAGTGCAGGACCAAGCATGTCTCCAAATACCAGCTTAGAGATAATGATACCAAATGCTTTTCCACCCAGGGACTCCAAATTATTCAACCTATTGGATATCAAGGTAAGCAAAGGTTACTTAATGTATTACTAGCTGTATGAATTCTATGAAAAAGAGAAGCAGAACAAAGTCAGCTAGGTACTCAGTCTGTGTTTGATTTGCTAGCCATGGTGAAGCAGAGTGAACAAGAATAGGATCATCTTCAGCCCCACATGTTTCAGAATTCTGGAAATAAAATTTGCATTTTTAATAATGATGTTATATTTATTTTCAGACAACAGCTGGACACTGCACGTATAATAAATATCCCAGAAACTGTACTGCAGCAGAAAAAAATGAAAACATATTAAAGGATGTCATCACTTTCTTTTCAAAGCCTACTAAGAGGCACATGGTAAGGTCTGTCTTTTGGCATCAGTGGGAAATGACTCTACGAACGAGCCTTAAGACAAGAGTATCTCTTGTGTAATGAGGTCACCAGAGCCATCTTCCAAGGATGTGTGGTGGCACCTGTGATAAGTTCAGGGTAGTCATAAGTGACTTTAGTGAAAGGGCTGAGAACTGAGCGGAGAAAGCTGATTAATGACACATTGCGGAAGTCAGGGTGGATGACAGTCACCTACAAAGAACTGCCAGAGGGGTATGGAACGGAATGAGTGGGCAAACAGCACAGCAGAGGAAATTCAGTGACAAATAGAAAATGATGCATCAGGGAAAAACAGGCTTTATGTTAATTACATGAAGAATGCAGATCAAATATTCATTGTCTTTTCCACATCAAAACAGTGCCATCAAACGTAACTAACAGGAGCTAGGTAAAAAACACCCGAAAGTAGTACTTATGGTGAAAGTTCTTCCTGAAGGGTATTATGAATGTTAAAAATTTTAACTGCATTCCAAGGAAGACTATACAAGTTAATGAGACTGAAAGTCAATAAGAATTACAAAATATGTGGAAATCATTTTTGGCTGGGAAGCTATTAAAAATATTTGGGAGGCTGGGAGAGTGCCATAGATGCCTGGCCTGTTCCAGTTAAAAAAAAAATTCCTGCTCACAGACCCTGCTGTAGATCAGACACTTGACTACACAGTCCAAACCAGAACTGCTATTTTAGCATTGCATTGCTGAGGGTTTGTCCTCATAGAGATCTGTTTCCTGCACCTTGTCTTTGATAAAATACAATGCTTTTTTAATCTGTCATTTAAAAAAAAAAAAAACAAACAAACAAAAAACAAACAAACAAAAAAAAACCCAAACAAAAAAAAAAACCACACCAAAACAACCTCAGCCATTTTTTAAAAATGTTAATTTGGGACTTTTAAGTAAGCACATTACAGGGAATATGAGCCAATGATTGAGATACAGCCTGCACTAGAATGTCCAATCAGTATTCAGCATGATAGTCTTGGATAAAGAAAAATGATAAAGATATAATAAACATAATCATTTACAGCCTTGTGTTTTTGTCTTCTCCAAAGCTGTGTGAAGTGGTGCTAGTTATCAGTGTACAAATGTAAGGAGCAACCAGTAACACTGTTTGCACTGGGTAGCATAGAGTTATTGTCATTTATCATTATTGATAAAAGCTACTTGGAAATAACAGTGTAAAAATAAACCCCAAACATATAAACAAATTACGAGACTTTTCCAGTCTGTAAAATAATTGAATTTCTAAGAAAAATGACGTGGTTTTTATAACAATTACGTTGGTCTCTTGTTACTGTGCCTTTAACACCTCTGGAATGACAGTGATGGATGACAACCTCGAGTTATACTCTGAGTTTTCAAGAATAAACGTGAATCTTTTTTTTTAGTCAGTTCCTTATTGTCTCTAATGTTAAGATTATAAAGTTAAGTTTTAATCTTTCCCTCCCTTGTACAGTACTGCATGAAAAATGACAGCCTTTGCTTACAAATACATTGCAAGCTGGGAAACATGGAAAGTGGAAAAGAAGCGACTGTTCAGTTGCATCTGGAGGCTACTCCTTTACTTTTAGAAATGGTAACACATGAATTTTTCATACTTGAGAATATTTCAAGGCATATTTGCAGTATTCCTTGCGTATAAAGTCTAGGTGTGTTTGTTTTCTAACATTGAAACATGATTCAAACGTGATTAAATCTAAATCTTTTGAGTTTTAACCTATTTTACGTTGCCAATGCTAAGGCTCAAGGTGATGTATGAAAACCAAAAATATTTACTTTAGTTTATCACTTTATATTTATGGTATGTATTGCTTTGCCTGTTCTAGCTGAGTTTTGTAGGATAGGGATTTAATTTCAACTTATAATTGTATTTTTCTAAGAAAAGCAGTGTGGATGTGGACTTATGTAAAATCCAAGCTGGCTTCATTCCAGCTTCTGGTACTAATTTGTTTTGTGCTTAGAAAAAGGCACCATTGTGTGTTTATATGAGATTCTGCTTATGTCAGCAGCTGTGTTACCATTTTTGCTGGGCAGGAATCAATGTGTTAAAGTTATTTTTTAAAAGACAGAATTTTTTTTTTTAATCAGGATGATGCATCGGTATTGAAGTTTGAAGTAAGAGCAACAGCCTGGCCAGAAAAAAATGCAAAAGTTATTGAACTACATAAGGACAAGCAAGTTGCATATGTAAGAATTCTCTTACGAATTTGTGATAAACGTGTTAAAGTAGGAAAACCAACAGCAATTAAAATTGTAGAATTCTATACATACCTATATACTGGCAATGAATATAGTGTTAATTACTTAAAAATTTAATTAATTTTCCTAGATTTTTTTTGTATCTTTTAGGGAAAAAAAAACCCAACAGTTAACACTAAGCTTATTTTCTTTTTCCAGGTCTATTTGGAAGGAGTGCACCACCAAAAACCAAAATACCATGTTACTGTGCTAATTATTGCCCTAGGCTTAATAGTTGGTGTTACCTTGTTGTTGGTTCTTTCATTTATATTATGGAAGGTAGGTTTTCAGTATTTCATAGTTGCTCTCAAGTCAGGAATTCATACTGTTGAAGGATTTTTGGATCTGGGTTAGAGCGAGTTAAAGATTAAGTAACATTTTATTATGATCTGTCCTTTCTAAAGAAAGATAATTCCTCTTGTAACTTGAGGTTCTTCAAAAGTACTTCTCCATTTTTTTCCTTTCATCTTCTGCATGTTCTACATTTTCTGTTGCTCAACACTACAAATCCCTTTACAATGTTTTATATGGCATCTCGTGTTTGCGAATGATTTATGTAGTTTAATGATATCAAATGGATTGGTTTTGTGGGATGGTGCTCCACATTTACTGTCACTTGACACGTGATGACTGACAGTTTAAAACACGGTTTCATACCAGAATAAAATATTTTAAGATTTCAAACTGCAACATAAATACTCAAAAATTTCTGTGCATAAGTAAAAGAGAAAACTAGTAAGGATGCAGCTCCTCTGACAAGTGATTAAGAGATTGTTAACTTCTTTACCTACATGGAGACTTCTTCTATCCATCATTTTTACATGGAGATGTAGAAATGAAACAAACTGAACAGGAATGTTTCACTTTAATTTCACATTTTCAGAAATACTGGATTCTGTGGACTGTTAAAGTTCACAAGCCCAAGTCTTTACTCCATGCAGGAGAGCATTAGCCTCTCCAAAAGTAAAAGAAGAAAAAGCAAACCTGTTTTTATGACGGATGAGTAATACTTAATTACTTGGTATGACAAAGCACTGGCAAATACTGTACTTCATAAATGCATACGCATTTTTATTTTAATTAATCTTTTATGGTTTAGATTTGATAAAGATTTGCTGACAACAGATTCCAAATTCTGTATTTCAGATTGGCTTTTTCAAAAGGAAATACAAACCAGTCCCTCAAGACACGAACAGAAGAGACAGCTGGAGTTTTAAAAGTGGGAACAAAAATGACTAAGATGGCAAATAAAGGTTTGGTTTTAAAATGAAGAAATTAAAATTCAGGTTAATTCACAGGAGAAACATCAGCAACAAGAAACCTAGCCCTTGAGCTTACTTGCTCTTACAAAACATGCTTTATTTCCTTGAACTGTATGGACGATACACCTTACAGTACTGTTCTAATATGAAAATGGTAAACCAGTTTGTTCTGAAGTCTCACAGTAATATTTGAAATGCCATACATATATATATATACACACACATATATATATATATGGTTTCAAACAGACAGAAGAACACTAAAGGTAAAGAGAAGAAGAATTACTTTTACCAGAAAGAAGTGTTTCTAGAAAGGAATAATTTTTGGCTAATCCTGGAAAGTAAGATCTCAAACACGTTACCATGAGTTATTCTATTATTTTTAAAGTTTCAATAATATTTTGATCAGGCATTCAAGGAGAAATCGTCTCTCATCTTGCTCTGGCATTTTACCAAGGGTAGATTAGCTCAAACCCGTAGGACTGTACGTAGAACGCATGGACATAGGAAACGGCTCTCAGAAGCTCTGGGCTTCTGCAGGTACCCTCGTAAGCTTTGGCTTCACAGGCACAGCCACATCACTGAAGGTACTTAGACACACCCAGGCAAGCCAGAACCAGGAAGGCCAAAGGTGGATTCAGAGCAGAGAATGGTGTGGGGTAGCCTGGACGTGCAGCTGTAGAAAGATTAAAGTATTGGAGGTCATAATTTGTAGCCATCTTTAACATGGTACTTGCAAGCATGACAGAATTACTTGTTTCATCCTTTCCTCAGACAGTGCTGCCATAAGGCTTTGGACTTCTCCAATGAATTATTTCTGTGTGGGGTTTTTTAAAGCAAGTATTTATTTTTATTTATTTGAAGATTTTTCTATAGTAGTTATAATAGTACTTAGTGCTGGCATTCTTCCAGAACCTGAAAAAAGAGACAGGCTTCAGCCGACAAAAAAGAGAGACACGTACCCAAAAGACTCCAACTGCCAACCGTAATGGGCCAAATTTTATCTTTAGATGTGCCACCCTTTACCTGAAAGTACTTAATAAGGAAGTCACTTGGGGAGCCAGCTTGGGTTCTTGGGAAGGTGTCAGATAAATACCATCCAAACAGGCACCCTTGGCAGAAAGGCAAACGACTGAACAGAAACATGGATCAAACCACTGCTCTGCTACTCCAGGAACTTTCTTCAGCTAGCTAAGTTTGCACTGCCACCTAGCTTTGGTGAAACAGCACAAGCCAGGGAAGAAACCTTCCTTTGCTACCCAGAACAGCTGGAGAATGTCCAACTTCTTCAATAATTGAATTTATTGCATCAGAAGGACAGAGTATGGCCACGAGGCCGGGCCTTGGATGTCTTTCTGAACTGCACCGAGAAACGAATGCCATCTGTACAAATGCGGTGAAGCTGCACCATCCTATGGGAATTAGCCTGAAACTCAAACCCACAGAGAGTGCCTTCAGTAAGCACTTCTGCTACTAGAGTGCTTGGTGCCATAAAAGCCATGTTGCCCACAGATTCCAAAGGTATTTGGGACCATTTTGTAACTTCCTTTCACTTCATTTGATGCCAAAGATGTGGATCACTCCAAACTATGTTTTCCTCTAATATCTGCAGTGCAAGGACAAATGAATGTGCGTATATTTTTTTAAAAAGTCAAAATAAAGTATGTCAAGAATGAAATACTTTCTTGCAAGTCTATGAAACTGTACCAAAAAATGCTTACCTTCCACATGGCTTTAGTGAATTTTTGCACTTTACCCAAAAAAACCTTTGAACAGAAATTAGTTTGACATTACAGCATACTGTGAAAAATATACCTCAAATACTGGAAGAAGCATTCATGTTCCTTTGAGTACAAACAATGCAAGGAAGTGAAACCAAAGCATTTTATTTATCTTTGAAATAGTTTACGTAAGTCAGTACATGTGATAATGATGCCTTGGAACTTGTATACTTTCTATTCAGATTTGATTGTTAACATGTCAATGTTGGCTGCCTGTTCTTAGGATATGAAGCAAAATTAAGAAGCTTTTATAAACCAGGTTGACAAAAAATGAATGTACAATGTCTTGATGGTGGCAAGATTATGAAGTATTACTCGACTGCATTTTATTAAAGAAAAACCCAAACAAGTTAAACAGATGAATGCTGTTTTTTCTGCAAGTTCAATTATTTTGTTAAATTTCATTTAATAAATAACAGTGAAATCTACTAAATGTTGCTGGAATGCCTTTTTAGATAACTTAAAGAAGCTTTGTTTCAATGGCCTTATCATGTTAAAAATATTTGATGGGATAGAGTGTGAATTTTAACTGGAGACTGCTCCCTGTGACTTCAACAACAGGTAACAGCTTGGGTTTAGGAGCCAAATCATCTGCAGTACTTTAGGTGCAGTACTTAGTCCTGTGTATTTATCACAGATAAGAATTTTTACAACTCTTTAAAATCATAGTAGCTGTAGATCTCTTGTAAAGGCTCAAGCCCTTGCTTTAGCAGCATCATACAAGGACTGGGTTTTACATTACACGCGACTGCTTCCTGAAGAAAGCACCTAAACCAACTGGCTCGTGCCCTGACGCAGTGCAGCTTTTACACCATTATTTGTGCACTGCCTTCTGAACGACCCCTAGATGAGTGATGAGGAAAACATTCGTTATCCATGGTCCAGCAGATGGAAGAACATAGTCTGCTGCTTTTCATCTCAAAGGAAGCCAGTTCCCAGAAAAAATATAGTCTTAATTTGCTGTCCTCCGAAATAATTGTATTCAATATTAGGTTACCAAAAAAAAAACCCACTCAAAAATTATGTTTGTGCCCTACAAGAAAATTACAAAAAATTAAGTCAACTCTAAGTTATTTATCACAACTTTAGTCTTAGGAACAACAAAAACTATGCTGAATAACATTTCAGTTCTAAGAGAAAATACTATTTTTATATAAAGAGCAGTTTTTAAAATACATTTTAACAAAGGAAAGCCATATAGGACATCAGCATATTCTCTTATATTATTTGACTAGAAACATTTTGAGAGCAAATGTATTAAGGCAGCATTAAAAATCGTAACTAGAAATAGAAGTACTTGATTAAAAAAATAAATGCATTCATTTTTATTTCACCCCACTCTTCAACTAGAGCCGGTGAGTAGAGGTACAGTTCTTCCCCGTGCTGAACTGAGTTACCTGACAACAGGGAGGGCAGCAGCAGACTTAGAAGTATCTCATTCTAAAATAACCTTTTTTTTCCATTAGTCTAGATTTTCTTCTATTCTGATGGACACTTCTCCAACTCCAAATTTGTAAGAGACCAATATAACCAATTTTCATTTTTTCTTGTTAAAGCCTAACAGCTTCTATACAGTTAAATAGAATCTGATAAAAATACATAATTTAATAAGAATTTAAACCCAGAAATAGAACAAACATCCCAATTAAGCTTCTTCCTACAGCTGACATCAGTACAAGTCCAGCACCTTGGAAAGCTGTGCATAGGAGTGAGAACAGGATTCTTTTTTACAGAATTTCCAGTGTGTCCCTTCTATATGCAGTTGCACGTTGCTTGGGAACTCTCCAGGTCATCAGTGTTCACTCCATAGAGATCAATAAGTTGAGGATGCACCCTGTGAAGCAAGGAAGTCAAACTTGATCAATCAAATGGCACCAACTCTTGCAATGGGTGTGCTGCTTTCGGAGGTTGGGGAGGACAACAAGTATGCATGAGCTTTTATATGGAAAAAAATCCGGGTGAATTACATTTGGACAATTCCTATAGAATCATCTTTAGAAGAATATATTACATACCCTAGAACATGATCTGCCTTTTATTTTACATACCAGACTTTGGGTGCCTTCAACTAATCCTGTGTGCATTGCAGAAAAATGAGCCACTGCCCACTTAATTCCACTGATAATCCTCCCATTTCCTATGTATTTGTAGTCTCGTTCTTAGATGCTGGATATGGAGACTATTCTCAAGCAGCATTAAGTTTTCCACAATTGAAGAACTACATGTTTATCTTAACCTTAGATGTGCTGCTTCCCAAGCAGGAATCCTCGTCCCTAAGGGAGCTCCTCATGGACACACATTATGCACATCTGTTCTCCTCCAAGAAACGGAAGGGTAAAGTAACGGGAAAGAAGAAATGAGAACAAGTAAAGTAACAAGAAAGAAGAGAACTGGAGTGGAAGCTGATGAAGCACCAGGATGGAAAGGCCATGTGAGTTATAACAAACCTTTCCAAAGATGAACACAAGGCCATGTGAGTTGTAACAAACCTTTCCAAAGATGAGCACAAGGCCATGTGAGTTGTAACAAACCTTTCCAAAGATGAGCACAAGGCCATGTGAGTTGTAACAAACCTTTCCAAAGATGAGCACAAGGCAACCAGGCAGAGGCCCAAACGCTGGCAGAAGGGCCAGACCCTGCAGTGCACAGCAGTTCTGCTGTAGGAGCATTCAGAACACCTAACTTCGGTGCCATCTGTGCTCTACAGAGATGGAACACATCTAAGATTGCAGCACTAATCTGTTATGGGTGTATGGTCCCTAAATGGGATATTTAACCTTACCGAACATGAACTTCTGATGCTTCTTTCATTAAGTCTCCATCTATATTCCAAGGGTAATTTCCTTCTGCATTCAGACACGCATTTTCCTTGGCATCAGGTCCACTTTTAAGCCTTGGTTGTACTTTTACTTCTTGAACTGTGTAGGTCTCAACAAAGGGAAAATTGAACTAAACCAAACACAGATAGACATTAAATGAAGAGGAAAGATACAGCCACTAGCTTAGAACAAAATGGGTTACTTGAAATTAAAAAGCTGGTGCTTTTTTTGTCCTAAGTGGGAACCTTTAACTTAAGCTTTGACCACATGAACCAATATATATTCCAGCTAGCATTTATAGATTAACGTGGTATTTTTATCCTAAATAGTGCCTCAGGAAAAAAATTGTAGTATTCCATTTGTATTCCCATATTGGACTCGGATCAATCTGCAGGCATATTTTGAGCATACCAAATACTTTCAGAATACATGAAAGTCCAACCAGACTTCTTCCTGTGCTCTGTTCATCATTACCAGTAATCTCGTCCTAAACCAGGCTAGTTAGAATTCTAGTAAATGGTTGTCTTAAGCTTAAAGGAGGGCCCAGATCTCCTTGTCTGATTTATAACTACAAAGGCAGAGAGAAAAGCAAGGTCTTCTTCCAAAAGCATAACTGGAAAGCTTAATCCATTTCCTCAATTCAGCCATTAGTGCTGTCACCTGGAGTTGTCAGCCATCTCTCCCCCAAACTCCCTGGCTGTAGATGAATTCAAACCCAAACCTTCCTGTTAAAGTGATTTCACATAATCCCAGAACATCTGAATGAGTAGCAGTGTGCTTGGACCATGCAGTGGGGCTTTAGACAGCAATAAGATCTGTGTTTGAATGCTTCATTTTTCTCTTCCAAGACAATACTGACTGCAATGACTACAATTTTGAAATGCAGCTCTGCAAACATTCATAACTAGATGGAATGCATACCTGCTAAAAATCAATGCTCACAACCCACTGCTACCAGCACAGCATGCTGTGACCTGCTGAAATTACCAATTTCTGACAGTTACATGATGCTCCCCCCACCCAGTTCTGCGTTCTTGATCTCTGTACTACACAAAATTCAGACACAGCATGCATTTCCTTATTGTGGTGAAAGGGCTTTACACCCATAAAACTATGGTACAACACAAACACAATTTAAACCACAACAGATGGACTGAAATAGGCTAATCTGTATTAGTCTAGTGATTTAAAAAAAGAAAAAAAATCAGATAAAAAGGGGCTAATGTATTCTGACAGGAAGCTAAGTCTCCTTATGAGGATGCTAACATTAACTCTTGCAGCTTGTCTACTTTCACGATTAACTGTTCTTTTTATAATCACCAGAAGGAAATGAACGGTACCTGATTTTTTACACTGGTGTATCTTTTCAGATGTTTTATAAACTCTGTTCGAGAAGTATTTTGTACAACAATAAGAGCCATGCTTCCATTGTTCAACCTGAAAAGCAGACCAAAAAGATAATTCATTAATTTGGAAGTATAACAGGCTCTTATTAAAGTTATTTAGCATTGATATATTTATAACATACATTGTAATAATAACTTGTAGTTCTTCATCAATATCCATAGTAGTACTTTATCAATATCCAAAATTTCTTGAACACAATATATATAATCTAAGAAAACCTTGTTTTTCTACTTAACAGATGGTTTTTAAACATTGGGGATCACAAATTTCTCTTTTTAGTCTTCTCTCCAGCAAAGTATAACAACTAACCATAAGTGCTGTGAGGCAGAGCTGTACCCAGAAGACACTGCCATGGTGCATGGAAGCCCGCCCAGCAGAGACCCAGTGCAGATGGGTTCCCCCACCCCCTCCAGCAACACCCCTGCTGCCCTAACAAAGGCTGCCATCTTCAACTGTGCCACTACTCACACTCTGAGCAGCTCTTAGTACGGTTCTATTTACATATTTCACAAAACACATAAAAGTTAAGGACTAAGAATTTTGTATGAGATAAAACAGTCATGTACTAGAGATTAAACAAGAAGGGCCCTCACAGTGCAGATGCTCAGTGGCTCTCAGTATCCAGTCACCACGGGTATTTTAGCATCTTTGAGAACTGGGGTCAGACAGTGAGCCAGTGTCAGTTCCCACATTCCTTAATGGAATGTACCTGGACACAGAAGCTAACCAGAATACCCATGCAACCACACCTAAGTCCCATTTGAGTTACAGAGGCAAATCAGTGTTCAACAAGAGTATCTGATGAACATGGCAACCCCTGCTGAGACTGCCTTCTGGAGAGAGATGGTGTATTTCCTATCTTCTGCACATGTATGCATACATGTATTTATTTACTTATGCAGCATGTATGGTTGGAAAATATCTTAAGAGTGTTTTAAAAAATTACTTCCAGCCTACCAGCACTGGTAGTGCTAGGTCAGATAGCTACTGAACAGCTGCATCAGGAATGTTCTCAGACTGTGATAACAGCACTATCTGGGAGGGTCATTGTTACATAAACATTAAGGAAGTCACCTGGCACAGCAGTACTTTGCTGATTCAGGAAAGAGTGATGACGACATTTTAAAAGTTGCTTCCTTATCATATTTGTTTCAATAAGAGGGCACAGCAGACTAGTGGGCACTCAGAACTAGGGCCTTTCACCTTCAGAAATGACTAAGAATTCTCATTCATTCTCTAGAAAGCCCCATCTGCAGTGAAGCACAACACCTATGCTGTGAAAAACACATCCCATGGGGCTCACACAGCACAGACAGTTAAATGTATGTGGACATGTTTCTGCAAATTTAGACCAGTGTAACTGGTGCTACAGGCAGCAGCCAAAGCTCGCATCCCACTTCAAATGTCTTCACACCGCAAAAACCTCTTGGGGAAACTGAAGAGAGAAGAAACCTAGGTGAGTTCCCTCCATAGTGGGTCTCGAGTCTAACAATCAGTGCCACATTTTTGTTTCCCAGACTGAAAAGACTTACAGTCAATATGCTATTCACTATGACAAAGGAAGCTCCTGTTTGAGTCTACCCTTCCTACTCTACTAGCTGACCACACTTTTAGATTATCATTAAAAAGAGATGAAAGAACAAAGGGTGTTCTTACAGGAAACAAAATTGGGAGATCCACTGAGCAGCTACAGGGAAACTGGCTCATTCAAACCTGCATGGAGTTGTCACAAAATTCCCTGTCACTGAGTAATGGGGCAGAACAGATGGAAAGAGAAAGCAAAGCTAAAATTCTCATCAGAATTTTCCAACTGACTGGAATATAAGAAACACTAAATGCAGAACAAAGCTCCTAAGATGGGACAGCATCAGAGTACTGTCTTGAGGAGTATGAGATCAGCGGGATCCTGGTAGCAAAGAAAACTTCTCATTAAGAGTTTAATCATAAATAATTTTGTTCTACATTGTTTCCAAGAAGTCAAATTCTACTAGATAAGCCAGTAATTTTGAAGAAAAATACCTTGTCAATTCTTCTCTAATTTCACCTAGTGACAATCTAATGAAACAGAAGAGACTCATTCCATAAACTTTCCTGAGTGTTGGGGTTTTTTTGGTACACATTCATGAACACACACACACACGAGTCTCTCCATTGTTCTTTGGGGGAGCATTTTGTATTTTGCATACAACTACAAAGTTTGTACTTGCTATTCTGCTTAATTGCCAACTGGATACAACAGGCACAAATATTTATCACTAAGAACTGTTTTGGTCACCACAAAGCAGGCTCTCAACAAGGAGCTAAAGGCAAAATGAGTCAATGTCAACAACCAGGTTACATACTCCTTTGTTTCCCCAAACTCTGCATGTAGAAGCTGCGTTTCTCAAGTTCCGAGGGAAACAAAAAAAAAATAATAAGAAGAAAAAGACAAGCTTGAATTTTAGTCCTTAATAACATGCAAAAGACTCGTATTTCATTTTTGCTGGCTGTAGAGCAGAAGACAAGGGGCACTTTTATATTTGAAAAAATAAAATAAAATCTAAGGGTGAAGTTTCCCCATAAAGCCAAATCCTATGACAGATGACTGCTCGATGACTACTACTTAAGTCAGACTTGCCAACTAATTTAATCACAGCAATTATCCACTCATAATTCTAGTTAGACTGCTTGACCTTATTTGCCTGATCCAAAAACTGATTACAATTCCTGGGATTATCGAGTCTGCTGCAGTCTACACTCCCTCCCCCAGTCCAGAGGGGCTAGACTACCTAAACATAGGCTCATATTCTCGGAAAAGCCAAGGTCTTAAGGTAAGATGTCAGAATTTATAGACATGACTAATTCTCTAAACCCATACTGACCTCGTATTAGGTGCCAAGCCTCTTGGTGCCATTGAACACAGACAAGGGATTGCCATAATGCTCACATTCAGGAAGTGACCCTGAATTTTCTGCCATTGATCCTTGCTACCTAAATATAACACAGTAATTCTATATTACTCCACTTAATCAGACATGGTTCACTTTTCAAAAATCCTAAAAGGAGAAACTCACCTTTTTTAGTTCTCTCTTTCTTCTTTCTAAAAGGGTGGAAACATGTAGGTAAAAAAATTAAAGTAATTTTTGCACATTTAAGCAACACATACTTTCGGAAAAAAGTAATATATTAGTGGAACTGAACAAATCAATAATACTGAGTGGAAGACTGCCTTGTAACAAAATCCTCTATAATAGTCTACAGGAAACACTTTACAATGTGTACGAGTTTACAGTTGTCAAAATAAATATTTTTTTAAAGATTATATCATCTGTTGATTAAATTTGAACAAAGTAACAAATCTGTACAATTTTATTCTTCAAAGACACATTTTTGTAGCTTTGGAATTGCTTGACTCAGTTTTACTTACCTGTCCTTCTCCTGAGCGTCTTCCTGCGGAATTTGTAGAGGAAGAAATGATAATTCACATTCCTCTGGCCTAGAAAAGTATTGACATTTACTATGACATAAACTGATATTCTGACTGTTAGACAGACTTTTATCAAAGTCAAGATGATTTTAAGGAGATTCTGAATGTACAGAATTTATCTCCTCTTTAACTTGTAAGAGGGATATACATCGCATCAGAGTTAAATCTGTCTGCAATTAAGGTAGCTAAACTACTGCTGTCTATATTTTTATCCCATTAATTATTGCACTTTCCTCAAGAAAATGAGAAATACTAGAAAAACATAACATCTCTTGGCATACTTGAGATCTGCCAGTGTTTTGATAAAAGCAAAATCCTTCCTCTGACTGGAGGGCATCCAGCGGTGTTTCTCGGCCAAAGCCAAAGTCCTCGCCCCAAACCCAAACATGGCCGAGAACCCGAAGCGCAGCAGCTTGCTTGGAGTGCTGAAGGTACACACATCTACTGCCTGAATGTGCCCTAAAATTTCATGGATAGAGAACAGAAAAAAAAAAATAACATCTATATTTCAAATGACACACAACTTACCATTTCTTTTTCATTTACTTTAGCTGGGGGAAAAAAACCCTCCAGACTCCTCTCTCTCTAGGAAATGAAGTTTTACTAAGTGAAACCAAAATCAATCTAGACAAAATTAACACTATAGCAAAGCAGTTATTTCAGATGCTTGAAAATGTTAAAGTTATGGTAAAACATTCGGCTACTTCATAAGGCTGCAAAGGGTCTGACTCTTAATTCTGTGCACATTTTCAATAACTAGTATCAAAGAAAATGTAATATCACTAATATTTCCATCAATCTCTGCAACCATTGTACTGGAGAACATATGGGACCACTTAAATATAGGTTTTAAATGTATTCATGTTTACGGTTATAAAATATAAACATATAATTCTGTTCAAGATAGGCTATATACATTTTTTTTTGTAATAGACCCTGGGCATTTTCCATTCAATTCAGTGTCTCTGATTTTTTAAAGAAAGACAGCTTTAGATTTTGCCTGTAAAGGGTTTGTATTACTGCTTGAGAAATAGAGCAAAGGCTCTTCCACTGCAGACTGCAAGACCAAGAAAAGAGATACTCAAGATGGACCTCCCCCATTTCTTTCTTTTTTTCCTATTTAAAAAAAAAATCCTGAAGAAAGACTGCTTTGACAGTAATATTAACATTGCCTAAGCAGTTGCTATTTCCTAAGACCCAAAAATAAGGTTTGCACTAGCAACCCAGTTTTCCCTTTTAGCATAATTACACTTTCACATTCAAAATCCATTTATTGCGCAGACCCAGTGGCAAATGATAGTTTTTTCTATGAATAAAGCTTTCTTATAGAAAGTGTTAGTATTTAAAAGAAATGCACCTGGAGGTAAAACCAGGATAGAATCATTTGGGTCAAAAAACCTTACAATATAGTTTACAGTGACACAGCAAAATGCTATGCCTTTACTGAGCAACTGGTTATGACAAAGTTCTACACACTGCTTTATTATTTAAAATCTGGTAATTAATGTAAAAATATTTACCCATTACAATGTGCAATGTCGCAGTCACTGCATGTTTAATACCATAGAGTGTATGGGCCAAAATGTTAGTAGTACCTGTAAAAGTAACCACAACCTGCTGTAAAAACATGAGAGATACAGAATAACAAGAACAAATATATACAGCCTTTTTAATTACTGCATTTTCAAAAAAATAAAGCCTCCCCATAAATTGTCTTGCTAACAACAGAAATGTTGAACAGTGTTAAATTACAGTCTTTAAAACTTCCAGAGGTCTATAAAATCTTCTCTGAACAGTCATTCATAAAAAATAAAGGCGGGGAGGAGAAACAAGTTTTCAAAATATTGCCTGTTTGGATTTTTTTAAATCATCTCTTTAATAATCACCTCCTTTATACCCAAGTGCTGTACTAAGGAACTAGAAGGCAGATTATCTAATAAGATGTATTAGGGGAATATTTTTAGGTTGGTAAAATAATACCCAGACAGTGTAAAACTGTACATTTTCCAAGCCAAATGATACTAGATCTAGTCAAAGATAGCTGCTGTGCTTCTTGCCGGCTACATTTTAGATTCTTAGAAGGAAGAGTGAATAAAATGAACTACTGAACATCAGCTTCACAAATAGGAACTCATCAATGACTGAGAAACAGAGGAGGTAGAATGCAACATCTGACAAACTGGTGACTTGCATTCAGTGCACCAAAACTGATCCATCTCACTTGTAGCCATCACTGCCTGGACCCTGGCAGCCACCAGAGAGAGGAGAAGAGGAGATTTTGAAACAAGGGAGGGAGTAAATCCGGTGGCAAATAGAAGAAAAAGTCAAAACCCAGCAATGTCAGCACGGAGTTGAAAGAGAGAGTGGAAAACCAGCTGCCAGTTTCTAAAAGAAAGAAGCAGAGTTCTGAAGGCCCATGACTGGTGGTGATTGATATGTCAAGGCATTTTACCTGGGTAAGAAACATGGATGTAAATTTTGCCCTTCTGCTTTAATGCCTAGGACATAAAATACTGTGCATCAGCTGACTTTTTAACATAAATTCATTTTTAAAATCATGAAGAAGGAACAGTTCTGTCTTTCCTAAATGGGTATTATTTTTTTAAAAATTCAAATTGATATTTCTCATTTCTGGCATTACTTAGCCAAGCAGCAGTGCAAAAGAATTCACCTCTGGAAAATAAAGCATTAGGGCCTGCCACCAAGCAGGCAGAACATTGACTTCTTCATATCACTGATTAAGGGATGAATAATTCAATAACAGTTTAATTAAAAGAACAAAAATTACAAAAGAACAGTTTAGAGCCTAACATTCTCATATAAAAATGAGCTCACATAGATTTTCAAATTATTTCCTTGTTCGAATTATTTAATATGCTACCGCAGCAACAGACAATTCTGGATGTTAAATATGCCCTATGTTTTATGGAAGAATTATTTGTCTTTCTAAAGTAGGGGAAAGAAGAGAGAAAAAGGAAAGGCTGACACGTCAAACAACAGGCACTCAATATTTAAATAAGCACTTTTAAAGCACCATTTACCAGACTGAAAAATTTTATTTATCCCCAAATTCTGCTATCTTTGATGTCATGAAGGTGGTAGGAAAAAAATACTGGACTTACAATGACTGATGTAGATAATTACAGAGCTGTAAAGGCATCATCTCATTCTTATTCAAGAATATATCTTTGATTTTTTTCAATAATTTGTCTAAAAGAAAAATTTTAAGATAACTGAGAATCTCACAGATCACCTGTTAAGTCCTTAGAGCACCTTAAGCTCTGAAATTAATTCAGGGCTTCATGGAAAGCTGCCAGAACATCAGAGAGAGAAGCTCTGAGTTCCTTCTATATGAAGGAAGTGAGGTACATCTATTAAGGTAACAGATATCCAAAAACTAAAAAAATCTCTACATTTGACCTAAAAAGCGATTCTTCACAGAATACTAAAAGTATATGCCCAACACTATTTCATGTTTGAATGACTTCAAGGATTTAACTTCCAGATCCAACTAGTTCTGCTTTGCCAGTGAAGGCAGCTAAAGATGAAACTCAAAAATACTCAAGTATTTCCTTCAGTCAGAATTATACAGCTCTTATCAACCCTTATGGGTGTCTCTCCAAAACAAAGGAAATCACACGCACAAGCGGCAGATCGCTACAAGTCAAGCAAATCATGCTTACTTCCTGTATGTGGAAACAGGGAAGTCATCATTCAGAAAAAAAAAATTTCACTTCTCACTAAAGATTAAGCTGATAAAAGAGCACAAGGCAGAATACAGTTTGGAAGACCAAGCCTGGTATGAGTTCAAGCTGCAATCCTCATTTAAGAGTAATTTATCAATGCAGATGGCAGCGAGATACCAAACGACCACAGCTGAAGTCGGTACCAATCTTCAAACTGACTTTAATGAGACTTAAATCTCATTCCTACTAAACAGGATAGGCACAAGTAATTGCATCCTTCTCTTAAATCTTTGGAGCTCATTAACATTTGCTCAAGTAAACAAGGCAAAATCCCACCCTTTTACGACTACAAGGAAGATGAAACGAGTTCTGTGTTCAAAAACGTAAGTACCACATCCACCCTTCCACAAGTTGAAGAACTAGACCAAGCACAGTTTTGTGGGAGCAAGCACCATCATATTCCCTAAAAACTCCACTCAGTACGTGCCTACCAGCATTTTTGAGCCCAATAATGACTGAATAATGTGCCTCGTTAACTAAGTCCTATACAAGCAGGATGCCGGACAAAATAACCCAAACCAAAACAAAAAAGCAAACCCAAAACACGCAGCCCATAAACAAAGCAAAAACTATAAAAGTTGTACAAAAATAATAATACAAGCTTTTCTGTTTTAAATGGTGTTTCGATAACAATGGTTTTAATGCCATTATTTGTACTCCCAAGTAATCTGTTTTCCCCTATGCAAGCTCAAGATATTATTTACCAGTAACAACTGTTCCCCTGAACACTATCATATTACTTCAGAGACTAAAAACCTTTGATGCCCATGACTTGCACCCCTCACACATTAGTAAGTCACATTTTTAGCTCTCACTCCAGCTACTCGATTTAATGTGAAAAGGTTTCATCCATACATTTCCAGCATCTCTATCATCAGCATTTTTTTTACAGAAACAAAGAAGATTTTATTATTCCAAAAATGTAATTCTGTTCAAAATATCAACCTATTTTCCTGACATCACAAATAACTTCCTATCACCTCCCACCAAAAGTGCAAAAGCATCTCAGTAAGAACAGAGTATCTGCAGGCCATGTAAAGCATGACTGATGAAGGTACCAAAGAGAAATTGTTGAGAAAAAAACTGTCCTTGGAAGTGCAAGCATTTCTGCAGTACAATTAACTTAATTAACCAGACGACATGAATATTCATAAGGCTGTTAATGTCTCCCCCATCCAAACAGATAAATGTGATGTAATGACTTCCTAGTCAAGCATAGCTAAAATTCTGATGAAAACTGCACCAACATTTTGGTTCTTTGCCTGAAATATCACAGAAATTAACAGTCCCTCAGTAATATTTTATTTTCTGAATTAATTTGGAATCACGAATTTATTTAAATGAACCACTTTGGACCAAAAGGTTCACAGGCATCAAATATAGATTGTCTCTTGTTCTGTAACAACTGGATAGCTTTTTTAATGTCCTTCCAGTTCCCCCTCCCCTTTCTCTGTTTCTCCCTCCGTACAGTTTCTTAGCAGTTGTTCCCATGGCAACAAACACTCTTGCTAATGGCCAGCAGTACAACTGCAGGCTTCCCCACATCTCATCCATTTGATTTGGACCACAATAAGGCAGCTCAGTAGAGTATTTCAGTAAAAACATACTCCCCTCTGGACCTCTCTCTTCAGGAGGTAAATTGTTTGAAGAGCATCTCCTTCCCATCACGATGATTGAAAGTTCAAAATGCTGTCTTAACTACTTATTATAGAGGCTAAAACCAGATTTTAAGGCACCCACATAATACTATCCTGTAATACAGTTGCTGTTTTTACTTGGCTGGAAAATCCTAATAATTTTGCACAATGGATTTCTGGTGGGGAAAAAAAAAGTTAACTGACCAGAGTTGCATCCTCATGAGAACAAGTATCACACTTATCTGCTTCCTAACTGGCTACCTCATGGAATACCAGCAATATGGAAATCCAACAAACAACAGATCATTTTTAAGAACTTATTAGAATTTCTCACAGTATCATTTTATAAATTGTTCTCATCCTCTTTTACAAAATCTATGCCATTCTGTGTAAGAAGCCGTACGAAAAGAAATTCTTTTGGGTTTACAACTCCTTTTTGACCATGACATACTTGTCTTAAACTGAGGAGAGTAAGCACCAATGATGACTGACAGTGACCTACACACAACACGGAGTCAGCTGCTGGAGAGATTCTGTCTCAGCACCATTGAGATATTCAGAGTAACCGAGCTGGTGACGGCCCAGCTTCTGTACTCAAATTCATTACCGTCATGTCTTTGAGACTGCTGTCTCTGTCACCAAGGGTTTTTTAACCTGACAAAAAGCTAATGTCATCTTGCTCCTTTACAAGCAACTAATGCTGCTTCTATATGTGCAAATCAAGTCAAAGCATTTAAAAATCTGCTTGCTCAGTTCAAAGTGACATGCTTCTTTTTTTTTTTTGGTAGAAAACTAAAAAAAGTGATTTGCTGTTTTACTGGCTGTAGGAATTTTTTCCTTACTAGCTAAAAACATCCGAGAAACTATGTCAAGTAGTCTTAGCAAACATCCACACCAGAGAGTAGTGTTCATGCAAAAATACCTCTCTTCTTTTCAAGAGAAGTAATTCATATACCAGTCCAGAATCAACCCTGACTGTACTGATTTGTGCTGGTTTTGGCTGGGGTAGAGTTAATTTTATTTGGAGTGCCTAATATGGGGCTGTGTTTTGGATTTGTGCTGAACACAGGTTTGATAATATAGAGATGTTTTTGTTATTGCTGAGCAGAGCTTACACAAAGCCAAGGCCTTTTCTTTTTCTTGTACTGCCACGCTGGTGAGGAAATTGAGGGTGCCTGGGAGGGTGTGAGGAGACACAGCCAGGACAGGTGACCCCAACTGACCAAAGGGATATTCCAGACCACATGACACCATGCTCAGTATATAAAATGGGGGAAGCGTGGGACATTTGACGTGATGNTTGACGTGATTTGTCTTCCCAAGCCACTGTTACGTGTGGCCCTGCTCTGCGGGGCCCTGCTCCCCTGGAGATGGCTGAACACCTGTCTGTCCATGGGAAGCAGGGAATGAATTCCTTGTTTTGCATTGCCGATGCACGCAGCTTTTGCTTTTCCTATTAAACTGTCTTTATCTCAACCCAAGAGTTTTCCAGCATTTACCCTTCTGATTCTCTGCCTGATCCCACTGGTGGGGCAGTGAGCAGACAGCTGTGTGGGGCTTGGCTGCTGGCTGGAGTTAAACCACAACAGCTCTTGCTAAAGCCTCCCTGCTGGGCAAAGTTACACTCCAAGGAGGGCAAATACAAAAACTACGAGGAGAAGGGCAAACACAGAAACTGTAAGGAGAAGGGACACACAAACCCCCCAACACAAACAAAACCACACCACGAGATACAAGTTAATAAAAGAGCAGATTTTCAAGAGAGTTAGATTTTCATGTCCGTAAAACTAAAGAAGATAGAAAGCAGTTTTGTGTGCATTTTTTTTAAATATAATGCACAAAATGTATTTCTGGGACATCATTTTAAAACAGACCCTAAGCATCAATCCAACTGAGAATTCTGCCAAGAAAACTGGAGATGCAAGAAAGGAGAATCTAGAAAACAAAGTTTTCATTTGGTATAATTTCTGTCAGGAAATAAGGGTGAAACTTGATCTTGTATGGATCAGCTGAAAATTATTTTAGTTTTATTCTTTCTCAGCTTCTTCCTTCAGGCAAAGAGCTCATCTGTGCCATTACTATAAATTATCCTTACAATTTAAAATCAAGTCACTTGTAATCAATATAAATCACTAATTTAGGACATTTATTCAATAGCTCTCCTACATAACTGAAGCTTTAGCATCAAGAACTGTCTTTAGTAACCAAAACTGCAAAACATGTCAGAGGGACTCAAAACAGGTGACTAACAAAATGTAACGGTACCTTTCCTTCTCACCTGCTGGTATCACTCCAAGAGGAACCGGTGCTCTGGCAGGCTTTGATGCACAGTCTGTGTCCCTCCCAGCATCTATCTGGGCTCTGAGGAGTAGCCCATGAGCAACTTCGCTGACAGATCCATCTCCACCAACACAAACTACCCTGTTACAAAACAAAAATGCCAAACAGCTCAAACCAAACTCTTTCATAGCCGAACAAACAAGTGGAAGGCAGCTACCCCACACCACATACATAATGATATTTCAAAAAGCTAAAAAACATTCTTTATTTAACAAGTCTGGGCTTCACTGTCAGATCAGTGAATGTTACCCGAATGTTCCTTAAGCATTCTTATTTCTGCTTTCTGTTTGAGTAGGAGTAAATATATTTAACAACTTACAATGTTTTTCTTACCTTACCACAGATAATGCACATAAACTGATCTCATGGAAGAACCAAACACATGTTTAAGTGCCTCATTGGAAAAGCTCTTTACATCTTTCAATGCTGACCCATACAAACATTCCAATGCCTTTTAATTGCCCTTATAATAACAAATCCCTAAATATTACAATAAAATAAAAAAACACTTGAAAACAGCTATTTTCACACTCTATGCAGGCAGTTGAGGGATTTTGCAAGGTATAAAATCCTAGTGCCAGCAATCCTTTGCACAAAGGTACTTAATCACTGCTTCTGGAGCACGTAATTAAACCCCCACCTGCTGTGGCTATAGAGAGGAATGCATTTGTCTGTAAAAGCTCTGTTACAGCAAACCTTTTTTTTCCTTGTTTTTGTTTATTTAAGTACATATTACAGTGATTCTCCAAATTAGTAAACATATTTTAATGATAAGAATACTAATAATACATTCCAAGAATTTATGACAGAAGTGTCAGAGTTACTTTAGGAGGAATTCACTTAAATTATATTCTTTTCATATATCTGTATGAATGCAGTTGTGAAACTATGTCCAATAATTCAACCAGGTAAAACTGGTCAGATCTTTATAAGAAAAAATTCATTATTTTATTAATGTTATTAAACATTTAAATTCAATTATCTCCTCTCCTTAAACACTTTTGTTCAGTTTCTATTACTATTTCCAAGCTGTTTTTTAATCTCTAATTTTTAGGAGTGTTTCCTCTATCTAGCTAAACACTGCCACATTAAATAAAAAAATGCAATATACAGTTTGAAGAATAGAATATAAAATTTTGAAGAACATTTTCTTCCTGCTTACAATCAGGAGTCATTGCCTGTCTTTTGACTCATTTTTTGTTTATTCCCAGGCTTAAAATTCTCTGTCACAGTAGAAAAACCAGTTAATCTTTGAAGTCGGATAAACTGTATACCCAGAAGGACTTGTGTGGATTGCCTCCTTGCTATTAAAACTTTTGAAAAGAGATATATCTTCCTCTGATTTTGGAGTGCTGTGTAGATAGAGAGTCCAAAGAATGTCATGAAAATGCTGCTAATTTTGGTTTTTATTATTTTAGCATTAATCATCAAGAGCTGCCTTTTTGGCTGGAAATAGAGACACCATCTATGTAGGCAGAGGCACCTGGGACTCCAGCGCCAGTGAGAACCTGCTATGCATAAGGAGCAGAAAGTCTTGAGCAAATAAATTTTACTTAGACCTTGAAGAAAGCTTCTGAGAGGAAGAAACTCTATTTAACCATTAGATGCAACTTTCTTAGTCAACTATTCACTAAGGTATGACTAACCCGGGCTAATCTAAATACCCTTAATACTTTAGGCTCCCGACTAGGGAAGAAACACATGCATGGACATTGTCTATTTCTGTCCCTGCACAAACAGGAAAACCCAGCTGAGATAGCAGCATCACAAACGCAGTCTCTCTATTTGTCACCAAAGCTCAGCCACAAGTCAGGGGGAAAAAGCCAAATTGACAAAGTGCCTCAATTTTCAGTGTCCCTAAAAAAAAGTGGATAGCAAAAAAGGTAGAGTATATAAGACATATATCTTTCAAAATAGAATGGTAACTGGGGAAATCAGAGAAAATAAGTTATATGTACAAAGAAACAGCTTTGACAAAGAATTAACACATAGGAGTTATATCTCAGAAAGCACTGAGATATAAACTTCCAGTTTACTACTGCAAATCATAAGCTTCAGTTTATTTCATATGCTGTTAACATGGAAGGAATCATAACTCTCCTAGAGAAACAATCAAGCCAGAAATTGCGTGTTGCTACACTGCTTACATACTGCAATGAATTAAAAAACCAAAACCCACTTGTTTCGCCATTTTTACTTGAATTAGGTTTCTGCCAGTCTGAAACAGACAGCACTTGACAGGCAGGTACTGTCAGAGCAGCAGGCCAAAGGCACGGCACCCAGCCCACACCTAGCCCACCTCCTGCTGCTTCCCAGCCTGGGCGAGGCACGCCAGGTCTGTGTGCACAAGGAGCCCCAAAACCACCTCACCTCCTGCCCCCACGCGAGGCACGCCAGGTCTGTGTGCACAAAGAGCCCCAAAACCACCTCACCTCCTGCCCCCACGCGAGGCACGCCAGGTCTGTGTGCACAAGGAGCCCCAAAACCGCCTCACCTCCTGCCCCCACACACAGTGCCCGAAAGCAGGCACGGAGTGCTGCTCTAGAAGGGACAGGGATCTTTTCACCTCAGAAATCCTAGCATCATAATAAGGGTTATATTCTTCCAGCTTCTTGTGCTCCTGTTTGCCCTTAGATCTGGCTACTGCAGGAAGCCTTACAGGGGAAGTTCCCAGTGACTCACCCAAAGATCAAAGATGAAACAATTCAAATATGACTCTGTGTAGAAGAGATTTGTGAAAGTAGATACAATCCAGGCTTTTTCTTCTTTATCTTCATATTCTTTCAAATACAGAGACTGAACTTTTCATGAAGCGTATTTCAGAAAGCTTTTTGATTTACCATTATTATTTGTTTACTGTTATTTATGAATCCAAGATACACTTCTATTGTCAGTAGTTTATAAATACCAAAGCATTTAATGAGAACTGACTTTCCCAGGTTTCATATTTACAAGAAACAGAGTAACTCATGAAATACCCACTAGCATAATTTTGATTGGAATACAAATCAAAAATAGCATGATGAGGTTTACCAACATTCATAGTCACTAACCAACTTACCCATCAAATGCCTGCAGTTCACATTCTTTAAGTACTGAGAGAGCATGTCCTTCATATTCAGTTACTGCAGAAAACATCAATTATCAGCAGATTAGATCATTTTAAAGGGTTTTTAATTATTTTGCCCATCCATCATAAGGAACACAGAGTAATTCAATTCAGATTATTTTTTTTAAATCATTAATGCAGTAAAAGTATGAGAAGTTATATTTTACAGTTAAGCTAGCTAAAAGGCCCAACATTAAAATACAGCTGCTATCAGATACATGGCTACTTCATGCATTTAAATTCAGATAATTCAAGAAGATGTTTGTTGCATCAAAATGCAAGTTTTAGCACTGACACAGTTGGTAAACTTCAGGAAAATAAGCATATCCTCAGTTAAGATTGAATTACTTCAGGATCAATCAAATTTAATTGCCTTTGTGCTAGGATATGCAAATTGCTAAATCAAAAATAAGAGGAGTTAAACACAGAAGTATGAAATCAAGCCAAATACCAGTGACAACAGAATATAACACACAGAGGAAGGTGGCACAAGTATACACCAGAGTTCATAGCCTCTGGAGGAAATGAATCTGTCACTCCACATTGATGTCTCTGTGTTTGCTGATACCCTATATAGTACTGTAAATGCCAGTGAAGACAGGATAAACTGGCATACTACAGATGGCACGAAGCATCATAACTACATTTAGCATTTTCTAGGGCAGCTTTGCCAGAAGAGACAGCCCAGCTGCAGCCACCCATCAAAGATTTTTGCTGACTGACATGACACTTGCAGATGGATTTTTTGTGTAAGAATGTGCATCATTATATGCAAAATTACATTAATCTTTCATGCTTGTCTGTCCCTGGTGCTCACATAGTTCAAGGCTTTTCTCCAGTGTTCCTAAACACTGCTAAAATTATTAGTCTTGGTGTCTAAAACAATCATTCCATATCTGTACCTGTTCCAACAGTATTTCTACAAACTATTCAAAGGATGCTTCCAGGAACTGAAAACACCCCTATCTCTTCCTATAGATACACACACACACTGGTATGTGTGTGGAAATAGTGAGTGATTATATCTTTTTTCCTAAAAAATAAGAAGGAAAACAAAATCAAAAGTGATACAATTTTTACACTTCACACTAAAAAAATTGTATATATTGCCTATATCTTCAAAATCCCCCAATCAACACCAGCAGAGTTCTAGTGCTTGGTGTTTTGAAAATTCTTAATTAAAAGCTGGAGATGTTTCGATTATATGGAAGGCAGAGATTGCTGCAGAAACACCTACCACTATAATAACTTCTGGGAATTCTTTACAGAATTTACTTCCATGCAGGGCCTCTCCAGAATATCAAAGCACATTATTTAAGCTACCATATTCAGCTTTGCATTACCAGTGGGAACTATGCTTTTATCAATATCTGTAAGCTGTGTGAAAAGTGACCAATAAAAGTGTGCATCATGCAAAAATGCAGAAAGGTTCAAATATCTTACCATTGCTTAGCTGTGAAAGAAACTCTTCCCATGAATACATAGAGTTGGTTACCAGGTTACATGCCTTTTTAAATGAACACGATGACATTTAGAAAGTTATGAGTACAGTCTCATTAAAATGGAACAGTAAATAAGATTTATTTTGTAACAGAAAACATGCTCAGTGCTTTCCTAATGTGACGTAAGTTATGCTTACTATTACAGAATTAATTCACTCAAAGAACAAGGACATGAAAATAAAGAGGGCTCATGTCTACAGAGAAATCAATAAAGGCAGTAAAAATGACTAATGTTAGCCAGATTGAGACCAAATCCATCCTCTTTGCATCTAATAGCTTAAGTTTGGAAATTATGTAGAAGAACTCCTCAAGGCTTAGGATTGGTGAATTCCAAGAAATTTAAAATTTGATGAGAGAATGACAGAGGGTCTATTTTTACACATCGTGACAAAAAGGCAGTGAAAAAAATGAGGTTTTCAGGAAAAACCTTGTGAGAGCATACAGAGAATCATTCAAGTAGGAAAAAAGCTAGAAAAATCCAACACAGACATAAAAAGACCATGTCTAAAAAGTTTTCTGCAGGCTTGACAACCTCCAGAGGGGCATGTATAAATCATTCTGATAGCTGGCAAAAAAGCTAAGTGTTTGAATATTGGGCACTGTTCCAATTCAGGGGGAAAAACAAACAAACAAAAAAAACCTAGTCAATGTATTTTGGTAATAGGAAGAAAGCTTTTTCATGGTTTGAGAAGGATCTAGATCACATATTTGGCAAAAATATTATCACAAAAATATTATTTAATGATTCTTTTGAAAGATTTTCTTTTTCAAGAATGTTTTGTTCTTAAGTGTCAGGTAACAGTATTCCGAGGGAAGGACACCAAAGCTGCACCTCATTTGAACAGAGTCACACCTACTCCAAAAACACTGTAACTCCCTCTTCACATAGCAAACAAGAGCTAAGGGCTTGGCCTCTACACACAGGAGAAAAGCAATATGCTATTGGTTCAACACTTCAGAACAGGGGATGCCTTCATGTGACACCTAAACACACCGGCACTCATGCCACAGACTAAAATCAATGGGACTATAACTGTTAATGGTAACATCCTTTTTTTCATCCAGCATCAACACCAGTTATCTGTTGCTATTTACATATGGTAAGTTTAAACCAATGCTATTTGTCCAATTCTCAAACATTTTTTTCCCTTGTGATTCTGCCCTAAAAATAGGAGTTTGGGAAGGCTGTTATTTTTGCCTAAATGTCCAGGTTTTAAGTGTGCATAAATGGAAGTAAAAGAGTGAAAAATAGGAAAAGAAGTGAGACAAGCCAGGATTCTGTCCTTTATTTATTTTTCTTTAATTATGTATAAGATTTTGCAAGATACTAATGTATTTCTAAAATACTAGCTCAAATTATCACAATTTGCCAGTACTTGGATGTATCTCAACAGTGGAGGGAGCTTTTGTAGAACTCAATTTTTGGAAATTATCCTAGCAGCCATACCCCAGCTGCAGCACAAAAAATTGTCCAATTCTTAAAAGAGGACAGATTTTAACTACTGTTTCACCTTAGCTACAGTTAAAAGTACTGCTTCAGTTTCAGTTTGCTAATTCACACTTTCTAGTGCACTAAACACTTCACAGATTTGCTTACTGCATGTGACAAAAATAACCCAAACGCCCAACAAAACACAACCCACTCCATAAGACCTTTGGTTATTTTCACTGAAATTAATACAGTGTAGCACACAAAGTAATTTGGGGAAAAAAGAAAATAAAGAAAACCCTACAAAATTTTAAAAAATTAGAAAAGTAAATGTTACTTCAGCACTCACTTCTATGCATACATGTCTTTAGATTGGTGTATGTCCTTGGGTAGGAGAGAATATTTCCACTCCAAACTTCTAAACACATAAGAAGTTTATTCCAAGAGAAGTTACAACAAAGAATAAGATCTGGAAAGCCTGATCAGAGAGGAAGTAACAGCTACCAATGTACAATATTAGCTGAGGAGAGCTTTGTCTTTCAGCACTCCATTGTAAATCTTTGGTGGTCTGAGGTGTTTTTAGTAACCTACAAATTTGGTATTTTGTATGCACTAGAAGCCACTCCAGAGGTTCGAATTTGCTACAAAATTTTTGAGCTCAACGAGTTTTAATTTTGCATTCAACAAATTTTAAATATGTGCATGTGGAAAAGTCGAAATGTAAACTATCTCCAGGGCAAAAATTGTACAAAAGCCTTCACGATTTCAGTACCTCATACACCTTTGTACACCACTAGTTATGTAAATACTGGCCAGGTTCCAAAAAAGCAGGAACAGCAAGATGCACACTCCAGCTTCATAAAATCCAAAACAGTTATGGGAGGGAAAAACCCAGTTCAATTTACTTGAAATAAAGTGCTTATTTTTATTAGAATAGGGTGCCAGTGGACAGGACTTTTACTCAGCACTCACCACCACCCTCTTTTTTTTAAAAATACGTAATTCTTAATTATTTAGTTCTCTACTAGCACTGAAAACTGCAATGTAGTTTTCTCATTTTGCCTGTAGGAGGAGTGTTAGGCAGCTAATAAGCACAATTGTAGTTCAACATTGCAAAAACAACCTTAATTAAAGGATAGGCAGTTAAACTTTTTCTGGCTCAACTCAGAAGTTTCCTCTTAAAATTTAAAAGACAAATAATTAAAAAATAAACTTAAAACTGTTCTCATGCCACTAGTAAAAATGTTTTTGAAATCCCTACAAATTATTTTCACAACTTGTATTAAATTTTTTTTTTGGAATTGTGACCAAACAAGGCTAAGTTCAATTTCTAACATGACAGCATTATTAGTCTGCTCACACTATCATCCATGCCTTGCAGGTGGAAAAATACGTCTGTCAGAATTAAAATTTATATAAATCTGCTGTCATTCCCTCTCAGTTCAGGGTAGTTAAGAAATTATCACTACAGAATTCTAATACAGACAATCTTTTTCACGTTTCTTCTAATGTGTCTTTAATCTTCAATTTATATTAGTTTAAATTGTGGGCAAAATAGTTCAAAAAATACATAGATACAGGTAATAAAATCAGCAAGATAATTATCATCTACCATTATCACATTATTATATTCTCATGGCTAAATCGGATTTTCTCATAATAATTTTTGGCCTGCAACCTGAACTAGTCATCATTTCATAAAAAGTTTAAGGAACAACTGCAAGACGAGACCTCTTATAATTTGTTTTAGCTGAGACTGAATTTTTCAAGTCAATTACAACAGATACAGGAAAAAGCCTAGATTACTAGTATTGATTGCTATAGGTGAAAAATACTGAATCAATAAAAGAATTACTAAAGCACTTTTTGACAAAATAGAAAAATACTGTGTTGTATTAACTTGAGTTCCAAATGCACTACTTGCAGTCAAAGGCAATAAGGATTAGCAGTAAAATCAAATTGTCTCGCATACTTAAGTATTTGTTTCACTAAGGATTAAGTGATACTTTTGAAGCAATTTACCTGTGACATCAGTTTTTATGTCAGCAAGTTTAAAAAGTGGTGCAACTTTTTCATAATAAACATGGGTGGCTTCTCTTTTGTGGCTGCTCGGATTAACAAACACTTTCAAGGATTTTGGTCTGTTCTGAAAGCCTAAAAAGAAAACACAAAACATTTAAGATTACACACAACCCGACTATTTTTACAGCTTAAATGAATTTTTAATATCAGAACCATTACAATACTTTGACAGGATAAGTAAATTATAGTCTAAAAAAAGACTCCATTTCTTCTTGCATGTCCACTACTTATCTTTAAATTACAGTATTGATTAATTATGTGTGCACAGCTAATAAACAGTTGTAGGAACCAGAAAAAAAAGTGCATATGTCATAGCCTCGTTAAACCCTGGTTCAGGAACAGGGTGAATGTGAAGCTAAAAGTTTGGGCACCAAACAAGAAAAGAAACCCAAACACAAAACATATCCTTGTTGGAATTTAATGAGACTCACTCCCAGCAGGCATACGAAAGTAACACCCAACAAAACTGACACCACAATCCAACACTGTTCTTTCCTGAGATTGCAAATCAAACAGTCCAAAAGAAATCTCCTTGTCATGAAAGAGGTCCAAAAATACAAAGAAATAGAAAACTTGGCAGTATCATTTGGATGTCTGAGAATTATTGTTCATTTAGGCCTTTGGAGTAACAAACGCCAAGGAAATAACACGGAGAAATACTGCTATGCAAAGCTGAACCTTGTCCTGCACATTGATCCCATGAAGTAATGTTATTATTTGAAATACAGCATTTTGTTGAAGAGTAAATAATTGATACTAAAGCAGTACTGCTCTTATTTTGGTATTTATTTAAAATACATGATTTGAACAATTCTAAATTTTGTTTTCGTATCAGGGTAGACTATCACTTCCTTAGCCAAATAAAAGAACATCTGGCAAGTGTACTGCTTTCAACATTCAAGAACAAAATCAGCAGTAGGCTACAACTCCAAAAGAAGTCAAGAATAAAAGCACATTTTCCTGCCCCATGAAGAATATTACTTCAATTTTTACAGCCACATGGACCTTCAGAGGGTCATCTGGGACTTACTGCAGCTCATTCCACTTACTCTACCTCAACAATTGAACAGGAACAATTACTCAAAGAAATTATCGCTAAATACTACTGCAGCATTAAAAAGGAAAGTATTCCTTAAGATCAAAACATAATTATAAAAGTCACAGAGATTATTTTTTCATTTATTTAAACACATCAAAGAATCTTGAAAAGAAAACTAGCTCTTTATCCAGTTTGTGTCAGAAAATTTAGATGATTTCTTAAGGAAACTGAAGGAAATTGTTGGACCAGTTTGCTGCTATAACCTCAAAAGCATACACAAAAAAAAGTATAACCATAATTACGTCAAAATGTTACACAGAGTGCCAAGTCATTGCACAGCAAATTAATCCTGGAGAGTCCTGCACGTCTGCAGTTACAAGCACCTGTATCCAAAAGCATCTCTTTCAAAAAGGAGAAAAAAGAAAATGGGGAACTTGGTGAGGACTGCAGATGAGTTGGAGGGAAGAGCTGCTGTTCACAGGACCCTGATTAGCTACAAGAAAGGTCTGAGAAAAGCCTGCAGATGTTCACCAAAGACAAACTCGAAGCCCAGCACCGCAGGCAGCAAAACCCTCGGAGCGCGGGCTGGGGCCGGGCCAAGCAGGCAGCACCCTTCAGAGAGCGCGGCAGCTCCTGACGGCCCGCAGCCAGACACCGGGGACGGAACGGCACTGCTGCGGCCACGAAGGGCTGCAGAGGCCACAGGACAGCCAGCAGCCCAGAGGATATCACCACAGCCTTGTTCTCAGCAGCTTCTGAGCCTGAAGCTAAAAAGCTGCATCCACCTTCAGGCCTCCCAAAACAAGATGGATGAAGTCTTGGGCAGCAAGCCCAAGAGAGAGCTGTGACTACAACAAGGGGCTGGAGCAGGCCACAGGCAGGAGACAGTGGCAGCCAGCCTGACAGCCTCAAGGACAAAACCTGTCGTGGTGACTGAACCAACC